>QEIL01000087.1:0-388687 GCA_003116535.1 Paecilomyces niveus
CCTATCCTCAAGCATAAATATGGCGATAGATCTCGGTAGTTTTAGATATCAAGCAATCCAAAGGATTTACTCCTGAATGTCAGTTCTACACTCATTCTTGCTTCCGTGCCCTAGGATTCGACAGAATCTGATTATTGTCGTCGCTAGCATCATGGATCAGGTGGTTCTGTAAACTGAATAGAAAACTTTATTTACTCGGAGATCAAGGTATTATCCAGATATTGATTTCTCTGCATTCAAGAGCCACCAAATTGCCAGACCCGCTAGCATCTGAAAGAAAGGTAAACTATTGTACGCTGAAAAATATACAGAAAGAGGAGTAGATATATAAATGAAATAAAATGAGAAGCGTGCCGTAAGACTACTCCAAAACAAGTCACCGATGTTTGGAGGAAATCAAACAAGGGTATATTATGGTCAGTGCACACGACAACTGGCACATGTTATGTCTTCAAATAACAAGGGCTCTTATAGCAAATATGCCAACCTAGGGTTTCAGAAGGGGTGATAGAATCCTCATCTCTTCTGCGTCGTCGTATATTTCAGCATTCACCACCTAGCCATCAGAGATATCATCTATGTCCGGCTTTCCACTCCTCAACAAGTCCACAATAATCAGTGGGGCCATAGGGCTCAAAACATTCCGCCAGGAGACCGGACTTTCTGTGCGTGCGGAGACCCAAATCTCTCAGAAGCATATCAAAATACGGGAGAGCGTCAAAGACGAAGTCAGGGTTACGCTTTCCGAAGCCACCGGGATATCTGAACTTGCCGAACTCGGTGTGAAGTGCTGTTTCCCACTTTATGGCTTCAGTGGAGTCTTTGAGGGTATCGTTTTTCTCAGATTTGACGGAAGACGAGGGGACGGTCTCCATCGGTGAGAGAGAGAGCTGGCCGCTCAAGTAAGCAGCGGCCCACAGTGCTTGCGTCTGAGCGATGAGGGATGTGTTTATGGTCATAGTAACTCCTAGGAAAACAATCGATCGCCCCTCAAACATCGACGGAGGAACCATGAATCGAGCCAGCCGGAAGGGATGCGGAACGGCAGCTTCTGCATCCTGGGCGAGTGGCTTGTATTTTGGGTTGGGAGTAGGCTGGTCCCTAAGGCGAGGGAAACGGTCAAGGATCTCTTCATCAGCTTTCTTTACGAGATCCTCGTCAATTGAATCCCTGCTCCAGGGAAATCCGAGTTCTCGATCGATGCCTTCAGGTAGGAATTTCATATTTGGCGTGGCTTTCCAGCCGGTAGCGCAGATCAGAGCATTTGTCGATATTACATTGCCCGTAGAAAGATGCACCTGTCCAGGTGCCAGGTGAGTGATATCTGCGATATGGACTCGGATCTGACCGTCCCTGACATAGTCGAAAAAGTCTTTTGGATAGTTCAGGATACTGAGACTACTGGCGACCCAGAAGGGGCTAATCCAGGGCTTGAGTTTTCTCGTCTCGGGATGTTTATCGTACCCATTCAGGTTCAACACATCGTTTCCTAGGACGGACCAGAAAGCATTCACTATCTTTCGGCCAACCCAGGTGCCATGGAGAAATCGGCGGATGCCGGAGAACCCGTCAGCATCTCCCCACACACAGGGGCTGAAAAATGTCAGGAATCGTGTCGTGACAAGCTTCTCCAGCCACTTCTTCAGCGGTGTCACATAAGGGGGAGCCATCCAGACCGGTCCGTGCCCAGACTCTCTGATAATCCAGTCAACCTGCACTCCTGTCGAGGCGCAAGCATATGCTGCATCCCAGGCAGACTTTGTACCTCCGAACACGGTTACCTGCTTGCCGGGCTGTAGTACATCCGCTTCATAGTCCAGGAAGTGACGGGGATGGAACAACGGCACGCCAAAGCAATCCTGGCCATCAAACGTCGGTAGAAATGGCTCCGAGGTGCATCCCGTGGCGACAATCAATTTAGAAGACTCCATAATTATGGTTTTAGGCTCCTTACCGTTGCTCTGGGTTATGGTAAGGCGCCACCAACCGTCGGGTTTCTGCTCTGCAGTATCGACTTTCGAATTTAAGCGGATTTTATCAAGAAGCTTAAAATGCTCTGCATACTTTTCCAAGTATCGTTGGAGGACGTCTCCCGGGATATACTCGCCAGGCTTGACTCCGAATGTCTTCTGATCCATCGGAAAGTCGCTGTACTCATACGTTCCCAGCATGTTATTCGACTTCAATCCCTTGTATAGACGATCCTTTGCCCACACACCGCCGACAGATGACGCGGACTCGAGCAGGACGACATTGCTTCCTGGCTTGACCTCGATGTATGTCTTCGCTGCGGCAAGGCCGCTCCAACCTGCCAGAGGATCAGAAATTATTTTTTGGGCCAGGGACGCGCGAACAACCTACCCGTGCCAATGATGGCTAGATCAACGTCCTCTGTTGTCATCTTCAAGTTCAAATGGCCCTTTCAAGGATTATATGGAGGTAAATAGACAGCTACAGAGACCATATGAGAAGAAGATGGCTCAGGAATATGGAAGTGCATCGGATTGAATATTCACGGAGAAAATAGTGACCAATTGCCTTCACAATCCCAAAGCATCCAATCCAAGCGAAGATTCATTTCGAAGGCCTTGGCTTTTGCACGGACGCGCCGTTCCATGACCAGGGTGGCTCCGATTTTCGAGTCCCACAAATTGTTATTGAGCCTGACCAGACCATATCTGTTTAGTTAGCGACAATATCTGCAGCCACCGATCTTTCACGCGCGGAAGCAACTCTTTAAAACGGAAATGTAGTGGATTTGGGCAGAAAAGCGAGGATTAGAAAGACCGTCCCGCCGCGGAACAGCACACTAAATCCCCCGTCCAGACGTGAAACGGTCGAGCATAATTTTAAAAAGCAGTAAAATCCGACTACTTGTGGAGCACAGACAACCACGGCCAGGCACCCCAGCCAAGTGCCTGGTCCAGTAATGCAGACATATAGTATGAGACATTGCCTGCCACTGTACTACTTACCAGCTGTCCAAAAGCTGCAGAGTTGAACAAATCGATTGTGATTCCATCCACACAGTGCATCCCAATCGTCCCGATGTCAACCATGGGTTCAGGAGGCGGGAAGACGGCAACATTCCGTTAGCTTGCCCCCACTTGATTTATGGTCTTCGGGGATTATCGTCTGGAACGACGTGGGATTCGATTCGATATCAGAGACGGGAACTTGAGAGGCAAACACGAGCCCTGAGCGCAGAACCAAGAGTACCCTGGCCCTGAGGCCTGCAAATAACTCGACGATGTCACCTTCGAAATTATCTTGACTGTGCCGCAGCATCACGGGCCTCCTGCCATGGCGAATATCCCGCTGCAGGCAATAACATTGGCATCTGCACCACACACATGAAAGTGGGCTCTCCCTTGGTGGACGCATAGTGATCATGTCTGCGCATCAGTTGCGGCGGTGAAGAAGGTGGCTGATATGATTTCCTGTTAAGTGGTCCATCTTAATAAGAGGTCTAGAAAACAAATTCCGCATGTGGAAGTATTAACTGGATTATTAATTGTTCGCTAGACTACTTGACTTTTCAACCAGTCACTTTTTCTGGAGGCAATGGGAAGAGTCAAAGTGTTAAAAAAGAGCACTGGCACCTCGGCCGACCATGAGAGACGGTTGACATGAACATGCCCCGAGACTTCCGCACGTATCATGCTCTAGAAAGAAGACAGAAAGATGTGGGTAGCAGCTTATTCTCTGGAGCCCGAGATTACTCCTCCACGTATGGCAAACTTTTTTTGCGATCAACATCAGTGCACTAGAGTCATGTGGCTTGACACGGCCGTTACAGCTTATCTTCGGCTTGTCATACCCTGACCTGGCACTTTATGGCATATGCTTAGTAGGCAAACAGAGTCGATGACGCTCGGTCCGGATGGCAAGCCGATCCACAGCTCAGCCGATCAAAGATGATCATAATTCTTTGTTATGAAAGAAATGGCATGGGAGGGGAGTTGAGGAAGACACTCAACGTCGCTCGTTCATTTCCTTTCCATTCCTTTATGCCCTCGACTGCTCAAACAAGTCATCTACACATGCAATCATCATGGCTGCGTTTGAGACGGAGGCCTTCACTCTTCTTGCTCTGGCAGTTGTCCTGATTGGGATACGTACTTATGCCCGTTGGACCTCGGCAGGTCCGAGCAATTTCCAGCTCGATGACTATCTGATGCTCGTGGCTGCAGTAAGTCGAGAGGAATCGACGAGACTGCATCAACGGATATACTGATATGTCTTCAATGCACATATAGGTCATATATGGCTTAGAGACAGCAGCCGCATATTCCGTCGGGGCTCATTTTCATGGTCTTGCAAATAATGCTATGACACCGGACCAGCGTGCGACTCTAGATCCTCACTCAGTAGAGTATAAAATGAGAGTAGGTGGCTCCAAAATTCAGGTTGCAGGATGGTCTTTATACACGACTCTTCTCTGGACTTTGAAAACATGCATGGCCGTGTTCTATTCACGTCTGACGTAAGTGAAGTTCCTGGATATCATGTTTGAAGCTAACTCTTATTGTGCACCTTAGGTCAGGGCTACTGGATATGACTGTTCGTGTTCAGATAGCTTATGGCGCGATAGCCGCTACATACCTCGCAACAATACTGTCAATTCTCTGTGGATGTCACCCGATGCACAAGAACTGGCAGATCAATCCTGATCCAGGGAGTACGGAACATCTACAATCATATTCTCATGAAGACGCTGACCGCCTCTCAGATTATTGCCAACCGGCTGTGTCGAAAATAGACATATATGTGACAGTTGTCTTGAATGTCGCCACAGACGCATACTTGATGACGATACCAGCCCCGGTAAGTCTTCGCTAAACCCATATTACATCGTTCAACAGTTCAAGTTTGTTGAATTAATACAGATGCTCTGGAGGGCACGTCTCCCTCTCCGCCGGAAGCTCTCCTTAATAGTCTTATTTAGCGGTGGTCTTTTCGTCATGATGGCGGGAATCCTTCGCTGTGTTTTGATCCTTACTGTACGTATAACCTAATCATACTGAAAGTTGTTTGCAAGACAGCTTATATTGATCTCGTTCTCCTGAAGGCCGGTGCAAACGGCGCCCAACAAGCCGGCAGTTGGGCTTGTCGTGAAACCTTCGTCGCCGTAGTGATTGGCAATGTTCCCATGATCTATCCCCTTCTCCGCCGAATTCTACGTCGATCCGGACTGCTTCAGTCGGAATCCCACTATGTTACTACAGACAATACCCCTGGGAACTCCACCGGATACAGGCGAAGGAAATACCATCACCCTCTATCGGTCCCGGAGACCAAATGGGAGAGCGACGAGCAGTACATCTTGCAACCACAAATGCCAGGAGCAACGTATGGCGCCTCCAACTCCATGGATAGTCGGAGCCAGCTGGACGGAATCAAAGTCACCTTTGAGACCACGGTCAATAGCGTCATAGGGCATGACAGCGATTCGGCTCTTGGCCATAAGACGGCAACAGGCTGTCCGGGACGCGAACTAGCTCGGATGGATAGTCGTTATCTGCCCCGTTTCGTTCCTTAAATCAAGCCTTACATGAGAGAAAAAAAAAAATAATAATACTCTTTCTTAAGGAACACGTACTTCCTTTCGGTTTCGGTTTCGGTTATTCAGGGAACACACGTCTACATGCTTATTGACACCTAGACCCTATCGAACATTCAAGAGCACCGTTAACTAGAACTTCCTAGAAGAGATCAAGATTGATGACACGAACTTTTTTTATATTGAGCCTCCTATTATTATCATCAAAGGGGCCAACATGAGTGCACTGGGACCCAAGCTTGCCAATCCCTACGATGTGTACATCGTCAGCCCAGCTCCATCTAGGGGTATGTGCAACCTTAAACCCAGTTACTAATTTTAATTTCCAATTCAGAAATTCATCGGAATAGGTTTTATCTTTTATCTTCAGAGGTGACGAACGTCTCTGCCGACATCTGTTGAGGTCACTTGGTGTTTAGAAACTGAGACTGGGAGACTGCCCACTTCCATTGAAACATGGAACGGTTCTCTTTTCGGCAGTTGTGGAATCAGGCTTGAACAAGATCGTTAAAACATTGTCATTAATGGCCATCTGCAAGATACAGAATCGAAGAGATACTCCAATAGATAGACTTTGGGGGGAGGAAAAAGTAGAATCGTTTTCATAATTCTTGAATTGACTGATTTCCTGTGCGCTGGAATGTACCGAACCCGTGCAGTGAATTTCCCCGAACTCGTGAATTGTCACAGGATTCTCCTCGCAACTACACTAAAGAACCAGCATTTTTGTGTTTATATCCCTTTCTGCTCGCACATGATGAGCGAAGGGCAAGGAGTACCCGCAATCCCGACTTTCATTATGACCACAAATACAAACGACGACCCATTTAAGCCTCAGTCTGGACACGACCCTTGGGGTTGGTGACCTTGACACCAAGAGCCTTGGCCTTGGCGAGGATATCGACACGCTTGCGGGAAGAGACGGCGGAGGCAATCCTAAAAATGGCATCGTTAGATCAGCTTGTCGACAAAGGATTTTCGATCCGCTGCGGATCCAAAGATCGAAGTGCAATCCCTGAAATCCGAGCACGCAATTTCTCATGCTAGAAGGGATGGTCGCGGGGTGACGTACTCAGCAGCGTAGGTGCGGTTGTGCATGAGGAGTAGCTCAACGTCCTTGGGGTTGTGGACGAGGAAAGCCTTGTGGCCGGAGGGCATCATGTGGCGGGTCTTCTTGTTGCTGCCATAACCAATCTGTCCATCATCGCATCATATCAGTATTCGCTCCCACTTTCCGGATGTGCAATGGGAGGCCTTAAGGCCAAGAAAGGTCGACGTACAGAAGGCATGGGAATGGTGCCCTTGAAGCGTCGGCGGACGCCGTTGTCGATACCCTTGGGCTTTCTCCATGAGGCATCCAGACGCGCGAAGCGGTCGCTCTGGTGGCGGAAGAAGCGCTTCGTGCCTGTAACAGTCGAGTGTCAGTCGACTCTGCAATATTCCATATCGAACGTTTCCTGCCCAGTCCCCTCTTGTCTCAATGGACTCGAAGACACCAAAAATCCTCGTGCCACACTCTCATCCACCACGATTACTATATCCTCCTCTTCCATTCGATCCACACAAGAACTTCTTTTTTTTGGCATCGCAGGGCAATCAAATTGTAACGAAAGGTCGGAGGGAAGAGAACATACGCTTCTTCACGATCGGGACGTGCTTCTTTGCGAGGGCCATCTTGAGATCCGAATGTCAGTACGAACGAATGCTTTCGATAAGAATGATGGATCTGAGAAAGCAAAGAGCATACCTTGTCGGTCTTGTTAGGTCTCGCTCGCTGGGCGTCGTGGGAGATGGGTGTGACAATTTCAGATTCAATATCGAATTTCGCGCTAAGGTTGGCCGCCGAGGAGTGCACCGTTCTGCGCTAGTGGCTCGTTAAGCGAGACTTCGGGTTTAGCCTTAGGGTTCTCCGCCCGGAAAGCCCTGTCTGCTGACTCATCCTTGCTTATGTAAAATGGCCAGTTTCGTAGCCAGTGTTGGATGTTGACTAGAGATCTCAACTTTTCACTCAGGACGAGCAATGCATTTATAATAAAACAGCATCCCTTGTATCATACAATAGTATCCTTGTCACATTATCCGGGTTTAGAGGCCATGACCACCTCAGAGACTTCCCATGGGTCATTACACACTAAACAGCTAGGTCCTGCAAGACAAGATATGTACGAAAAGATGCCTGGGAAAGTATAAAATGTATGTATGGTCACACAATCCTGTTTCTTGCAGTTATGAGTCTTCGAAGTTAACATTTCGAATTAATACCACCAGACGCAGTTGTTGTTGTATGTTTAGGAAATATATATTCAGAGTCCTAGTATAGACCCAAACCGAAGATAAGTGAGATGAAAGGAAGTACGTATTTATCACGACGTCTGTATTCCACTAGAGCTGGAAACAATACAAGACAGAAGTGATAATAGCAATGGGATGTCCTGTACTTCGGTTGGCTTCATACGCGCTTACACTCAGTAAATCATCAAAATGGGTGTTGGAAATGAGAAACAAAGGCCCTTACCCCTTCAGCTTGGCCAGAGAACTCTAGAATACTCCATAGCACTGGGAAATATTTGCTCCTTAAACTAATCCATCTGTGCATTTCCGCATTCAGCTCAAGAACTATCTGTGCGTTATCATTACTTCCTTTAACTCGCGGCGAGGTGCCACTATTGCTCAGTAGTAGGTCCGAATACTTCCACAGCGACAGGTCTAAATGTCTCAACAGAGTTATTACTATATTTGAGATCCTATCTCCGGCGTACAAACCTCTCCCGGACATTATCTGCTAGCGCTGAGAAATAGGTTTCAACGTTTTTACCGCTATACTTCCTTATCAGCGCATAGATTTCGCAGAGCGGATAACAGCTGTATCTATGTGGTTGACCTTGGAGAGGCTTAGAACCGGCCAGGGTGCGTTGCAGCTGTCCTTATATGGTTGAATCAGCCGTAAGGTTAAACTGACATGGGTTTAGCCTCACATGCAAGCGCCAGCTTTGGGATTCGGTTCAAAGGATATACTGCGAGCACCTCACTCGCTTGTCGAGCGGCCATTCGCCTTCCAACACTATTTCTTTATAGTCACTATCAGGTATCTGTCACTAGGAGGCATTACACAAACCAGGCTCCACAGGTGTGCCGATTTAGAAATGTCTGTATGCACCGCTATCGAGGGTCTCGATTGTGGGATCATTTTCGGGCTTTTGGAGGCTCTCCGCTCTACACAACACTAACTAGCCAACCCTTCTAGACTGTCTTTGAGTCGCCGGTCTTCTGCTAAATTAGACCTGCCATAACTGGATCCACGACTCGAAAGACAAGGATCATCTTTGTTCATCTTGTTTCAAAAAATGTACCGAGATGTAACTATGTTAACAGTCTTCGTATCTCCATGGCTCTGGAGGATCTCCGGCACCAATCACGGCTCCACCCTGATCTTTAAGAGTCGTTACACTAATGGCAATGGTGTGGTCAAAGATCTCTACCACCATTGAGATAAAGAAACAAAAAAATGGAAGGCGTCTGACATGACACTTTTTGGTCCCCCTTTTTTTTTCTTCTGCGGCCCCTTTCCAATGGTTTTTCGAACCCTTGTCGGGGAATTTCCTCTTTCTGCATCATGCTTTGACGCTAATGCTCGACACAACTGTTGTATCGAACGATAAATCATCTTTCCTGAAGCTGTAGGTATATCCGGTTGTTTCCCACTTCTACTTAGAAGAACTGAGGGGATAGTAATACACCACCAAGATAAGAATCGTGCAGATCCCCTTTATATGATACTTCTTGTTGGGTACCATCGCGGCCATTGGTTACGTGTAGTTCTATCAACCTCAACTGGTTCTATATAGCCTCCCCAGTCCTCTTGCTCTACTCGGCTGTTTTGTCGCAAATTATCCTGCCAGAAGTTCTTGTATTATCCCCGTTATTTATGTTGCCATAGGTGCCCTTGGTGAATAGCCTGTTTCCAACCTTATTTATTACAAGCTCTAGTACGGTTATCTCATACTGCGCCAAAATGGCTACCTCTCCCAGAGCTGCCAGTCCAACCGTTATACCACCTAATATGGAAGTGGAAGTTGATACACGTGTTTGTCCCACTTATGGCCTTTATAGCAGCTACCATACATGGTGTCGTTGTGAGGATTACTGACCGGCCCTCTCCAGGCTACTGAAAATGACTCAACTTATGGAGACGAACTGTCAATAAGCTACGTTTCTATCTAACGCCTAGGAAACTAACACCTGTCCCAGGTCGACTTTCACTGCATCCCTTACATCATCTGTCACGGACTACCGTAACGAAAACGGTAGACGGTATCATGCATATCGTGATGGTCGTGAGTATCTCTAAAGAATCTCCCAGCCCCCAATATAATGGTCTTTTACTAACAAAGTAAAGGCTACGAACTCCCCAATGATGAAGAAGAAAAGGACCGGCTAGATATAGTACATGAAATGATGTTGACAATGATAGATCGAAAACTATTTCTGGCACCCATATCTGATCCGCCGGCTCGAGTTCTAGATCTGGGTACTGGCACTGGTATATGGGCTATAGATTTTGGTAAGATCACCTAAGAGAGACTGCGTGCCCTTTGCTTGTGTCTGACTTTGATATATTCTATAATATACAGCCGATCAATTTCCTTCTTCAGAGGTAGTTTGCCCAATAATTTCCCAAGATAATAACTAAACGGCTCTCAGGTCTGGGGAAATGATCTGAGTCCTATTCAACCAACCTTGTAAGTAAAACTAGGGCTACGCCTTCTCAAAGACAGCTCAGAAGCTGATGCTTATAGTGTCCCTCCGAATATCAAATTTATAGTTGATGATTTTGAAGATGAATAGGTATACGGAGACCAAAAATTCGATTTTATTCATGGCCGTCATCTTGCAAGCGCCGTGAAAGATTTCGCACGACTTCTACGACAATGTTATGAGTGAGGATAGATATACTCTGCGGTTATATTAATCTTACTGATTCAGATAGCAACATAATTCCAGGAGGGTGGGTCGAATTTCAGGACTTCGACTTAACTATATATTCAGAAGATGGATCAATAGACGGAACATCTATCAAACAATACTACGATATTATCCTCCCAACGATGGAAAAGAACGGAGTGGATCCTAGACCAGGACCAAAACTAGAAGGCTGGTTCCGTGAAACCGGTTTTAAAGATATTCATATTAAAAAGTTCCTGGTTCCCCTAGGAGCATGGCCGAAGGACAAACATCTGGTGTGTATATCTTGCTGTTGTGGATGAATATCCTTACTATTATTTAACATGTAATAAGAAATCCTTAGGCACATGGAATCTTTTGCAAGCTATGTCTGGGTTCGAGGCCTATGCTATCGCCCCGTTGACAAGGCATGCGGGATGGTCGAAGATGGAAGCGACAATCCTAATAGCTAAGACTATAAGCGACTCAAAGAACCCAGATATCCATCCACTATTCGACTTGTGAGTATAGTTCCTATGTTTAACTATCAAGGGGACCATCTAACACTATTTATAGCTATGTTGTTTATGGGAGGAAGCCGAGGTAATATAATTTCAATACTAATACAGGATACACTGAAGGTATCTCAAATTATCAATATTTTGCCTCCTGAGCCCCAGTCCATTCTGACTGTTCTTACAAGAAAGTTGTTTCGGTAGGATTGGCAGTCTGGAATGTGTGGCTGAATCTGTTTCCGTTTCTTTTCTTCCTTCTTTTCTTATCCCTTTTTCTAGTGTTATTCTCTAAATTCTACAACCGAATTGCGAAGAGTTACTACTAGATAATATAGGAAACACACCTTCTCAGATCAGTGTAGGGATCTTATCCCAACTCCTACTTTACATACTATCTGTTCGAACGCAATAACCAGCATGAAGATACCTGTATTGTCTAATTGCGCTTAATTGAACAATGCTATCTTAGACCTTGGCAGGTCTGATCTAACAACTGCGGCTATTCTTATGCTGCTGGAATAGCCGATGGTAGGACGACCTCCGCACTCTGAAGATGAACTGCTGCTTATCATCTCCTTGACGACTTTGCAGATTCGCCCATCCTCACTGGAAGACGGGATCTCCGTCGCAGTGAGTTCACAGTTCAGGCCTGTTGGTTGTGTGTAAATCTAGCAAAAGTTAGACTGGGGTAGAATTTATTTAGCTTCTAGGCCCTCCATGCCCCCAGATTCTCAAGAGCTCGCTATTTATCTAGCTACAAAGTTCCTCTTTCAATCTCCTCCCGCAACTTTCCTTCAGCAATTCCAACGACTGTTGGCATTGGCTCTGAGCATACATAGGACAACACACTGTGGCAGCAAGAGAGGCGGCTGGAAAGCTTCCTGATAATAAGACCATGATGACTTTGAACGTCTTCAATCCCGCTCTCCTCCTGACACTGCTCACTGTCGTGGCTGCGGTGGTGTACTGACCAGTGAATCATCGCCTGACCATTATCGGAGTCAATAGGCATCCGTCCCATACGATGCTCACAACCGAGGACACTATTATATGCGAAGATCTGCATCTCTATCGTCCGACAAATATGCTTTTCACCGCGTGTGAGGACGACTTCCACAGGAGATCCGGTTGGTTCCCGCCTCTGGGCAACTTTGGACGAGTGATAGAGCTTCATAGCACCAAGACAACAAAATAAATAATCCAACATCATCTCTCTATTATTACAGAAGCTAATTTCTACGACAGAAACATGAAGATTGAATTGGGACATCCGCTGTCCCCAGCGCGTCTGTCAGCTGCTGTTGAACAGTACGCTCCTTATCGTCTCTCCCGAGCAGGGTCAAGCATTCATGATATCCGTGTAATGCCCATACGTTATTGGGATGTTGGAGCGCGCGAGGCAATGTGTCGTTTAATCCAAGATCCGCCGCATATACTGCTGCCGCCTCTTCTACGCGACCCTGCTCCAGGAGAAGTGCCCCCAAGGCATGACGAGGTGGCTGCATCCAACCCCAAGGCTCATCATATGGAAGAGAATCACAGCGTGAACTGGCTTCGCGTAGATGATTAAAGGCAATTTCAAAATTACCTTTTCGGTACTCCAGCTCTCCCGCAAGCATTGCCTCAGCCACCCGGAGAATATCCAAACACGTGTTGTTGAAAAGTGTACGTGATGGAGGGACTTTCTTGACAGAATCTGAAAATATGGCCTGCTCCTTATCTGCTTTCTCAGTGTCTCCAATTACAGCATATGCCACGCCCTTCCCGTAGTGTAGCATCGCCGTCGTCACGCAATACAGGTCTTGATCTTTCGGAAGCTCGAGATCCAAAATTTTCTGCCAACGGCCAAAACGGATGAGACCATGAACACGCATGGCCAGAAAACTCTCCAGCCAATCCGCCATAGGTGGAGATTCGACACGAAGCAGATCTTCCGGTATTGATTCTTCTAACTGCGTGATCGTGTCCATTGTGACCTGGAACTGTCCCGCGAACATTGCCGCGTATAAGCGGAAATGATAATTATGCGCCCGGTAGAGCGTATAGAAATTAATCGCGCCTTTCTGAGAAACAAATGTCTTGTCTGCACGGATAGCATCTGTATTAGATACTATTGCCTGTCGGTAGTCACCACAGAGAACATCAATGTGAGAAGGCATATGATTCAGATGGCCAGCATCCGGAACCAATCGACGTAGGTGATCAGCCGCAGGAAGTGCTGCTTCTGGACTCGTTGACATCTCCATGAGATGTATGTACAGATGGAGTATTCCCGGGTGCTTCAGACCACCTTCAAGAGACAATGCATGTTCGAGTACCTCCTTGACTTCCATAGTGCGGGCTCCCTTTGCTGGATGTCCGGTCCGAATATCCCATAATTCCCACGGAGTCAGATTCATCAACGCATCCGCACACAAAGCTGCGATGTCAAGGTCATCCGGGAAGCGAGTATAAGCCTCTTTCATTGCATCAGCATACTGCGTATTCCAGATCGAGAAATCGCCCTCCATTGAATCTTGTGGATAGCGAAACTGGACCGCTTTGATAAGCAATTGTTCAGCGGGCGATGCGCGGTGAGCACGCTCTTGAGCTGTCATAGCCGCCTCGTGTGTGTTCTTCAGTGTTCTCTCACGCTCAACATCATCAAATACACTCCATGGCTTGTTATAGTTTGGTCCAAGCGAATATGCTAATCCCCAGTATGCCATCGCGCAAGAGGGGTCGACGGCGATAGCACGTCTGAAGCACTCACTCGCCTCCTCGTGGTTGAAGGCATAGGTCCAGACCAGTCCGCGATCAAACCAGACTTGAGCGTCTTTGCAGCTGGTCGTCACCGTACGGTGAAAAGCACCCAGGTCATAATATTCAAGGTGCGAGTCCATCATTGCAGGTTGTTCTATGGCTGATATCGATTGCGGGGATGGTACGGGAGAGCCCAGAACTTATCGTGGGGGTGATCAACCTTCCTAAGCCAACCACGCGGCTTTCATTCCGCCAAGATATCAACTAAATCAGATGAAATGAAATCAGAGGAAGTTCCGAGTACAATGTCATACTATCTTGCAAAATATAAATTAGCGATGCATAGTGCATTTACTCATTTTAACTGCATAGCTCTCTCTGCTGGATTCCTAAGATCCTGGAAAAGGATAGATACATAACAACATTATACCGTCCCAGTCGTGAATTCATCCTTGCTATCAAATAGTGATCCTCAAGCCTGAACGCCTCGCCATGCAGACAATAAAATAGTAAAAGTATTGGTATTTCAAGCAAATCACCATCCGAAGGCTTCTGCATAAAGGTAAATACCTTGCGCACCTGTCCCCTTGTGCACTGCGCGCTCATCACTGAGGTATACAACACTGCGACGCACATCATCTGCGAGGCCACGGGGACCGCATACGACGACTGCACTTTCACCCTCGGCCTGTTCGAGAACCTTGCGTATAATGCTTCGCGGCTGAGGCCGCCCCGAGAGAAGAGGGATATGATAGGATTCGATCAGTTCCTCAGCCGATGAAGAGGACGAAGCAGGCAGTTCCGCAAGAGGGGTAGGACCCGAACAGGTGCATTTCGGGATCGACGTGATGTTCTCATCTTCAATCGTCGCGCCGCAGCAGCATCCGCCTCCGGGTAGACAGCTATTGTTATTTTCATCAAGAGGGAGTTGCTGCTGAGACGCGGATGTCGATATAGAAAGAATCGAGAGGGCCTCTTTCTCAACCATCTGGTCTTCTGTCTTCTCTGCATCGAAAACAGAGGCAGGCATTGGTGGTTGAGCACTAGAGAGATTATATGATGGTGGTTGTAGAGAGGCGGACTTCTCATCCAACTTCTCATCACATGTGACATAAATGCTAATCTCAATCTCTTTATCGAAGTCAGGCTGTGCCTGCTTGCACACATCCAGATCCGCGAGGACGGACTGAAGCTGATGCTCGAACCAGCTGAGCTGGGCTTTCGACCGAATGACCCACACGAAACGTATTCTTTTGGTTACGGCGAAGCGGGCGGTTGAGAGGAACCGCAACCTGGACGGTGCGGGACTTTCCGTGCACTCCGTCTTCCACCTTTCGACGATGTCCCTTAGCAAAGGCACCGTGAATGTAGCACCCATGCCACCTGCCATGAACACCACGCTATCGAACTGGCGCAAAGAACGCATCGTGCCGTACGGACCTTCGAGGAAGACCGTCTTGGTGCGACGGACTGCTACGGCGTCCGTAGCACCTAGAACAGTATGATTCTTCGAAGCATACCGGAAGAATCTCTTCGTGCCTCCCTTCTCCGCCCGTACCAGAAATTCCATCTTCTTGTCAGAGGGAAGGGAGGCGATAGTGAACGGATGATTCTGGAAAGGCGCGATGGAATGACAAGCCAAGAACACATGCTGACCAGGCTTCCATTGAATGGCAGGGTTTTCCACCGTGATCCGAGTTACGTTTCCTGGGAGTGGGGTGAACGAGGCCTGGTGTGCAAAGAAGCCGTTCTGAAGACGGCCGCTCTTTCGTGCAAAAGCGTGGAAGAATGAGATATTCGCATATAGAATCAAGGCGTAGCGAGCAACTCGATCGAACACCACCAGACCGATGGGAATCCAGACCCAGACCTTCACCTCATCCGGTGCATGGAGCCATACAGCGGCAAGAAATCCGGCGAATGTCACTATATGTTGCAAGACGAATATCTCATAGCTCAAGTGGCGGATTGGGCCAGCCGACGCGATGACGATAAAAGTCAGGATACACCATGCCGCAAAGCCTCGCTTGGTTAAGGGGTCATTCCGGAGCTGGTACGTGATATAGTCGTATTGATCCCAGTCACGGAACCAGAATGCCATGTGGATAGTGGCGCTAAGCCAGACTGTACGGGAGATCCAGCGATGGAACCAGTTGAGGCGTTCGTAGCTCAATCCGGTCAGAAGGCCGATAATATTCTGCCTCCCCGCAAGCAGGAAGATCAGGGGCAGCTGGGCGATGGTGACGAAGCCGGTCCGGTATCCGACATTTTCCCAGTTCCATTTGTTGGTGCTATCCAACTTATAGAAGCAGAAAACTAGCACCACGACCAAGTTGGCTAAAACGACCAGCACGGGCCCCAGCGGAGGCAGATGAAACGAATAAGTGCCGATCGACAAAGGGCGCAGTGTGGCATATGCGACCTCGCGTGTTATGGCCGTGATGATGGCATAGAACTCGAAGAAAAGCGACTTTGGTTTTGACGGGGTGAGCGAGGTGTCCCGCAGTCTGCCATTATCAGCAACCATATCACAGCTACTGTGGATTGACAATATACTCACCGCTGGCGCGCCAGAAAACGATCCAGGACATAAACGACAGTGGCGGCAGCAATCGCAGACCCGACGACGGTCCAGTACATCTTCTGGAGATAGAAGAGACCGGGCACGCCGGTGCCCATGGACATATCGCCCATGGGCATATCCCCCATCGACATGGCCATCTTGTCGATTCTGGAGAGATGCTGCTAGCAAAGAAGCAGTTTCAAGTCGACCCTGTCCAGGTGCAGGGATTATATATCGCGAGAATCAGCGCATCAACTGGAGCAGACCCCTCCAAGAAGGAAATTGAACGAGCGCAGCGACACTGCTGGCCAGCAGAACAGAACGATCAGACGGATGTCACACTTGTCACAGACCAACACTGGGGTATCTAAGATAGTAAATACTAGTGTGCCTTGTGGGTGAGTCGACCATCGATCAATCCAGACGCAACGTCCGTCATTCTGCGGGACGCACAGGATAAGACAATAAGCACAAGGTCTGATGGGCCGAGAACGGCAACCACTGGAACGCCATTCGGAGAGATTCTTTCTTTCTGCTCGGCTGATGAAGTTGGTCGCTGGTCTCATCGTGTCCGCGAACAGAAGATGGTTCCGCACGCGGCCTCAGGGTGCGCGGGCTGTGATAGGACACAACTGCAAGAAATCTGCTCAAGCGTCAACATCGGCCCCTCCAGGCGGAGGAGAAAGTTAGGAAACCCGCTCAAGCGTGTTCAACGGACGTCGCCAGATCCTAGACTGAATCCACCGGGAGAGGGAAAAGAAAGCTTTTCATCGCATTACGCAGCCTAGATTAGCGCCCAGAACTGTCATCTTTTCCTCCCCCGATGCAGACCCTCAATAATAAGATCCAAGCCATGTCCGGTGCGCTATGCGCATCCGACACACTCCAGCACACTCAATTCCTGATCTAATCCTGATTTCAGGTACTCTTGCAAATCTGCTCACCGTTGATACAGTCAAAGTTTCGTCCTTGTGTCGGGGGGTGACGGTTGGCTCAACTTGACTGTGCATCGGTCCTACTCTGATAAATCTATAAGAGTAACCCGCCGTCGACTGGTCTGCCCCAGGAAATCAAGCACAATCCACAGCAAGAGCGACCGTACGACCTCTGGCAAAGACCTTTGTTACGACTGAATCAATTTATTTTCACTGTCTTCGATATCTGCTCAATTAAGTCGCCAATATGGAATCGAGTATGGACATGAGTGGCTCATCGAGCTCTTCCGACATGTCATCAGGCATGTCCATGGTGTTTACCAACACACACACCATGCCTCTCTACTCCACGATGTGGACACCCACCTCCCGGGGCGGCTACGCAGGGACCTGTATCTTCCTCATCATCCTGGCGATCATTGCGCGCGGTCTCGTGGCCTTCAAATCCATCATGGAGCATCGCTGGCTCGCGGCTCACCTGCAGCGCCGCTACATTGTCGTCGCCGGCAAGAACCCCGAAGCTGGACGTATCTCGTCGGATGCTGAGGCCAAGACGGCAACCCTAGTGAGCGCTCAAGGGGTGGAGGAGAATGTACGAGTCGTGTATCGTTACACGCACGAGCCGATCCCCTGGAGATTCAGCGTGGACCTGCCCCGAGCCTTGATTTTTCTGTGCATTGCCGGTGTCAGCTACCTCCTGTAAGTTGGACGAAGATGGGATTTCTGTCATTATGCGCCAGACTAACACCGAGCTAGAATGCTGGGCGTCATGACTATGAACGTGGGTTACTTCTGCTCTGTGCTGGCAGGCGCCTTCCTGGGTGAGCTGGCTGTGGGACGATACATTCAGTACAACCATTGGAACGAGCACTAGATGCGATCTTGATTACGATTGATGACCGACTCTGCGGAGGGTGCCTCCGTTCTTTTCACATGCTGATATTCATGGATGGTGCTTTTCTGTGGGCGTTGTGGGAATTCGATGCGAATTCTCAGCGAGGATCTGGGTTCTTTGACGGGTTTTATTTAACATGCACTACGACTGTGATATCCCCTATCGCTATGCTTTCTCTCTTGTGTGACGCCGAAGATAGACTCTTTGATCCGGCAATAATGATTAAGTCATTGGAACAATACCTTCTCTCGTACTTTGAGCCATGTATAAGATTCCGATATGCCTCTTGGCGAGGTGGTGTAAGTGTCGTCATGCACCACTAAAATGCCTTCCCAGTAATGATTCATAGGCGGTTCTATTTTAGTTTGGGTGATAATTAATTGTTTCTATGATGAAGGACGATCTGTGTGACTTCTCAGCCTGCTGCTTCCCGACAGTGATTACGATTGGAATTACGCTAATCTATCTATACTACTTAGGATACCAACAGATCGTGCCTACAGCGATGCCATCTGATTGGTCGACATCCGCTGGATCCAGCACAAGGCACAGGGACGCCAATTTCCTCACCATGTGCTATACTGTAGCAACTCTACATCATGACGGGCAGCCTTAAAGCAGAAGAATTAGATGCATATCAACTTAGTGGAATACGATGTCGGATATAACTGCCTCAATCTGCACAGAAATGGAGTCCAGATCTAGATTATCTTTACCGATCCTGTTTGCTTGACAATCGAATTACCTATTCGGATTAGCGAGGGGTCGGCGAACATCCGAAAGCGGTAAGACTGAGCACAAATGAGCAGATTATCAGCCCCGCTAAGATTCGGGTCCTCTTCTTAGCCGTTATTGATGAAATGGGATTGTGTCTCTGCTGTTTGCTATATGCCCAGAACATCGCAGAGACTGATGTCTCTGTTACCGGCTGATCCGGACTGCTGAACGCGCGAAAAGAGGTTTTTCTACAGACTCCCTTTCATCGTATGGAGATGCAGAATGGGCGGGTGTAGATTGGACTATAGAGATATTATTACTCATAGAGTACTAATATTCTAATATAATACCACTTAGCCGGAAGAACAAAATCGATGGATCTATCGGAAGATGCCAGAGAAGCCCGGGAGCTAAGGGGAATTGTACCACATGGTGTCTCCACGGTCTTTATCGTTGCTTCATTCTAGTTAGAATAAATACCGTCCAGTATCCCGGTCTTGCGACTCGACGGCCATTGCGTCGACCTGCATTCCTGCCATTGCTTCTAGACTCTCGAGAGCATACCTTGATTGCCTGTCTGTCGATCACTCATCTCTCCCCGCATTATTGCGCTTTGACTTGGGTCTTTCTTTTCTCTCTCCCCACGCAACAATTTCTCCAGATCGTCCTAGAAGCGTTTCCAGGGCAGCAGATACCCATCATCATGAGGTTCTCTCTTCTCTCTATGGCGGCCATTGTGCCCTTCGCAGCCGCCCACTTCAAGCTGAACTATCCCCCCAGCCGTGGCTTTAACGAGGACACTATGCCCGAATTTCCCTGTGGTGGTTTCTCTCAGTCGACCAACCGCACCCAGCTCTCTCTGTCTGCCGGCTCTATCCCCGTTGCCTTGACTCTAGGTCACTCCCAGACCGCTGTGGAGGTCCTCCTGGGCCTGGGGAGCAACCCGGGAGACAACTACAATATCACTCTGCAGCACACCTTCCGCGTCACTGGCCTGGGCTCCTTCTGTCTGCCATCCGTCAGCTTGAATGAGCAGGTCCTGGGAGCCCCATTGACGGACGGTCTCAATGCGACTCTGCAGGTCGTCACGAATGGAGAGTCTGGCGGCGGTCTGTACGCGGTACGTAGTTGTGGACGATAATCATTGGGATCAAGCTGACATATCAACAGTGTGCCGACGTAACCTTCACCTCCACCCTCACGAGCGACGACGTCTCCGCGTCGGTCTGCAGCAACAATACCGGTGTCAGCGCGACCCCCTTCTCCGGCGCTGCTGCTGCCCGTAATGCCAACGAGTCCACTGCCGATGGCCAGGCCCAAAGTGCCTCCGGCTCTTCCAGCACTTCCACCACTTCTTCTGCCACCAGTTCCGCCAGCGGAACTGCAGCCGCTGCTACTTCCAAGGGTGCGGCCGCTCCTCTCGAGACGGCAGCCTGGGGAATTATCGGTGCCGCGGTGATTGGTGGTCTTGCTGCGCTGTAGATGGTATCCTGTGAGCAAGATTGTATTCATTGGTCATCATGATTGTGAATGAGTGACGACTGTTTTTCTGTATTCGATACCAAAATTTGTTGATTAGATGCTGTAACTTCTTTATGAAAGTCTACCTGGCATTAGCCTTTGATGGAATCTCAGTTGAAAGAATCTGAAATATAAAAATGAGCATTCGTTGACGGATATCTAATTCTTGGATTCGCTGCTCTTTTTCCCTCTCTCCAAAGACTCCTACCACTATTTCTCTACCGTAAAAGTATTAAGGACAATCATGAAGTTCATCATAAAACCTCCACGGCAACTTGTGAAGGTAAATACGGCGCCATGGAGTACGCAAAGGCGGTGAGACGACAGTGGACCCCGGCGGCAGAATCTGGGCTTCTGCGGGGAAAAGACCGGCCAACGCGATCGAAGCCTCTGTCGATCAGTATCCCAATCACGAAATCCCGGTCGTTTCTTCTGTTGTTTCGCGTTCGCTGCTTATCTCACTATCTTTTTTTCATCTTCTTTCGTTATCCTTCTATCTGAAAACAAGAAGCCAGCCCTCTTTTGCTCTCACTTCGGAGACACGGAGACACGGAGTCAATCGCCTCGCCCTTTTCGTTTTGGCGTCGACCTGAGCTATTTCTGTTATCGATTCCCCGGGATTTGACCGAATAAGGCATCAAACGAAACATCATGTCTGTGCGCGCCCCTTTCGTCGTGCCTGCGCTGAAGAAGCACACGGCCACTGTGATCATGGCGCATGGGCTGGGTGATACGTACGTTGATTCCTCTCCATGGCTCTCATCTCACCGGTTATCAGCGAGCATGTGACTGACTGATTCGGATAGTGGTGCAGGATGGTACGTCGAGTCCTCTCATCATATTCCCTCTTGCAGAGTATAAGCCGCGGTGGATATTCAAGAGGCTGCTCGACACTTAGTTGATTGATAGCTTCACGATGGTCAAGACTAATCGAGGTTGTCACCGGTAGGATGTCTCTGGCGCAGAACTGGCGCCGGCGAGGAAGGTTCGATGAAGTCTCCTTCATCTTCCCGAATGCGCCTGTGATCCCCATTACGGTGGTACGTAGTGGCCGCGATCCTCATAGTATAAGACGGATGTATGATAGGATGGTATGGACTGATCGATAGACAGAACTTCGGCATGTCCATGCCCGGCTGGTATGACATTGCGAGACTGGGAAGCGAGGTAAGTTGGTCTACAAGGGAGTAGAAAAATTTCGCTGACCGGCACCAGATGGACTATGAAGAATTCCTGCGCAACCAAGACGAGCCCGGTGTCCTCCGCTCGCGCGACTACTTCAACTCACTGATCAAGGCGGAGATTGAGAAGGGCATCAAGCCGTCGCGGATTATCCTGGGAGGCTTCTCGCAGGGAGGTGCCATGTCGCTCTTCACGGGCATCACGGGCGAGCAGAAACTAGGCGGC
Source organism: Paecilomyces niveus (assembly GCA_003116535.1). Taxonomy (NCBI): domain Eukaryota; kingdom Fungi; phylum Ascomycota; class Eurotiomycetes; order Eurotiales; family Thermoascaceae; genus Paecilomyces; species Paecilomyces niveus. The sequence continues at coordinate 21,800 of QEIL01000087.1, forward strand.
GTGTTCGGTCTCTCGTGCTACCTCCTGCTCAGCGACCGCATCAAGAACTACATCCCCGAGAACTTCCCCAACAAGGATACCCCCTTCTTTATCGCACACGGCAAGGACGATCAGGTGGTGAAGTACGAGTTTGGCGTCATGAGCAAGAAGGCGTTGGTGGAAATGGGGCTCAATGTCGAGTTCCACGACTACGAGTATGTTTCTTCTTTCTTCTTCGTTGCTCATTGATCTGGTTCTCACATCTTCCACAGAGGCCTTGGCCACTCCGCAGACCCCGAGGAAGTCGAAGACCTGGAACGTTTCTTGCACAAGACCCTTCCACCAGAGGGTGATGGACAGGCTGCTGCGGGCTTGTGACTGGATGGCGCACGTGCTGGCATCGCGGGAGCTGGCATAGGTCCGCAAGTGACCTATACGTTCGCTATCGGATTTATCATGTTGCTACTAGCGGTTCTACTCGTGAAAGTCCGAGGCAGACGTAACGGCCAGCACGAAGCCACGTAACCTGCTCTCATCGAAGTATCATTTTCGTCTCTTTCTGCTCTGTTTTACTGTCAGCTGGCATTGATGAACAGACTCCATTGTCGCATACAACACACGCAAATACATACTAACCACTGATATTCCAACCGCATTGCAGCTATGCTATACCATATAAACCAGCCAGTCTCACTAGAATCCGACTTCGCGTACCTATACATGTTTGACAGAGTAAATACGATACATATCAAGAAGCATAGAATATATTACCCACGTTTTGTCTGTTTGTATCAGCATTACCTAATCCAGCTATGATTGCTAGCTTGACCAAATGCTGCTAAAGCCTATCTAAGCTCAATATTTATGGCTCTTTTTCCTATCTTACGAAGCCCTCAGAATTAATCGTCGTAACCAGATGCAGTCTACCTGATATCTTTCAACTGCATATTCATACATATCAGTTCGCAGCCCTGGATGTCGTTCTCCATGGCCCGCAACCCCATATTCATCCTGGTTTATATGTGCCTCTCAATCGTCACCTAACCATGTTCAGGCGTGTTGGTCACAAGGTCAGAGAATAAGGCTCCGATCCGATTGAAGTACTACACGATTTATATTAGCCGCTGGTCTGGTTTCAACATACTGTAGGATCACATACAGTAGATACGTAAAATCCCGAGCATGTATATTCGCATGCATATCAATAGCTCCTACAGTTTCTCCAATACTCCATATCTTCGATAATCTTACAGGACAGACTATCTGGTAGTCCATCATAAAAAACATCGAAGGAGGGAATATCACGTCAATTTTTGACGCGATTGAAACTCACTCTTTTCGCAGCACTGGAGTATTTTCATTTATGTTTATATCATTCTCTATTTTACCAATATCGGTGAAATTACGATTCAATTCATAGTCAAAACTCACTAAATATGGAAATATACCGAAAACAAAGCCATGACGTATGCCATTCTGTTAGCTTCGATTACCTAGGTCCACCGAAACGGTCGAGCGGAGAGAGAGGAGCGCCAAGCTCAGTCATGTCATACTCTACCTAGTAAGCTCCAGCTTCAGCTTCCGCCTACCCCATTGATTTATGTTAATTAAGCTATTCATCTATCCTTTCTCTCCTCCCCAACCCTACAATCACCACCTATTCCTCTTCTCTTCCGATCTCAATTGCCTTTTGGATTTGAACCTATTCAATTGCAAACACAATGTTCCGTTTCGTAAGTTCCCCTTCCCCCCCATCTCTTCCAGCTCACCACCGCATTCGAATATCATGCCACCACCACCAACTCCATCAATCCAACACCCACCACACACACTCTCTCTATACTAACTCCAATACAAAACACCCAGGCCCGAACCTTCGACGTAGTCACCCTCTTCCACAAACCCAGTCTCCCCACCTCCCAGCGCGTCCTCACTCTCCTAAAACAAGCCCACGCAACAGCCTCCGAAACCACAACTCTCGACCAAGCATCCGACAACACAGTCCAAGCACTCCGCGAACGAGGCGAGTTCGAACTCGAAGTGACCGAAGAGCCACCGACGCCCGACCAGCTACGCAGTATCCTAGAGTACACGACGAAGACGGATCCGAAGCGGAGTATCAGCGATATCGTACGGGGCGCAAAGGATGCCGCGGATGCGTTGAAGAAGGTCAAGGAGGACGGGAGTGCTTTTGTCAGGCCGGTGGTGAGTGGATGCGTCTCCATCCTGTTGGGATTAATTGGTGGTAAGGAGAGCCCGGTGCTAATGCGTGTTTCTAGACCGTCGATTGGAACAACGGCCTGGCCGTGATAGGCGACAATGATTCGCAGATCCTCAAGATGCTGAAACAGTTGCCGGAGGACGAGCACAAGAGCTCGTAGACCGTCTTCCGTTTTCCTCCCGTCTTATCCCGTCGACTTAGGATATGTGGACCCAATACTGTGTACTCGGAGCTTGCGCTGCATGTTATGTAACTGACACCCATTGGGCAATAGCTCCTATTTCTGCAATAAACCAAAACTATATCTCAGCAACGTATGATAATTTAGGGAGCTATAACATAATGAATTGGTTCTTTTCATTGGCTGCAGATCGCATAGTTAACCGTAGTGAATAAGCTTGCAGTACGGAAATTAGCAGTCGTCTACCCGTGGAGTGGATGTATTTCCATATTCCATTCATATTCTATCATAATCATACAGAATAATACGCTCCGAGGGTCGTGGCACCAGCCTTTTTAGACCATAATGACTAGAAGAAATCCATAAGACTCCAGCATTCCACAAAGCAGACACGCTCAAGCGCAGAGCGATAAGACATAACCAGAGAGCAAACTAAGACACTAGTGGGAAGGTAGGTCATTAAAAAGCATGTACGACACGAAGCGGAAGTCGAAGATGCAGGACAGTGAAAGAAAAGATGCAGTCCGGTGAGGTTCGAGCCAGCTCGTCTATCCGGGAGAAGAATACCAAAGAGAATAACCGCTAAAAAGAAGCAAATGTCTTCCCATAAGGAGCTCTCGCCAACTTCTCAAATCATGGTCCCGAAACTCCCATCGGTCGCAATTGGTTTCCGCGGGCTGCTCCGTCCATCGGCATCGACAGCGGGCTTGCGGTGTCTACTCTAGGTAAGTAAAGCACACAGCTGACGGTACAAAAGCATCCTCCTTACCTGAAAGTAAAACCGACAAATAGACCCTTGCTCATCTTCTCCTCTCGTTCTGCCATCTCCTCGAGCGCTCTCTGCTTGTCGTGGACCTCCTTGTACTTGGCCATGTCTGCCTCGTTACTAAAGTCGTCAAAGTAGCCCGCATCGGTCTCAGAATCCAGTTCAGGCACAAATGGCGCCCTCTGCTCCCGCAGTCGGGTGAAGTCGACCTCTGCGAAGTACTCGTGGGTCTGGATCTCGCGAATGTTCTTGAAGCGCTGTTCCTTCGCTGCCACCAGCCTTGTGATGAGATCCCAAGTGCGTCGGGAGAGGAAGTAGTTCGGATCTTCGTACTGGGGCTTTCGCAGAACCTTCTGCCAGCGCTTCAGGTTCTGCCAGGTCTCATCAACGGTCGCTCCCGCGAACGGAGGATAACCGGCCAGAGCTTCAAACAGCATGCATCCCAAACTCCAGTAGTCGACGGTGAAATCGTACTCTTGGCCCTTCAAAACTTCAGGGGCCATGTAGTCGGGGGAACCAACTATGGACTTGGCGTAGTTGACTTCACGCTCCCTCAAGGATCGATATCCCTCCCGTCTCTCTGCCATGGTTCTCTGCTCCATTGGCCGACCGAACGGCACGGGTGTGTTACCAACTTCTTCCAATTTCACGCGCATTGACTCGATCTTTCCGGGGTTCAGCATTCCGGCCGCCAGACCAAAATCGGTCAGCTTCACATGTCCCGTAGAGTCGATCAAGAAGTTCTCCGGTTTCAAATCACGATGGATGTATCCCAGCTGATGGAGCGCGTCGACACACATGAACATCTCTGAAATGTAGAACCGCGCGTGACGGTTGTGCAGGACACCGGTATTGTTCAGCAGCGTACGGAAGTCGCCACCGGGAACATACTCCATTGCCAAGTAGATCTGGTCCTCGTCCTGGAAGGCATACAACAGCTTGACAAGCCACTCGCTCTTGGCAGCCGTAAGGATATCTCTTTCCGTTAAGATATGGCGGATCTCATCCAATTTGAACAGCAACTTCTTGCTCATAACCTTGAGCGCACACACCTCCCGTGTATCTTTCTTCTGTGCCAGATAGACCTGTCCGTAGCCTCCCTGTCCCACCTGCGTCAGAATCTGGAAGTCTCCCTGGCGCAGTCTTGTACGGCGCTTGCGCAGATGAGCGCGTTCACGGCCCAGGTACTTCTGCAGCGCTGGCTCATATTCTTCAATCGGCGTTTCCGGTGGAGGAGGATAAGCAGCTTTGAACTGAGCATGCCGACTCTGGCGGTTATGGACATAACTCAGAAGATCGAAATAGTGATCGAGGAAATCTGTCCTGCAGTCAGCAACATGAACCATCATACCCGTCCACACCATGATCTAGCCATACATAGCTGTGTCACATTGGCCAGACGTTTGACCCTCGGTAGCTGCAACTTCTCCGCCTCCTCTGTCGTCAATCCACGTAGCTGTGCCTGCCTGCGCACGGTGTCCGACTCGCGTTGCTGATAAGGCTCATGGCGTGAAATGGCCGCTGCATTCGGATTCAGACCCAGATCTTTCGTAGTGCGAAGAGGGTTTGGAGGCGTATTCTCCTTGTTGGCAGACCTGGTTGGGCTGCCGGGTCGCTGGTGGATGACACTCTCATTAAAGCCCAAATCGTCCGCACCGTTCACTCCACCCTTCCCCGGCGCAAGGCCAGGCGAGTTGAATCCTGATTTATTCGGTGATGAAGGGGCCAGTTTCAAGGCCTTCTCGAAAATATTTGGCAGGTCCAGCGCCCCCGGGGGCATTCTGTTCTTGCTCGGACTGCCCTGCGGCGTTTGGGCGGGGCTGGTGAAACCATTGGAGGCGGGGGTTGAAGGACGATCGTAGGCATCGGTTCCTGAGCGCGTGTGTAGCAGAGGCGGCGGGTTTGGCAACCTCAGTCCCTGGCGCTCAGTGTCTGTCGCGATATTAACCGTCATGATGAAGTTCAGTGGTTGGTGGTCGTGGTGGTAATGATCAGGAGCCCGAGGATCTGATCGGGTTGATATCAGTGGGCGATAGGCGCTGAAACCACTCCTCCTCCCGTGCCAAACACACAGACGCTGCGAAAACAACAACCAGATAATTGTCACGGATAGCGAATCGACTCGACTAGAGATACAATTGCAACGAGACGAAAGGGGAGTTTGGGAAGTTTTGTTGTCCGCGAAGACGCCCTTGTCGTCGCCTTCCCAGGCCGATAATTCCAGGTCGAGCTGAGCCCCTCGGGCAGGTGCGTCGTTGCCTGGGGAACAATCAGGCCATCCAAGTTTCCCCTTCTTCATCCAGGCAAATAATATTTAGGATCACTCCGAGCAGAACTAACTAAACCTTGTCGACGTCCCGCACGGGTCCAGATCGCCCTTTTACGGCACTAAATCAAATTGCCATTCTTTGCAGCTGAAGGCTCAGATCTCCGATGGGGGCCCACATGCTGCTCAATAATGGCCCGATCATCGATCCTGGCTGGGCTGACGATCTGATCCCCTAGAAAAGTACCCTATAGCGAGTCTAGTTCGATTGTTTACAGCGGGGAATCGATACGACTAACCAGCCGCTGTGGCTGCACAGCCAGTGTTACCCCTGAGCTATACGAGAATAACAATAATCCCAACAGTAAGGCTGCATGCATGGACCTGCCTATGTCTCAGTGGTGGAAGCGGGGAGTAATCTAGTGATTATCGATCCCCAAAACTACAGTACAATTCTACGAAGCACAAGAATCACTCAAGCAGGAACAGACATTCCATCTTGAGACCATCTTCTGTACGACGGTGGCTTGCCGTCTTTTCATTCTTGGTTGGTGGTAACGGCCCGTCGGGGGGCGAAAGCAAACAAAAAGGAACCATGGTTCATTGATCTAGTTAAGTTCCACAAGGGCTGGTGGTTCCTCTCAGCCGCTAGCAGAGTTCCTGCCAAGCTACAAAATACCTGATACGTCATCTTCAGGATTGAGTCGACAAGAATCAACCGTTGTCTGCCTCCGTCGCCTCAGTGATATCCCCAGCATCCGGGATGGGGATAGCGGTATATCTTTCTCCCAGGGGGTAACAGGAGTTTCGGCAGGCATCCCCTGGCGAGCACTTCCAAATTCAAATCTCGATGTCTCTCCCGATTATCCGCCATCGTTCGGCCCACTATTCCGTAGCGCGCTTAAGCAGCACCCTCCTTGCGCTGGCCGGTCTGTTTTGCACCTCCTCGTCAGCATGGTACAAAGAAAAGAAAAGAAAATATAGATGGCAATTAAAAGCGATGGCAAAGGATACTCACGTAGAAAGCCAATCCATAGTTCTCCGTAGTGAAAGTGATCTTAGCACCCTTGGGGAAGTAGAACACATCCCCAGGAACACCCTTGACCGTCTGGCCGGTCTCATCGGAGAGGGTGAACTCGCCCTCGAGGATAATCTTCATCTCGTCGTACGTGTACTCGTAGACGAGCGGAGTACCCTTCTCGAGCCGGTAAAAGCCACACGAGATGGGCTTCTCGGCGTTGTTCTTCTCACTGTTGAATGATGACTCATCAGCACCGTCCTTCCATCGCGGACACACATTGTAACGAGAGACGCTGGTAGATAATTACCTCGAGAAGACATCGCCCAGGAAGGCGTTCTCGTTGGCGATCAATGGTGGCTTGTAGGTCGACTGGGCCTTGGCAAAGTAGCTCATAGCAACGGGAGCCATCTTTTCGGTAGATGATTTCTTCGAAGAAACACGACTGAGAAGAGCACCCATGTTAGCTGCTATCTTGTTTCTCCTTGATAATAAAATGCAAGCATCTATACAAATGCGCGGAGATCAACCAAAAAATGTCATCAGGACAACAACAACCACAGCACACGACCACTTTAAATAAATACAGTCCATGGCCATCCTACCCATACTCCCAAGCATGCAGGACAATCAAATTCAACAAGACAACTCACCTCACGATAATAGGACAGAACGAAAGTCAACTGAGACACAGAAAAGACTCGATAGAAAACGAGCTCCAGGCAAACATTCATCAAGATTAAATACTTCCCACCCCAGCAAGTTATCATCTCACAGGAGTAAGGTTACGAAGCACAAAATCGCCAAATTAGATCGCCCGACTATCCCCGATCAGGGATTGAATCCATTATCATGAGCCTGCTCCTCGCCCAGACGCAAGCAGACACTGTATCTGGAGCGTGGATGCGAATTGATTACGAAGGTGGTAGGAGGGACTCGGAGCTGCAACCAGACTGCCGTATTGAGAGGATGCCTGCCCCTCCTCCTCCTTTCTCCCCGCTCAGGGGACCTGGATGGTCGAAATGTGCTCTAAGTCCCGAGCATCTGGGGAGGGTGATACAATTGGTCGAGATGGCAGATAGGACAGCTGGATGAAGATAGAGGGGTTCTGTTTTACCGTACCATTCCCCTCATATGGTGGAGCAAATAGATAAGCTGATATGAGATGTCTAGATGAGGGGAAGTAATATATCTGGCATTTACTTATCGGGGGCGGGGTAGTTAGTTGGTGATGAAGTAATTCGGAGACGGAATGCAATTGGGTCTACAGGCAAAGAAAACGAGATCCTATCTAATCTACGTCTATGCGATTTATGCAATTCATTTGAATCTGCTATCGCGATTTCTCATTGGTTCACTAGTTGAATATCTACCTACATACTCCCACCCACTGCTCAACATCGGCAAAGCATCCAGCATCACAGAAAGAACTCATCACACCTCCTCTTCTCGGTATATAAATGCGAATCCTGTCCCCAAAATGCTACAATTACCTGTCCGTCCGGATCCATCGACGAGATACCTGGGGAAAGTTTTCCCCTATGTGGTTTAGCGTCAACTCCCGCAAAACGTGCCCGACAAAGGTTAGTGTCTATTCTTTTACTGTTTTCCCGTTCCCATCTTCCAGATTCTTACGGGTCGGATGGAAGTGCTGTCCGTGGTTTGTTCAGTTGGTCCATTTGTCTAGCCTTATTGTTCTCGTTTTTGCGTTTCGTGCGCTTTGAGCTTCTATTCTCTAGCGAACTGCTATCCCTGGACATGATGGCCAGAGCTCGAGGCCCTATTATCCAGTGAGCGCCGTTCCTTGGCTTTATTAATCACCGCAAAGCTGCTCTCAGACTCTCAGATGGGCCCCGTCCCATCACTACCATTGGGACTACATAATAGACCGACGTGAAGACATAACGGGTCAATTCGCCGCTGACTCCTTAGTGCTTCTTGGCCCTAATATTCTTGAGGTAAGTCCTTGCCTTGCGTCGCTAGGACCGGCCAAGTAGAGTTAGCACAGTATTACGTGAAGTAGTATTGTAGAGTGAGAAAGGGAGAATATACTAATCCTCCCGGAAGAAAGACTTCCATTTCCACCTGACAATTTCGGTTCAGCGTAGCTGCTGGTCGTACGATCCTGCGAAATTTCCTTGAATGATATAAACTGTCCGTGATCAAGACAAAAAGAATACGCAACTGGCTCATTATTTCTCGACGCTGTCACGTCAAATCACGAACAATTTGCTCACTTCATTTCACCCCTTTCCTCTTTGAGAAACCCGCCTGTGGAGCAAGGTTGGAAGTCGTTTCCTGTCCTCTGCGGAATTTCGACTTGCCCAATCAACGCCTCAAAGTCATTCACGCTTGTCGCTCTCAAACCTGGGGCTCTTGGCCAATATAAGTAAGTGAGGCATTCTTTGCCGTTAGGGAAAACAGTCAATCGGTTACTCTATTATTCAGCCACTAATCCAGTACCCCGCTTCCATTCAGCATTTTCCGCCAGAAGCGTCGAAAATATCCAACCCTCTGAGGGCTTGCATAGCTGGCATCTGCACATTGCTACAAAGAGTCGGAAAGACCAAGAAACATTGTTGCTGGACCGTGGATCACGTCTGGAATCAAGGGTCTTGCCTCAGTGCCGACACCCCATTCATAAGACCTCGATTTTCTTCTTCCCTGGGAAAGGAGACGCGACCTGGAAGATAGACAGGGATCGCTCTGCTCAAGCATCAATTTCAATCCTAGTTCTCTCCTCGACTCATCCAAAGTGCAGCATATCACCTGAGACGACCAGAAAGCTTCGTTACGCGAATGGGCGCTTTAGTCACGGCAGTCGCACTGTGATCAACGCGTAAGGTGTCTCCAACGACGGTTGTTGTTATATACCATTCATCTCAACAGTCTTTCTTCTTCAGTGGCATACCCTATCCTGTCCAGCTGCTTCATTAACTGCATTTCCCCTCGACAATTGTTAGACCGCCAAATGCCGATTTCGACTATCATCGTTCCTGCAGAAAGAGCTCGGAATTTTCAAGGTGGAACCGACAAGCACGGGCGATTCAACTGGAAGTGACCTGTTCCTCTGAGAAAAAGACACCATAACAAAACACTAAGTTGCAGCCCTCATACGACTGCAGCAACTGTGGAAAGCCATCCAAGACTTATCAGCCCCTGCAGCTCATATCCCTTGACCATTGCTCAGGACCTTTCCATTGTTATCAGTTGAAGATCGATCTTCATATCTTGCTTGTCGTCAAGACATTACTTTATCCACGAAAGAAACCAACTGTGTCTGCGGCACCAAGAAAGATTCAATTGGAAGGTTGCACATGCGCTGCTGAAGACGTTACCAGTAGGCGCTACACAACTGCTCCGCGAATCAAAGACTTCAGTAGCTGGGCCAAGTTTCAGCTCGAGTAGCAAGGCCAAAATTCACAACCTGGCTCTTAAAGATCGATACAATTCGCGTCGCTCATCAACAGAGTCGTCTTTCCGGTCCCTCCCCCAACGCGTCATTTTTTCGCCCAAGAGACAGAGGAGGATCCAAAAAGCAGAAAGGACGAAGTGTACGCCGTTTGCAGAGTGAAAACATCCAAAGCCCCAACGCGCTATTGCAATATACAAAAAGTCCGTACATGCTTCTCCCAGTGACCAGTCGGGTGGTTTCATCCAGAAATAAGATCATATCCCAATAGCTCCAGAACACTCCACGCTGATCAACAGATAAAATCCAGATAAAGATAGACAAGCAGTCTCGAGTGGCACCCGTCTGTCTAGAAGCAAACCCACAACGCGTCAACGAGAAGTTCATATCGACATCAGCAAGGAAAAGACATTTTCCAAGAATTCACATAACTCATTCATTTTGGGCCTTGTTACGACCATGACTACGGTATCCATCACCCGCGATCTGGAGCCATACCTGGCTTCACTCCGCTCATATCTTACTCGAGAGAATGAAACGGAAATACACGAGGCAACATCCGTCACACATCCACCCAAGGTTAATCGACAAGCCAGGATCCAAGAAGCATGGGATCCAAGCCAGAGACAAACTGGGTGCGAGTCACGCGGAAGCACGGGCAACGGCCAGAGGGAGACTACGCAAACGGCGTCATCTCCGTCGATGAGAGGCAACAACACATAATGTCGCTTTCGTTTGTCATTTATCCGAGGAGAACTATGATAGCAAGTATTAGTTCAGTTTTATCCAGACATGAGAAAGATAATGCTCTTGAATGAGAGAAAGATGAGTTCTTTAATTCTCTAGGCTTCTCACCTTCCCAGTCCCAATCCTTCATGACACCAATCCAGTGTAACCTTCCACGAACAGTCTTCTCGAATTCGATTTCATTCATGGACGAGACAACTGACGAGCGCCTCGAACCGGGAGTGGACATTGTCATGGAGGCATTGCCTTCCTCATTCACGGGTCTCTTCTTCCACGGTTCTGCGAGTCCATAGAAACCGCTGGTATCCCGATCATCACCCATCGAGGGGCCATGTGAGGATTTCCTTTTCATAGTATCTACTGGTGCGACATAAGATCCCGCTCGTGCAGCGAACCTTCGCTGCCGCCGTTGCTTTTCTGCCTCATAGACATCACGTCTACTCCACACCTCCCGGATCACTTCCAGACACCGATCAATGTTCCCAATCATCAATCGATTTTGCATTGCTGCCCACCGCTCTAGGATCCAGTTTCGATCCTCCTCGTCATCTGCTTCGCAGCTAGCCGCTAAGAGCGGATAGATATGAACGATGGTTGTGCGAGAGCTCAGCGGGACCGTCGCCAAAAGGATAAGCACTCTCTTTGCTAATTCTGCGGATGACTCGGAAGGTATCTCCGGAACGGCCTGGTGCAGATATAGTAGAGTAGCCCAGCGGTATGCTTGCCCAGTCTGATAACTGTGCTGCACGTCAGAGGTGGGATCCTCTGGCGGCTCAAAGTATTGCGGGGGTTCCCATTGCTCGACGAGGGTTTTGAGTTCGATGCCCTGAGAGATGATAGCAATCGAATTACTTGAACTTGTCCTTACTCTTTGGATAAGGTTGGCAACGCGGCCAATGAGAGGAAAGAGTGTGCTAGCACAACCCATCAGGGGATCAATCTCATGCACGGCATCATTTGGCATTGCAAAAGGCGATACGTCGATCTCCTCCTTTCCACCTTCATCCAGAGAAGTGAGCCTTGCTATCACATCCATGTAGACCCATGTATTGTAAAGGAACCGTAACCTTGCGAGGTGGTCTCCCTGAGATCCAGTCTGTATCCGGTCCTTCAGTGCTTGGGACACTAGTGCTTTCGCGCCGCGAAGGTGTTGGATCCCGGTTGACGTATGTCTGTCCCAAGATTCAGCGAACGCGAGAGCGAGTGTTGTGGCAAGAGCAGCATCGGTTTTCATGTTTGAGATACCTTGCACCATGTAAAGGATACTCTTCCGCATGTGGTCCATCCCGTATACCCGAAAAGAGGGATTCTGTTTGGACGAGTGGAACGCTGTCAGAGCAAAGATCGCATGATACAGGGCTGGGGAGTCCTTCGCCAACGGCCACACCGCAGTCCTCCAAGGATTCTCGGTAGCCCCGTCCTTCACGGACAGAATACCGCAGGTCTGTCTATCAAAACGAACCATGAGCATCTCGGGGCTTCCACAGTCCAGATCTGGCTCCCGATAAAGCACACTAGTGTCTGCAGCCGTAGCAGATGACGACTGAGTATGCATGGAGCCTCGAGGAGGCCAGATCTCGATACCTGGCTCTGACTGTCGAACAACCTCTTCAATATCGGTATTGTCATCTTCAAGCAGCTCAGAGAAGCTTATGCAGTCAGGATGGAAAGGCACTGGTTGCTGTGCCGCATCCATGTCCACCCCAGGGCTAGAAAATATCAAATCAGACAGGTCAGCCCCTGGTTCTAGGATCCCTAAACCCCCTCCTGGCTCTGGTTGCAGCGGACTCTGACCAGCAGGAAAGGGACTTGAATTGTGCTCGGAGAATGCCTGTGCGCCGAATCCGCTCCCCGGCCGTGAGGCCTGCAGAGGGTCTGTCGGCAGACTCGAACCCGTCGGTGGCGATCCATTGATGCCAAAGGTCGGGCTGGCCAGGGGTAACAGGTGGTTAAATGACGGCGACGTCGAAAGCGTATTCCCTTCACTCCCAACGGGTGACGTCGGAAGTGCACCCACGGGTGGGCTCTGGATATGGGCAGGTGCACTGCTACTCAAGGAAGCTGGAGGGCTGGTGACTAGTTCTGAGTGTCAACACGGCCCTTCGGGGAACCATATACGGCAGGACTTACCTTTCTTTGGTCGGGGGGCTGACTTGCTCACAAAATTTGATTCTTCGAAGGGACGCCATTTGAAGTCTTTCTTGTACCCTCCACACTGGACATTCCGCTTGTGGCATTGCAGACAGGTGGGTTTCGTCTCATCACATTTTAATCTCTTTGTCTTGCATGTAATACAGCCTGCGAGGTCGCACAGTCAGCTCTCGCTTTTCTTTTCTTTTTCTCCCTTTTTTCGACGAACGACTGCATCACTATTCAACAAATTCTACATTATCATACCATTACGACTCTTGGACTGTTTAGGCTTATTGAGTCCAGTAGATGTTATCGCATTGCCGGCCGACTGTCTGGTTGCAGCTGGCGGGGAGGAACGGTTAGAGGCAGGCTTGGCAGATTGGCCACGAGACGGACTGAGGGATGGGGTATCTAAAAAGGCGGAGGGAGAGGGGATTTTGATGGTTTCCATGCCCAGCTAATATGAAGAGATAACATCGACCCACTAGGAGTATCAGACGACATGGGAGGATGGAAAAGCAGACGTAAGGAAAGAAAAGGGAAGGAGGAAAAGAAAGGGGGAGATTTGATAAAGAACGGCAAGGGTAAAAAAGGACGATGCCGGTCTAGGAGGTAAGTATGACAAAGAGGCGATAGAGGGAATAGATAAACCCAAGTCGTTGAACTGTTTTTATCAGGGCGGAGGAAGCATAAGGAATGATAAGAGTTCCCACTAGGCGGCGGCTTGCGGGGATGCTCGATCGAATTGGGGAACGAGGATTCGCCGATCCAGCCGGAATCTCCAACCCACCGTTTTGGAGAAGAGGGATAATTAATATTAATATTTGACGGTCGCGAGAAACAGAGGGAGGATTCGGGAGGAATAATTCTCTTGCTCCAGAGAAGTAGGTTGGAGTTGGTAGTTCTTGAAAGAGTGGGAGGAGCAGAGAAGAGATCTGTCCGTCGCGCAGACCAACGCGGAGAAATGAAGGCCACATCTGAGTTGTCCCCCATCATGGCACTTGATCTCCGACTGATGCCCCGTCCAATGGCCTGCCAGCTGATTCAGAGCCATTGAAAAGTTCGACTGTAACCACTCCCTGAACGAGAGGAAGCAGACCCCATCCTGAGGCTCATCGGAGATGCCTGCCAGTTCCTGCTGACGTGGATGGGGCATGGGGAACAGGCTGATATCTAGAGTAAAAGTACAGATAGATCACTTGATCTGGATCGAGATCGAGATCTGTCATGGTGAGAGACTAGTATTTCTTCTCCAAGCCGCCAGACGTTGATAATCACCGAGGTCCAGAACTCAATGAGGCCGATATCTGGCCGACCAGAGATAAGCCCATCCTCGTCCTTTCTCCAAAACCCCCAAAACTCTTGCTTTATGTACTGCATAAACAGTGCATGCATTATATTTCGCTAGTTTGCTTTTTACTCCCCACCTGGAGATCATATCCAGCATTGCGCTGCTTCCGCCTTGTCTGATGAGGGATATATATCTCGCCCGAGAGCTACAAAAGAGTGCAATATCCTCCCGCTCAGAACAACCTCCATGTGTCACGCATTTCTTCCCCTCTCCAAACAAAATTTTCAATCCTTGTCACTACTCCAAGTCACATGCCCTGTGTCCTACTCTTTTCAGAGAGGACAATGAAACCTTGAACTTCTTGCAGAGAAGGGACACCTGCGCACCTCACATCCTTCAGCTTTGTTCTTTTCTCGCTTTTGCTCTGCCACAAACCAGCACCTTTCCCAAATAGGGAGCAGGCGCAATCCATGTGACCGACACGTCAGGAACAACTCTTCCAGTGCCTTTCAGCTGGAGGAGACCATGGCCGATTGGTATGGTTCTATTCGACCCTTCCCCCTCAGGGTGCGTGAGCATCGCTAGCCTACGTGGTTTGATGCAGGATCCGGACATTTTGAGATCTGCGGTGATCCAGACCGTGTGGCACTCGATCATGCGCGATGGTCTCGACCGCTAGACGAAAGACGGTGATGCGACGGTTATTAGAGGATACAAACGGGTGGGGCCTCCTCAATTGAGTGGTTCTATCTGTCTGGAGGATTGAGTCCGAAATTGAGCATAGATGGGCTCTATTTCGGGCTCTTACCAACCTTCGTTGCTCTATGCATGCTGATCCGGCCGCACTCTGAATACAACAGTGCTCGCGTTGGGAGGCACGGATAAGAAGCTGTCAGGAGGCTGGCTTCAGCCTCCACTCCCGGTACTAGACGACACCCTGTCTGGAATAAGAAAAGCGTCTCATTTTCAGATGCAATGCTCTGTTACTATATACGTCAATAATGAGACTTCAGGCATCTTGCGACCTAACGCATCTGCAGCTTTTTTTAAGTGTCCCTGAGTCTCCCGCTATCGGAATGCTTGCACATTTTGAACTTTTGGTTATCGCTCTGAAGGTTCAACTAACACACTGCCTTATGGGTACCTGTATGTTTATGCTTCCGCCCATTGTCCTTATGTCGCTTGTCGCCACCATGCGATCTCTCTAAGGATGTCGGTCCGGTCTGTAACTGGCCCAGGTCAACCGGATCGGATTCGATCAGCTTCTCAGTCACGGCGACGATATCACTGATGAGTCTGTCGATGAGGTCCGCACTCATGGACTCGCGGACAACGACGCGGAGGATTTCAATATTTTCTGCCTTCGGCGGCAGAGGGTAGTCTGTTCAAGTGATCAGTACTCTGACATAACTGTTCAATGTCAAAGATGGCCATTGCACATACTTGGAATAATGTACTGCTTCGCTCGCAAGAGGATGCTGATGCTTTCCTGCTTCACATGTGGGTACTCCTTCTGGAACTCATCTGATAGCCGGAAAGCGACAACCGGCAACCCAGGTTCGTAGTCGGCAGAGTTCTCCCCATGTGAGGGGAGCACGGCCTCCTTGACACCCCTGAATGTATTTTTGCGATGGATACCACTGATGCAGGTGAACCATCCGGTCCGCTCGAGAGCCTTGCTCAGCAGTCGTGCATTGATCAGACAGTTTTCCATGATCTCCCGGTACCCGTTGAATCCCAAGTGCACCAGGTTATAATATTGCCCGATCACCTGAGCTCCAGGACGGGAGAAATTGAGAGTGAAGGTCTCTTCCGTACCTCCTAGGTAGTGCAGCTCGAAGATTAGATCCTTGGGCAAGTATGACTTGTCGCGCCAGATGATCCATCCAATGCCAGCATAGACAAGGCCATACTTGTGTCCGGACGTGTTAATAGACTTGACGCGAGGGAGTTCAAAGTTCCTGTCAAGGTCAGAATATTCTAACACAGGAAGTTTAAGGGTTTTACCATTTTGCACCGGCCCCTGCATAGGTGAATGGTGCGATGAATCCTCCGCTCGCGGCATCCACGTGGATAGGGATAGAGTGTCCAGTCTTTGCTTCATACTCGTCCAGAATCTTAGACACCTCCTCCACGGGTTCGAAGTGGCCAGTGTAGGTACTTCCCAGGATGACGAAAACACCGATTGTGTTCTCGTCGATATTCTGTTTCACCAGCTCCGGATCCAGTCGGAATTCGCTCTTTTCAGACACGTCGAGGATCCTCGCCTCGACATCAAAGTAGCGAGCGAACTTCTCAAGAGCTACCTGGGCATTTGCGCCCATGAGAATGTTTGGCTTGGACGTGTCCTTGCCCTCTGCCTTCCGCTTCTGCTGCCAATTCCGCTTCATTGCGAGACCTCCGAGGTGAATCGCTTCTGATGAGCCTACCGTAGCCGATCCTAAAGCCGTCTCACCCGGTTGGGCTCCCCAGAGGTCTGCTATCATCGACACACAGCGAGAATGCATTGTCTGCAAGGCGGGATATTCATCCGCATCAGCAAGATTCTTCGCAATATTCTCCGACATGAGAGCATTTCCTTCGCGTTCCATGTATGTGCCGACAAAGCTACGTTAGGAAAAAAAAGTTTAGCAATACACATCGTAGTGCGCTCTAGGTAGCAGCTGATGCCCACCTTGCGAGGTTCAGATTGGGCTTCCCGTCCAGGTCCAACTCATCTTCCAGAATCTGGCGTACAGCCCCCGCTGGTGCTCCATTACGGGGAATCCTGAATTTGGGAATTTCTTCCTTGCTTGTATAACGGGTCGAATAAGGCGTCACACAGGAGACCGCGTTTTCTGTATGAACATTCCGCTTCCAGCTCTTCTCGGGGTTCTGTCGGAGCTCTTTGACGATTTCATCAGGATTGATCTATTCCCAGTCAGTCTCAATGATTTCTCAGCTACAAAAGCCGACAGGAAAGCAGTCAGGCATACTCACATGACGTGACAACGACATGGCTGCGTTTCAATTCAATCGAAAGTGAAGATAAATAGAACGATCAAAATGGAGGATATGACGAAGTTATGAGGGGAATTAAAACCCTAATCGCGTAGCGTCAGGGGTCCAGGATCATACGACAACCTAGAACCCCGCAGACCAATCCTACGTATGTCTGCCCCAGATCTAATGGAAATAAAAAAAACAGGAACAGGCCATCGGAACCCAGATGTTTCTTCTTTTAAACCTTGACATTTCACTAGCGCTCAGAACCGGATGATTTGACAGATGACGTAGAGCTGGTTACTTAATTAGGTAATAGTTGACAGAGTCGGTGACGTCATTCCCTCAGCCATCGGCTATCTGGAGTCAGGTGATTGTGGAAGCCCTATGGATTGCTGGCCCTACTTCGCAAGTAAAAAAAAAAAGTAATAGGTATACTAGTATTCCAAGGGTTATATTACTTTAAATAATGGGGATATTATGAAAGATATTTATCGTAATAGTTGTGACGTCCAATCTAGTAGTAATATTGAAGCTATAGAAGCTATCTAACTAGCTAGGCGACATTGTCCGAGAAGACTAAACTGGGGAGAAAAAGGAGGAAATCAAAGAGAATTCGTGAAACCATTAAATATCCCCTTTGAGCATTCTGCCATTCAAACCGCCTTCCAATCTAGATCTAGTCTCTAGCCTTTGTCTGATGGGAAATGCCTGCGAATCTGACCTTCTTGGAGGTTTGAGCTAGGGCCGTGACAATAGTGAATAACCTATGTAGCTAGAAAAGGGGTGAGACTGTGGCTATGAGGTAGAAAATATATTAACTTCAGTCATATTCACTTCTACACAAAGCACTCTCATCAAAGATTGGCAATTCTAAAGATTGCCTAAATAATCATCCGAATCATAGAGATTCATAATTCACGGCTCTGTATCATGTTTCCATCCGTGACACCAAAGTATATGCCCTTGAGTGCTGAGTGATCATCTACTCTACTCCTTCTCTGCGTACTCCAGAACAACACTCTTCGGCTCGACGTACTTGCCCAGAGGCTTGTACGGAATATCGTGATATCCAAAGGCACCGGGACCACCGATCTCCAGTCCCTTGGGCGTGTCTGTCCATCTTGGAGAGCAAGTGATACCCAGCACGGTGACCATGACTCCGTACCGGAACTCAGGCACACCGAGGGCTCGCCCGGACTGGGTGTCCAGTACCGAAATCAGATCCGGAACAGTAGCGACGTAGGTCTCCGTTCCATCGTCCGCGATGTGCTTGGCGTAGATATTCTCGTTCTTGAATGGAATCTTGAGCACGCCTCCCGTCGCCACGGCTGAGGTTGAGTGTGAGACGTCTTCCTGTTCACCGCTCTGGACTTGCTGGATGGCGATCTCGCCGTAGGAGTGGCCCTTGAAGAGACGTCTCTCGACGGCGATGATCTTGCCTCGGAACAGGATCTTGGCCGCCTCCGGTCCACCAGATTCATCGATCATCTGCTCCGCGGCAGTGCTGACGGTATTCGTAGCCGCCGCGCGGGCGATGGTGCGACCAATGCGCCATGCGAGGGAGACAGTGTTCAGAACACCATGGTTGATGATGCTATGTTTTTTCGTCGGCTTGGCCGCCTTGCCCACGCGGGATCCCATTTCCGCGCACGCAGCCCGCAGAGCGCGGTCGACGATCTCATCATTGGTGGTCTTAGTCATGAGGATGGTCTTTCCATCCCCGGAGGCGAGGGCGCATGGCACCAGAGGATTCTTCTCGTAGATGCAAATGGTGGTTTGCCAATATGTGGGATAAGCACGGCCTGGTAGAAATTATTGTAAGCTTGATATCAGATAGTTTAGGTCACTAGATATGCTAAGCACAGGACAGAAGGTACCCATAAAGTCGGCATCAACGACAGGACAGCCGTGGTTCTTTGTCGAGCCAAGTGCCAACGCTTGCAATCCGTTCGCTCCACCAATCTCGAGGTCCATAAAGGCGTCGATCTTCTTATGGCCAAGGTATTCCATCAGCTCAAGGACAGCTTGTTCGGTCTCGTCATTCGCCAAGCGCTCGACGGAAACTGCGGGCGAGCCCATATGTCCACCCCCTGATGGTGTTAGTAATCGCAGTCAAAACTACAACCTAGAGTATGGTGATCGTGGTAACTCACAGTAAACAACATCATCATCTTTCAGTGCAGTCGCATCGATCACTCGGATAGTGTACCCCTGGCGGATTTGATCTCTGATACGGATGTATTCACCAAACGGCGAACCTCCACCAGCACAACCGAGGACGTAGCACCCATCTGCCAGCCAAGCAACATCCGTCTCAGAGATGATCCACTCGTAGTTGCCAGTCTCAGGATTCTTGACTACCTTTGGTCGATACGAATCGATATCCACCGTAGGTGTCTCGTCCACTTCTTTTGCAGATTTATCCTTCTCGCCCTCGTCGTAAATTTCTTCCTCTCCTTCATCTTCCTCCTCCGCTGCAACGCCATTTGCCAGCGGTAGGCTTTCCGGTGAAAGCTCGCCAACTGCACGGGCAATAACGCGCATTTGGTTGGCCACATACTGCAGAGGGATGGCGTCAACCTCCGCAACGTACACAGTCTCCCGGAGAGCACCAGCAGCAACAGCGCGCTCAATGGCGGTGGCTTTTGCTTGCTCGATGATCTCCTTGGCCGACTGCTCTGCCGTATTTTGAATCGAGTCAACTGTGCCTCCAACTTTCGATATGGCCGCGCCAACAGCGTTGGCTACCGAATGGAACGGAGGGCAAACCACCTTGGATACTCCCTCCAGCTCAGGCGGTGAGATAATAGAACCGCCTCCGACCAGAAGAACGGGAAGAGGAGCGGGAGAGGTCTTCATAAGATCAATTACCCCTTCCATCATTTTCTTCATTTTCTCTTGTGCCGTAGCAACCGTCGGCTTTGATAAGTGGCTGACCAGTTCTGGATTTCCGATCTTCTCTCCCGCTGCAACTGCAATGTCTGTAGCCGTCAAGGTATCACCTCCGAACACGGTTGCTTTGGTATCTAGATAATGGCCAACCGAGTCCGGTCCCACGGTGACTTTCTCGCCATCGATACGGACGATAGAGCCTCCACCGAGACCAATTGACTCGATATGTGGCATTCCAAAGTTGATCTTCACACCTGCTACTGTAACGTAGGCGGACGCCTGACGTGGGAATCCAGAAGGCAAGAGCACTCCCACATCGGTGGTGGTCCCTCCTATGTCTACCACGATGGTTGCTGTACGTTCTGCCTTGATGTCCTCAGAACCTTGCAGACCCAGATAGGCGGCTCCTCGCATGGAGTTCGTTGGGCCTGAGGAAAAGGTCCTAATGGGCAGTCGAGCAGCAGCAGGGGCATCGATCAGCGTTCCATCGTTCTGGGTCAGGTACAGAGCACACTTAAGGTCCAGCCGCTTCATAGCTGCGCGGAATCCACGAATTGTGCGCCTGGCGAACTTGAGGATCGATGCATTCAGAATCGACGCGTTCTCTCGCTCCAGGAAGCCAATCTGTGAGACTTCCGAAGAGCATACCACATCCACGCCGGGAAGCTCTCGGAGCACAATCTTACGGACCTGGTCCTCCTGATGGAAGTGCTCATCTATTGGTGAGAATACTCCCGATATCACGACCGCATCGATGCCCTTCTCCTTGATGATGGCACACTGCTGCACGACCTGCTCCTCCACCACAGGTGCTTCCTGCGATCCATCGATATGCAAGCCGCCATCCACAAAGCCGTAGTAACCATTCATGATCCTCTTCAGAGCCGCTGGGAAATCGGAGAAGGGTGGGACTTCCCTCGTGAAGGATTTTGATAGCCGAATGACGGCCACCTTGGACAATCTGCGTACATCATGCTCGACGATAGCATTGATAAAGTGGGTAGTTCCAATAGTGAGACACGCGACCTGATCCCTCGGAACCTTTGACTCCTCCAGTACACTTCGCACTGCCGTTTCGATTCCATCTGTGACGTTGGGACTCGTGGTCGGAGTCTTCTTCAGCGCGATAACCCCGCGATTAAGAGCATTAGATGCACGGGTATCGAGGATCACAGAATCTGTGTTTGTGCCTCCGACATCGACACCTATGCGGTAGAAGGCCTGCGGGGTCGCCATCTTTGCTAATTCCGATCGTTCACGGCATACACAATCGAGGAATAACAGTCGTTCGTAACCTGCAATCCTAGACGTGAGAAGGTCGCAGAACACTTATAGTCCCCGCGGTGCGCGTTCGGAGATTTGCGACCCTGAGGCATTCCCCGCCCAGGAGGAGTTCCAATCTCGCATCATGACCCGATAACGAAATCGCTGGACTTCCTAAGTGGAGCTTTGGGTCCGTTCGGACTCGAATAGACACTCAAGTATCTTATTCGTGGAGGGAGTAAGTCAACATCAACTAGCCGCACCAAAAGCCGGACCGACCGACACAGAATCTGAAGGGCCCTCTCAAGTCCCAACTTGATCGGCCAAGAGGCCCACGCGAAAGATAAGATGAGCCAGGCAGTTCCAACTTAAACTGTTGGCGTCGTCTTTTTCAATTAGATCAGTTAGACTACGAAATCTGTCTCCCGGAAGTTGTCCGGTGTTGTCCACGTCCACCAATCACCTGATCGATTCCCCGAGCAGCCAACGACTTCTCCGTCTTTGTCGCAATATACGAATATCCTCTTTTCCTTTTCCTCCAACGAGATTCACCTTGGTTGACAGATTCTTTATCAGTCACTTAGGTAGACTTCGGACCATCACCTCCGGTCCTTCGGATCTCGGAATTCTACAGACATGATAGGAAACAGTGATATCAATAGTTGGTCTATGGCAACGGCATTACGAGCACGACACCAAACGATAGTCTCCATGTGGGACAACTTCCACGGCAGTGGGTCTGATATCGTAACGTGAGATCGACATAAGGACTCCTATCTCCATGATTACCTATTGGAATCAGCTGGCGCCTTCAATAGATCCGATAGACCTATCTAGCTGCATGCTGGAGCCCGCCAGTATCCATAGTACCGGTTCTCATGCCGCAACCACGTTCTCTCGCCGAGACCAGTCCAGATGAAAGATGGTAATCAGTAGCGTGGGTCCACCGGTCTATTCCTTGGCTCCATTTTGCTGTCTGGAGACGTGAGGGGAAGGCTGGGGTAATGCATATGTTCTCAGAATCGGTCGAAAGCGGTTCGATCGCAATGAGACGACACATTTCGCTACTCTCTCCATATTTTGAGCATGATGGCAGTTGTCATTCTTCAGGGTAACAGGGACGTAAACATGTTTGAAAACTGAATTTTGATTCTCCAGAGAATCCCTGTCATGCAGCCCCTAGTGAGCTCTGCAGAAGCCATGTCTGATAAGCTTGGTGCGCTAGACCTCTTATCATGACCGAGTCTTGCTTATCTTTCTCACTGACTTTGACATGGCAGAACTCTATATAGGTAGTATGGTGCGTGTTTATATTGCCCTATCTCCCACACATGGGAATCCTTTCCAAACGGGCTATTGTGTTATGTACTATACACCTACACAAAATTCGAGACGGCCACCGTGGCGACAATTTCCGATATCTTGCATGCATAATCTCTCCATAGACAGGTGTTGAACTTACTATTTAATTATCTTCCTCTTACTACATAATAAATGGTCTCTTGGCATTCGATCATCGACCTCCTGGTCGTCCCAACAACAAAGGAGACGACACCCTCGGTCTGGATCAATGATGATATCCGTCCTTTACCACCGTCCCGCCGAACCTGGGGCAAATATGCCTATATATCATTTTGGGCTATCAACAATCTCGCCCTGAGTAATTGGCAAATCGGATCATCCCTAGTTGCCGCCGGTCTGTCAGTCTGGCAGACCATGATCGCCATTATCATCGGGAAAATTATCATAGCCTTGGTAGCGGTATTCAATGGTTATGTCGGAGCAGACTGGCACATTGGGTTTCCTGTATTTTCCAGAAATGGTAGGGTTCCCAAATATCGCTCAGTGATATCAGCTGTCCATGTGCTAACATGAATCAGTATGGGGCATGTATGGTTCATATCTTATGCTTTTGCAACGAATATTACTTTCTCTCGTCTGGCTCGCCGTTCAGAGCTGGACAGGAGGATTGTGCGTGACTGCCATTCTGGCATCAATTTTCTCAGGGTTCCAACATCTGGATAATGTCTTCCCTGAGTCAAGCCATTTGACCACCAAGCAGTTCATAGGATGGATCATCTACAATGTCGTCAGTATTCCGATCATGTATATTCCGCCTGAAAAGACAAAGAGACTGCTGGCAGTTATGAACGCCGTCTCTTTCTTCACTCTTCTGGGAATGATGATCTGGGCGCTTTCTGCCGCTCATGGGGGTGGTCCGCTTCTCTCCCAAACTTCGAGTCTGAAGGGGTCTACCGAGCTTGGATGGTCCATCGTCAGCGGCATCACCTCAGTGATTGGGGGTATTGCTGTCGGTCTGACCAACCAGGCTGATTACTCTCGCTTCGCACGGAGACCGGGCGATCAAGTATTCGGCCAATATTTCTCGATTATATTATTTGGTACCGTCATGCCACTTTTCGGCTGCCTTGCGTCTTCTGCCACAATGGGAATCTACGGGGAAGCTCTGTGGAACCCTCCAAACATCGCCCTCAAGTGGCTAGATACAGACTACAATGCGAAGTCCAGAGCAGGAGCCTTTTTTGCAGGAGTCGGCCTCGTAATCTGCCAGCTGGCGATTAATACGATCGATAATGCGTTCTCGACTGGAATGGACATGAGCGCTCTCTTTCCCAAGTTCATAAACATCCGTCGTGGTGCATACATTGGTCTCATCTTTTCCATCGCCATGTGTCCTTGGGATTTACTCTCAAGCGCTGCCACATTCATTCAGGTTCTGTCTGCCTACTCTGTCTTCCTTGGGCCCATGTGTGGGATCATGATTACGGACTACTGGATCATCCGGCATCGACGGATCAAACTGAGCGATCTTTATGACCCTCATCGCCAGGGCATCTATTACTACTTTCATGGTGTCAACTGGCGGGCCTTTGTAGCCTGGGTGGTTGGTTTCACTCCGCAGCTGCCGGGCTTTGTGCATGCGGTGAATTCCAAGACCACTGTCCCAGCCGGGTGCACACGACTCTATGACCTGGCCTACCCACTCGGGTTCGTCATTAGTGGGCTTTTGTATGTGACTATATGCAAGATATGGCCGCCCATTGGAGTCGGTGAGGTCGACGAGACGGATTGTTTTGGGACGTTTACTCCTGAGGAAGCGGCACGGCTAGGCGTTGCACCTAGAGATGAGATAGAAGGAGTGGAATTTGTTGGAAGCTCGAAGGAGGGGAATGATGATATGCAGATGAAGCTATGACTTTCTTACGGACCGGAATTTATGTCATGACATCTGGCTAATATCATTCACCGCCAACTCAATGGCTCTGGTAATTTCGTTCTCTGTACCTCATACTGCAGCAAGTGCACTCTTGTACACAGAGAACCGTTGCAGCAACGAGCCGTAAGATATCATTACGCAAGCAAAACATACTCAATCCTCCAGTCTCCTATTATATAATTCTTTTTGAGACAAGTCTTCCTCACTTTTGTAATATGTAATGTGATACCTAATGTTTACACTCTTCCAGCCGCTCAGAATCAGGCGTTGATTCTGCCCGACTTTTCCTGATATCCTTGAGTGTCGCTGGAAATCCGTATAGGGGTGCTGGCACGGTGCGGTGATCAATAGCTGGGAGGGAAAATCGCGGATCACGCTTAGATACGCTGCGGTCATCGTTGCTATATTCAACGTAAAAAAAAAATAATAAAGTAAAAAGGTACACCCTAAATACATGTACTCTGCACCTTAGATCAATTACGGTTTGTCCCATAATATCTGGGCTCTTAAACTTCGCTTTTCACTTGACGGAGATTTGATTATGCGTCACGTTGACATTCTCAGTGATGCTGAGGAGCCCCTGGAAACATGGCAACTTGGATCTCTAGATAATTGCCATTTACTTTTATCTCAACCGGCCTGGTAGAAACACTTATCTTGAGCCGATATTTACGGCTTAGGCATTTGATCAGGATGTAGATTAGCGAACCTCCTAGATTAAGCGAACCTCACCTTGCACGGACCAGAAGATGCCAAACCCAAGCAACATGAGGAGACCTGTATTCACAGAAAACTGACAACCTGCTTAATTCTCTCCATGATTTGCTCCAAGGATTGCAATAATCATGCTTGCATTCTCACGTATTTCAATCAGAATTCGGAGTACTTCGCCGATATTGACTCGAGAGACCAGGTTGCTCTTTTCAAGTCGAAGTTATCCCCATCAACATCCTGAGTCGCAGATGGCTACTATCGTCGGAAATCCGCATGATTTCTTCAGTTATACAAGTGGACGATAGATCTAGGATGAAGAGGAGCAGCTTCGAGAAAGGTACCGCAAATTTGATATACTTGAGCTACAAAAAATTGCTATGGAGTCGGCATCTGTTGGGTCCTGTGTTAGTATGGAAAAGTTGGGGGAAGGGTCATACAACAAATCTTTCCGGCTCACCATGGCCAACAGGAAGGCGGTTATCGCTCGGATTCCAAACCCGAATGCTGGACCAGCTTTCCTGACGGCAGCTTCAAAGGTAGCAACAATGGATTTTGTGAGTAGCTTTATAGTCGATCATACAAATCGGCCTTTATTAGACTTGTTCACAATCTGACAGTCAGAAACAATCTCTAGTTAAGGAACACACTCCACCTTCCAGTCCCCAGAGTTCTTGCCTGGAATTCTTCAGTGGACTCTTCGAACCGTGTAGGTGCTGAGTACATCATCATGGAGCATGCCCTGGGCAAAAATCTCGCAGACATTTGGAAGGTTCAGACAATGGAAGATATTGTTGACATACAACAAAAATTGCTATCGGTCAGGTTTTCTACGTAAGTAAATTCATAATAATGAGTGAAAATTATATACTTTTCTACGAAGATATGGTTGTCTTCTCTATAGTAAAGACGCACCAGCGGGCTCTCGTCCTGCAATAATTAAAGGAGACAAATTATCGCATGAACTCAAGACAAATATTGCTGAGCAATTTTCTATTGGACCGGTGGTGGACACAGTGTTCTGGAGTAAGAAGCGAGGAGATATGGACATTGATCGCGGACCCTGTAAGTGTTCTCGGTCATTTTCTTTTGACAGGTTTAGACTGATGATTATGCAGGGGTGTCTGCACTGGATTACGTACGGGCACTTGCCCTTCGAGAGATAGCTTGGATCCAGAAATATGCAACTCCACGATCTCCCGATGATCCCTTGTTCGTTTCACACAGCCAAAACACCCCTGCTAAGCATATTTCTCTTCTCCAAAGATATCTATCTGTTGCTCCTAATCTGCTTCCACGGGAGCAAGACCTTTTGGGGTCGTTCTTATGGCATACAGACCTTCGCACTCCTAACATCTTTATCAATGACAATGGAAATATCACCAGTATTATTGACTGGCAAAGCACATGGACCGGTCCCTTGTTCCTGGAAGGTCGTCATCCGCATTTTCTGACTATAATGCTGGAATAATCCTAGAGCTGCCCCAAAATTTCAAGCAGCTTGATGAAAATGCTCAAAACTGCTGTTAAGGACCAAGTCACCAAGTCGATATTATTGTACCTGTACGATAAATATATGGCAGAAAGGAACCCAATTTTAAGCAGAGTGTTCCGGTATCCAAATGGCATGACAATGACGGATCCAATCCGGTTCGTAGGGAATACATGGGATGAGGACATCTTACCACTACAAGAGTCTTTGATTAGGGTACAAAAGTAAGTGGCGAGGCTAATACCCTGTATCTAAACAATCATACTTACTAAAGATACTTGAAGAAAGGGGATTTGTTGCTACGGTTAAGTGCCCGATCAATTTTTCTCCGGAAGAAATTCGAAGACATTATCAAGATGCAGAAGGTTGGAATGAAGTACAGGACTTTTGGGATGCTGTATCTCGAATCATGGGCAGAGATGGTTGGACCTCACATGCAACATACGATCAAGCCATGTCTCTTTATTCCAAGATCCTGGCTCAAGGATCCTCCAGCTCAAGTCACGATACGTAAAGATCAAATCGCAACTACACCACGCTCCTTGATTCGAAGGATGCAGCGAATGAAAAGAGAACATGGATGTGCTACCTTTTTGGGCACTTATGATGAGATGCATCACTGACTTGGTACTGGAATATAGAAAAAAGAATTACGTTAGAACAAGTGCCAACCTCACTAAAGACATTTGAGACCTCGTCCGATGCCTTCCACGGCTTAGCAATCCACAGGATGCCGGGACCAAGGCGGGCCATATCGCGAGCGAATTTCTAGCTGAAATGTGAAAATCACAAGTTGGCACTCATTACCTCAAGAGCTTCAACCCCACTCCCTCTGGCTCCAGTGGCTGTCATTTATAATTGACTAGTTAAGACAACATCTCGGGCAGTTTACAGTCATTGCTTTGATGATGTCTCAGCCTGCTGCTATAGCGCGCCTGTAACGATGATTTACTTTAAAAATAAAAATTAATTGAATGATAAATGATAAAGCCAACAATTTATGTATAAACTAAACAAAAATTCGCTTGTAAGGGCCTCCCATAATAGGTTCGGCATAGTTGCGGATCAAATTAGTTTAGTCGAATCACCTTAATGCTAATATGTACAGTCGAAGACTTCAGGCGCTGAAGATACACATAAATGTGTCGAATCCTGGGCCACAAAAGCATAGCAATTGTATTTGACTATCTGAAGCGCTTTATATAATTGGGTGTTGCTTACTTGAAGATTGGGATCTAGAAGAAGTTTGAGCCCATATTTAATAAAGAAGCTAGATTCCAGGGATCTAGTAGATTCCATAGTAATCAAAAAAATCTAAATCAAAGAGGCGATTTAATACGTTATATTCCGGTAAGCTTCTCGCGCCGACAGAATAAAACTTCTCCTTCGAGTACGCTTTGTGGTCATTTATTGATCCCTGTCTCGTGATCGCTCCTGCTTTGTTATCGAAGCCCTACAGGCATGGAAGACCCGGCAGGTTAAGCAGGGTCCCCAGCATTTTTCGTTCCCACTGAGTCACTTCATTGGTACATTTGTTTCCGTGGGTGAGAGGCAGGCGACTTCTTGTTGACATCTCGACTCTGTCTGTGATAGTCACGTCCCTCAGGGTTTGATCAAATCGGCCTCTGTTGCCAGTGAGACGAGAGACGCGCTATTTTTCTCGACACATCATCTCTTTACACTCTTTTTCCCTTTCGACGTCAATTTCGGCTCGAAATAATCCATCCTGGCAAGCCTTTCAGCGGACTCTCCAATATGAACGGCATCCGTCTCCTGGTCGCTGTCTTTTATTTCATAGGGATAGTTTTCTCGCATGGTGTTCTTCCCAGAAGCGGCGAAGAAGTGAATTCCTTCAAAATCTATCCAGGAGCAATTCAGAATGGGATCAGTCACGCTCAGTTCTTATCCTCTCCTGGCAACGATCCAGGTCCATCTACTGGTCTCGACGGCCCAAAAATAGATCTCATCAACAGCACCGTCACCCAGTGGTGGTACTTCGACATCGTCTCGACAGATCTGCTGTCCTCTCTCACCGTCATCTTCTTCACTTCCACTTCTATTGGATTTCCGTTCATTTTGCCCAGTGACTCTGTTACGGTGGCGTACATATCAGCATCTTTTCCCAATGGGACTACGTACGCTGAGTACACGACTGCCAATTTCGCGACAGTCACCACTATTGAGGATGGATCCAGCGGAAGTTGGGAATTAACCGGTTTCCGATGGGATGGAGACCCGAAGATGCAGAAATATACCGTGACAATCGAATCTGATGGCATGGGTATTGGTGGGACATTTGAGTTGGATTCGGTACGTTGTGCTGTTCCATGTCATTGGTTATCGATTATTTCTCCTGCCATGATCAATACTAGGGCGCAAAAGATCTGACCACATCTGGACTGTCGAATACTAACTTCATGTTGGTTCATCTGCTGTAGATAGCACCAGCATATTATCCCTGTGGCCCTGTTAACAACACAGAGATACAGTCCCTGGAGGTCGCTCCGCACATCGGTTGGGCGAATGCCATTCCAGATGCCACGGGAACGGTAAACTTCAACATCCTGGGCACTAACCTGCAGTTTGAGGGGGCCGCATATCATGATCAGGTAAAATCCTCAGCCGCGTCCTGCACATATGACCTGTGCTGACTATCCTGGTCATAGAACTGGGCTGATGCCCCTTTCGAAACTCTTGTGGATACCTGGTACTGGGGCCATGGCCGTCTAGGAAACTATTCCTTGGTTTGGTTTTCGGTCGTGGCTCCTTCCCGTGAGCACTATGTCAACGGCTATGTCTCTCGGGACGGCAAAATCCTCTGCGCATCTAATAGCTCTGAGCACTTTACAGTCGGGACGATGGATCCGGACATGCGGTACCCGCCTCGTAAGGGTGACGCTCCGAGTGGTTTCTCGATGGAGTTTGATTTAGGCGATGCGGAAGGGGGAAGATTGGCTGTGAATGTCACTACTAGGACAATCGTCACAGACATGCCTACTCTGTACGCCCGTTGGGTCGGCTCTTTGGAGGGTAGTCTGAGCGGCCGGAATGAAACTTTCCCTTCTGGAGTCGCGATCCATGAGCTGTTTACGATTATGGACTAATGGAAGAAATGGACCGCGTGCGGCTAGTCCGGGGGAGCTGAAGACGCTTGACAGAAACATCCGCGGCAGTGATTCTATGGTGCTCTGCCTAAAATTACCGAGTTGTATGCAGAATATCTTAGATAGTCGAGCTTATAGTAGCTGGTGATATACCTATCTGGCTTGCATAACAGCTGAGTGAGACGGATCCAACCATACACGCAAATAATTATATTTAGAGTGAAGATCAGTATCAGCATACTGAAAGAAAACCGAACATCGGTTCCTACCCTTTGCATTGTTCTTGCACCGACAAGGAGTCAGCTCCGAAACTTGCCAATGCAGTCTAAATAAAGCAGTAATAACAGCTCCATTAATGTTAATAAAACTCATAATATTAGCAGGGATTGTAAATTTGCCGAGCGGCATTAGGATCTCCTATCATAAACTGAAAAAATCAGCAGTTCCCAATAAGATCCGGGATGGTCTAACGGTCATGATTTCCGCTTGTCATCCGCAAGGAACGAGCGCGGGAGACCGGGGTTCGACTCCCCGTCCCGGAGATTTTCCTTTTACTCCTCCTATAACTTTTTTTTTCTCGTTACTATTAAGCTTCCCTTCAATGTTCACACTCAGACCTGCCCGAGGCACGGACACGTCGATCTCCTCGGATCATCGCACGGTCCAAGGTCATCTCAACTCTAATTATATACTACGTATTCTATATTTCATTCGGGCACGTTACCGATTACTGATGATAAGTGTAACAATACCATCCGCTCCTCCTTCGAAAGGGGAGAGAGGACACGTAATTCTATTGAAAAACGATAAGTATACACGTGCCCGGAGAGTCTGGCCACTCAGTTGTCTGCAACCGGGGTGGCGAATCCGCAATAGGTATTGTGAGTCTTGGCTACCGTGATAGACTAGTCAAAGCATAATCAACAACGAGAAAGATAAACGTACCTAACTGATTTGGGTCATCCCCGAAAGTGTCCCACGGATAGTTTGTAGTAGTGCCTATAGCTCAAACTATGTAGGCGTGAATTAATGAGGGGATAGCTGCGTGGCCGCTGCCAGTGAAAAGAGACGAGAGCCAACTAAATATTGCCGAGGAGGTAAAATAGAAATAGGGGGGAGAAAGCACAGCTTCGACGACTTGTTGGTAAGCTGGATAATTAAGTACACCCGTGACTCGTGACATGATTGATTTGGAACAGAGAGAAACACGCCGAAGAGCAGGAAAGAGACCTTTTTGCTACAGGAGTACAGCACGCGTGGATGATAGACAGTATGACAGAGATAATAGACCCTCCCCAGAGGAGATGTAAATGGAAAATAAAAAGCCCCACTTCAGATCGTAGAAGACAAAAAGAAAACCAGGTAGATAGAGCCTGGTGCCGAATAAAACGCATGAAGTTTCACAGACTCGCGGACCCACACCATGATGAAAAGAAACAATACAGCGATGCCGCGTAAACACAACATAAATGATTTCTTGTGAGCGCTCAAGTCTCATATCCCGATCCGACCCATAACGCAGAGTATGGAAGCATTTTGCCATCATCACCGATCCCAACATAAATACATGGAAATAAGGAAAAAGTCGAGGAATAAAGAAGTAGTAAAGTGGGAATCAAAGCACCGAGCACCGAGCTAATAGTATGAATCCCCGAAGACATCGCTTCTAGACAGAGTATACCACCTAAGCATGCCCGTTGATTACCGGACTCTGTTTATCACTGTTTGAATCCGTCTTTGCGATGGATGAAACTGTCCCATCATCATCCTTCACACCGGTTGAAGTCGATGTTACGGATCCTGCTTGATTTGTACCCCCGTCTGACGACGTATCTTTGCCACAGCCTTTCACCAGAATATGTCTCTGTAGGAGAAATACGAGTTAATCACGAGTTTCAAGGAAGAATAATGTCACTATTAGCTCACCTTCAATGCGTCCTTCCGTGAGAAACTCTTATCGCAATGATTGCACGGAAACGGCTTGACCGAGAGATGGATCCTCTTATGTCGCTTGAGATCATGATTCCGGTTGAAGCTTTGCGGGCACTGATCGCACTTGAAGGGCCGGTCATTAGGGGGACCCGGCTGTCCATGTCCCTGGTGAGAGGGATGGCCCCCATATATATGATGCATGCTCGCCATCTGTCCGCTGTTGAAGCCGGGAAGAACGCCTGGTTGCATGTTTCCCATGAGTGACATCTGGCTGTTGGGATTATGTACATTCGTCATTACCGGCCCGCTCATCGCGGGAAGTGAATATGATGGCCATGCAGGCCGGTTGTAGGCGAATTGCGGGGGTTGCCCAGTAGGCGACTGACTTG
This sequence comes from Paecilomyces niveus, assembly GCA_003116535.1. Classification (NCBI taxonomy): domain Eukaryota; kingdom Fungi; phylum Ascomycota; class Eurotiomycetes; order Eurotiales; family Thermoascaceae; genus Paecilomyces; species Paecilomyces niveus. Next base: position 53,820 of record QEIL01000087.1, read on the forward strand.
CTCCAGGCTGCATTCTTGGGCCACTTGGGTGGATACCTAGCCCGCTATGAGAGATTGGCGAGGGCCCGCCGTATGTCGGAGGATAAGCACCTTGAGGAGCACCTGGCGCTTGCTGTGACCCGCTAAACAGAGGCGCCGAGGCTGTTTTTGATGCGTATGGATCTGCAGAAGTAAACTGCTGAGAAGGAGCTGCGGAGCTGGGAGGTGCGCCTTGCGCGCTCATCATCGCATGCGCCATTGCCTGATGTTGTTGCACCGCGGGGGATGCTGCATTAGGAGACGAAACAGGAAGCGATTGCTGAAAAGGTGGAAGCTGATTGATGTCGTATGATTGCGACATGCTTTCGCTGGTGTTGGGTGAGCCTGCTGTATTGCGACCAAGCGAACTTACTAATGGCGAATATCCACGGGGTTGATAAAGCGCATTAACACCTTGATTCCACGATTGAGAAGGTGTCGATGCAGAGCCGTATCCGTACGAATTCTGGCCCGGCCAGTAACCAGACGGATAAGATGGTACCTCCTGCGCGGCCGATACTGCGTTTGAGGTCGTAACTGAGTGGAGAGGACTGTTTCCTTCCCCCGAGTGATTCGAGGGCGGTGTCAGCAGGTTGCCACCACTCACGTTCGGAGGAGGATGGATATTAGATTGGGAAGGATACTTTTGATTTGAGCTCGTTAACGGAAACTGGGATGGAGGTGGGAGTTCGAAACTCGGGAGACTCTGTGCTGCTGGTCTTCGAGACGTCAACGTTTGAGAAGCTGTCAGTCCATCAAGCGCCGTACCCATACCGGGCGGCGGAACTGCTAAGGCCGCCAGATTGCCGGACGGATCTCTTGCCTGCCCTGACGGCCGCAGGACGACCGTCTCGATTGTAGGTGGAGTTGGAAGAGTTGTCGACGGTAGATTTGTAGGTTGGAACGACGTGTTAGCTCCTCCGTATGCCCAGTACCGTCCACCAGGTACACCTGAGGGATCCAGGAGGGGCAATCAAGAAGCGCCTTGGAGCCGCTGGTCCGCGACGGTCCAAGAAACACACGCCAAGGTATGGAGGACAAGATGAAGACGTCCGGGTTATTCTCTGTTGCGGACGTAGGATGCTGCAATTGGAGTTGATCCCTCGATACGATCCAAATGCGGGACAGGGCTGATCGCAGGCCGTCACACAGGAGGATCGACGCGGTACTAAGACGCAAATCGACGAGGACAAAGACCGGGGATGGTCGACCGCGAAGTCCTTTGTTTTGCGCTCCTAGAGCATCACCTGCTCCGTCCCTGAAACAAAAAGCAACAGACGAGAACGGCAATGGATATAGTTGTCCAAGGGGATACCTGACGATCCGCTGGGGTTTAGGGCTTTTGAGGAGAACGGCAGACCCAACACCCAGAGTCTTACTGGGTCAGAGAGAGAGAAAAGAAGCAACAACCTCCAGGAAGATGGAGAGAGATGTACCCAGACCGGTGGGTGCTCGAGCGTGGCTCCACGATCGTGCAGCCGCGGTCTAGCCAGCGCGGGGGACCCCGTCGGTTGGCACCAGGACAAGCACTGGGGCGGACTCCGGCAGATGTCGAATGATCAGAAAGAGCGGGCTTGTGGGAAGTGATTCTGTCGCGACGGAGTGATCAACAGCAACGTGGTTGACAGGGCTCAAGGAAGTCTGTCTGGCGGGTGGCCGAAACGTCCAGCTCGGAGCGGCTGAGGCGATCCCTGGAAGAGAGCTCCGCGGTGGATATTCACCGGGATGGTTAGACTACTCGTCAAGGGGGAGATGCCATTCGTCTTGGGGATCTAGAAATCTGGGTGTTGATAGATGGCTCAGGTGGAGAACGGACGATCGTCGCTCCTGGGGGGCGCCCTTGGAATGTTGATGTGTTTCCTTCTTTGGGCTCAGGAATATAAGCTTAGCATCCGGTACGTGATGGTCAGAAGAGTATTCTGTTTTATCGTATGCAAAGGAGATTCTGGGCCACTGGGTGTTTCTTCTGCCTCTGTTTCAACCTTGTACTCCTTGCGTCGCGTTCCTCCGACGACCCTCACGGACTAAGATACTTCTGTTTTTTGCTCTTCTGAGTGCGTAACCAAGTAAGAAGTGAGTGGGTCATAAAAAATGAGGATGTTGAATAGTCCGTTCAACTGTCTGTTCGCATGGGGGGCGAAAAAAGAACGAGATAACCGTATTCAAAAACCCCCTAATAACTATAGTACTACTGGACGAGAGTTTACGCTATAGAGGGGCCTAGCACTCGTCTTTCTTCGGCCCCCAATTGCTTTCGTGAATTATAGGATCTGAACGCGGCCAACAGAGGGAAAAGACGAAGACTGCTGACTCTTTGTCGCTTTCTCCCAGCAAATGGGTTCGCCGCTCGGGGCAGTACCAAGGAAGCAGGCTCGAGCGATAAGTTCGAACGCTATTCCGGCAAAGTTACCCAGCGGTCCCAACTCATGGCAGCATTACTGGGTCGAATAGGCCTTCCTAGACCCTGCCCCAGCTCGGCGTTTCTAGGAAGACGGGAAAGGCTCGATGGGTCTCTCGCCTAATCGAGGGACCGGGCGCCACCCGCTTGGTGGACAGACCGGGGGATGGGACCAGCGACAGCGCACCGGCTCTGGTCAGGGAACAGGCTGGGAGAAAATGAAAAAAAAAAAAAAAAAAGGAAAAGAAAAAAACCACTGGTAACGCAGAGTGATGCTCGTCTGGAGAGTCTGACTGGTCTGACAGAAGTGACGCTATCCATAACAGTCTACGCAGACTGGAGCGGGCACAGTGCATGGTCGAGTCGGGGCTATTAGCGATGCCTGCAAGATTGTCTGCTGCAGCAGCGCAATCACAAAAGAGAGCAAAGGCGCCTAAGGCCGGAAGACTGTGCGCGACTCAGTGACTAGGCCGCTGACTGGGGGTGCTCGAGGCCAGATCGGATTGGACACGGGCACTAGGGTAATACGAGCGAGCAGGACAGTCTGGAGCATGTCGCCGCCATCCATGATCATGGTTAGACGCAAGCGAGAAAAGGTCCGATCCCGTGAAAGAGGCCTATACTAGTAGTTGATTAGGCGATGGTCGCGGATGGAGACCTCCTGGGTTATTATTAGGGACCATGGCGGTAATCATCAGGTTTCAGTTCGGAGATGACATGGGTCATGGGGGTCCTCGCTCCTCAGCCGGTCTTGCTGAGAACAGTGAGCACGAATAATCTAGGCTTGGGGGATAGACTGATCCATCTTTCATTGAAATCGAGAAAACATCCCGGTACATCGAGTGCACAGCTGATAGGTCCTTGCATAGCTGCCAACGAATGAGGCAGGACCGAGCGACATACAGCAAGAAAACTGCCGCTCTTGTTGATATTATTGTGTGCTTTCCTTCGAGCGATATTCGGGCGAAAGCAGAGCCCACAATAGTACCTTCGATTGATCTCATCACCGAGCGTCCTCGTACGGAGCACCGGGGGGATCCCTGCCAACCATGCGCTCGTCGCAGAACGCTAATCAAAGAGCGGCCATCCGAGGAACCGGTGGGAGTTGGGGGAGCAGGATCCGCACCGGTGCTCTCTTCGCACGGTCTCAGACGGTGTCTGCGTCCCATGGTCCGCTAATTACAGGGCCGTCACGGGTGGCTGCTACTGGTTTATCCCAGGAGAAAGGCACAGCAGCAAGCCGCAGGCTCAGCGGGCATCTCCGCGCCAGTCTGTCGGTGTCGGGGATTAGGTTGAACTTGTTAATCTGGTCTCGAGATGTGAGTGGTGCGGCGGATGACAGGATTCCTTGATGCACTCGATAGCGCACTTGATAACCCACAGAACCGGTGCCACTAGACTTCTATCTGCTTCGCTCAGAATTTGGTCAAGTCAGGGAACGGTCATGGCACCTGACCACCGTTGACACCGCTTCGTAGCTTACCCACCCTTGCGGTTGATGGACAGTCATTTGCCGGGATATTTTTGGATTTCGACAAAGAGTCAAAGAACAGTCTGCTTTGCCATTTCCGGGAACATTCGCTGCATCAGGTTTACCGAGCAAGCGATCTTCATATCTGACGAGCTGTGTAGTACAGCATATGCGAGGGGTTTCCTTGCCTTGCCTTGCCTATCGTCAACATCAGACTGGTCCGTCCCGCACCATGTGGTTGAAATGCACCAACCTTTAGCGCGGACAGTGGGACGGAGAATTCCATCCATGGGAGCAACTAATGTGCATCTAGTTTTGAGCTCTCTCTTCCCTTTTGCCCAACTTCACCTTTCCAGATCAGGCAGAGAAAGCCTGTTGTCCTATAAGCTCGCGCGGCGATGTCATTGTTGCCCCACGAAGTTTTCATGTATCTCATGCCTTGCCCCCGGAAGCGGTCGCATGCTGCGAGTCTGAGTACCCCTGCATGTAGTCATTCTGAGATAGTTATGCTGCTATCTAGTAAGATCGCTGGATCAGACTTCGCGGTCACAATAGACGTGCATATGGCTGAATTACTTAAAGATCGTAATCACTAGGGTATCAATGTGCTTATGGTCGTTATTCCTTCAATACGGTCGCACTCAGCATTACCTTCCTGGAAGCACCATCTTCTCCAAGCCTTCAATGTTCTGAAGGCCCGGGCGCAACCCCAACATTCCAGAGATCCTTAATAAGACATCTCTGTTAGGAGCTAGCGGCACAGCTCAACCCGGAATCTGCATGTTGAGAGCCTAGGAGGGGGGGAAAGTAATAATCGGTTGTAGAAAGAGATTCTCCCGCAGCGACCGGGATAAGGAAGTGTTATTGGTCCAAACATGGTGGCTTCGAAAGGAGCGACAACGCAAAGCTCCAGATCGGGTTTGATCGTAGGCCACTGCAGATGTAGAGGCTAGACTGGTCGACCAGGATTTGAGCCATCCCCGTTCAGAATCCTGAAAAGGTTGTAAAATGAAACCCCATGGTTGAAAGGCTCCCCCAAACGGCAGCAATGTTCGGGATTGTGCTAGCGCAAAGCTTTCGCATACGCACAACTAGCTATGTTCAGAACGATTTGCCGGACAATCATGCAGTGCTGACCTGATTGGCCGTCTTACGTGCTGAGGACTGTCCAATTGCGCGAACTGTCAAGGTCCAGGTAAGTAATACTTAAAATTTCCATCGAATTCCGATATCCCCTGTGCTGTTCTCAGGAGCCGGATATGAGGCTCTGTGCTCTGTAGAGTCATAGAGTTTAGACTCCAGAGCAGTGATGCGTACACCTTTCGCGAACTTCGCCGAACTCTGGGAGGGAAATCACCGGACCATCAATAGCATACGAGACGATTCGCCTGGGTGCGAACCCGATTTGCGGATGTCATGTGTAAAGTTTCGGTTGAGGGCCTAGCGGAATGTGACAGTACAGAACTAGATCTCTTTAAGACGTCTAGCCAGGTTGTTCTTTTGTTTTTGTTCGAAGATATCCTGCAGAATCCACATTCTGCCTCAGGGGTACCGAAAGCTCGATAGATTGTGATCCATCTCAGGAATCGGAGAATCCACGGGAAACAGGACCCAGGATGTTGGACGTTTCCCGATAATAGATACCATATTATTAGCTGCACGGGTCCCTGAAAAACCCCGGTCGCGCACAATTATGCGTGGCCGGCCAGGATGATGTTGGAACGATACTGTTAGACGGCTAGTCTCTGTCAGGATCACCTAATCCGATAGCCTTTAATTAGAAGGATTCACAGCGTACTCGGAGCACGTTAGAGCATTTCCGGACTAGTCGAGACCGCATAGATTCGGTTCAGGTACCTAGGCCGTAAACTGTCAGGGTGAGTGAGCTGACCCACCATGAGACAGTCTAATATGACTACTCTGTACAGGGGATAGTTGGAGAGACTTAGACTGTTGGTGGATCCATGGAGAGATGAGAAAGCTGAGATCGGATGGGAGGCGAAAATTGATCAATTGGCATCCGAGGCAATCAGGTGACCTAGCGGGATCGAGCACAGACCACGTCTCTTGACCCGGCTACCTACGGATCATTTCCCCGCGCCAACCACGGTAGGATACCTCTCACGTCTCACCATTCATAACGATCTGACGAGCTTTCCAAGGGAGCTTCATTTGATTTCTGCAATTGAAGGCCTTGGCGTATAGTCTGGGACCCTCCTTGGTTATATTCACGTGGAATCCCTCCTTGGACACAGTCTCATCGACCCACGGATACAGCTCGGACTAGCTTTGTATCATCCGATCCAGGAGCTAATCAGATTTACCCAAAATACTGAATCTAGAACCAAAATCTATTATCTGGGATTGTTTCGGTGGTCGTTATCTTGATGACGACGCTAAGAGAAAGGCTATCCAGGGGAAAACAATTCATGATAGAGCAACACGGTTTCTGTATAATATTCCTCGGCATTATACGGTTAACTGGATCTTGTCGGCTCTTTTTCTCGGAAGTAGTAGGCCAATGGCCGATTATACAAGCGATCTAAGATCGAAGAAACGCCACATGGATCATGCACATGGGACCCATTTGGCTTTAATATTCTATGCATTAATTGAAACTACATACAGCTTCATGCTTGAAGGTCCCTTTCCCCGGAAGCAAGGAGGAACTATTTCCCGTAGGTGCACAATGTCTCGGACGAGGTCCACATATGCAAGCATAGTTGGTGTATTGGTAAAATGCTTACCCAATAAAGTCTTCAATACACGCTAAACAGTCGCCAGAAAGGAAGAGGTACTATTTAAGATCTATTATTAGGCTATTTGCCCATATAAATCCACACATTGTCGACTGTAATTTGACTGGAAATAATAGATCGTCTATAAGATCCCTGACCTTGGATAAATATAGCTAATAGTATCCACTTAACGAAAAAGAAAATAGTGTTTAAAGTAGGCGTTTCAGAAGAAAATTAAGCACTACGGAGTATTAGGTCTCCGACTATTTGGTTCAACTCGGTAGATCAGCTGATCGGTGTTTCCATCTGTTTCCAGTGTGCAGCCAATGATTAGAGAAACGAGAAATCACATCGATTGAGTCTCAAGGCCTCATGTGTAAATTGATGCACTATGTTCTATTAGGACGATTTTTAGCTATGGAGTTGTCGCACCACAATGCATCCTAAAGTCGCTCACTTAAGTAGATATATAATGCGCTACCATAGTAGTTGGTGAAATTGTATCCATCCTGGGGCGCCAATTGTCGAATACTATGCCCGGATGCAAAGATTGAAGCCGAAGTGACGTATAAAGCCAAATGCTCCGGATTGCTTACTATTTAGAACTACCCATATTTATGCCTATTCACATCTATGATGGATAAAGGAATAATTTACTGCTCTACAAACGGTATTCCATATCCGGATTACCTTATTTTATATTCCCCCTGATGAAAGGAAATGCAGGTTGTTAAGACCTGTTGATTATCTGTTTAAGTTAGATGAAAGGTCCTGCAGATGTCCTTCCCTGCGACAGGTAGGTACTGATATTTGAAAATTGCAGAAATTTTATGACATAGAAAGTCTCCTTTGAATAGTACCTCATGTCGTCGACCAATGTCTTTCTGTAGACAGAATGTTCGAGTTCCGCAGTGAGCATAGAACCCCATGTACTTGGTTATAACGTCCCAGTCATAGACCCGACTTTACATAGAGAATCTGTCGGCGCCAGAAGCTTACCTGCATAGGTGATCTGCCATATCGCCGCTTGCACCAGATTGTGGAATCTACTAGATCCCTAGGATCTACTTTCTTTGTCTAATTAGGGAGTTAAATATGCGTTTAATGTCCCCTTAGACTCCAGTCTTCAAGCAAGCAAGCAACGAGAGAGTAGCTAGCAGTTCACATAGTCAATACAGTTGCTATGCTTCCGTGCCTTAGGATTCGACAGAACCATTTTACTGTCAACAAGAATAATAATGATTAGAGCTAATTATAACAGCCTAACTGTTCCATGCGATGATTGAAAACGAGGCAGGGAAGTCGCTTACCCGAGTATATCTCGTGAATGGTCTAGGAATACAACTACGTCTACTTTCTCGAAGTGCAATAAGAAATAACCTACTATGCGTACCGCTTTGACACTTTCTGGATGGACATGTTCGTACGTAAATTGTCAGCGCTAACAGCTTACTTGCATATAATCGGGTAACCGCCCTTTCAATCCAGATTCTTTGATTATTATAGAATCTACTAGATATGGGTTTAAACTTCCCGTAGATCCTAATCCTTAAGAAAGAAGCTAGAAGCACTAGTTGCTATGCTTCCGTGCCCTAGGATTCGACATAAATAGACAAAGGCATCAAGGGCTCTAAATGATAACTTTCGTTGAAGGGGCTATTTGTCGAATCCTAGGGCACGGAAGCAAGAATGAGTGTAGAACTGACATTCAGGAGTAAATCTTTTGGATTACTTGATATCTAAAACTACCGAGATCTATCGCCATATTTATGCTTGAGGATAGGTCCTGACCATGTTTGCTACCTCCTCCACTTATTTTTCACCGAGATCCAGATCGAGTATGTCCAAGAGCATGTCTTAGATCAACATTTGGAATAACTCTGATCTTTGGAATAGATCAAACGGAGTAGATTTGGGTGAGACCTGCCTACTCGTGGTTTCGGGTAGATGAGGTGCGCGGCAGCTCGCCTTCGGTACGGCGGCTAGGCGCTGAGATCGGTGGCATGTATCTATCGGAGGCAGTCAGATTATGTTTAAAAATAGCTGTTTGGGGTCTGATTCATTTCTTTTTCAAGATAGGGAGTCCGGGAACAACTTCAAACTCAAGGAATAGGTTCTCTATGGAATTTCTCTAGATAAGATAAGACATGAAGGGCTCCCTCAAGGAAGTCCAGCTAATGTCGCCTCAGCTATGAATCGTCCCACTGGTCCGAAATCCTAGAATTCGTGGCTCTACAAAGTATCTCTCGACTGCTTTTCTCTCCCATACGTTAGATAGTTTAAATTTCAGTGCAGTGTCCTTCTTCGAGATAAGAACACAAAATATCAAATAAAACCAATAATAGACAATAATAGACAATAGAACTTTCTTTAAAAGAATTAAATACTTTTGTATATTGTTCTGTCTTTCTATTATATAGCCTTTACAACCCACTACAAGATTTATCTAATCGCTATTTATTATTGCCATAGTATAATACACTATTATAACCGAAGAGAGATACTATTGAGACATTATAGGCAATATGCTCTCTTAACCTGTAGAGATTAATATTCGAGCCAATCTCGCTATTTGTAACTCTACGTAATAATTATTACGCAGACTAATCATCTCGAGTTTACTTGTCCACTTCCCTTAGACTAAAGTTAACAAGTCTCTAAGGGTAGGCAGCTCCTGGCAAGTTTCTCCCACATCTGCCATAGAGCTAGAGACGCGCCAATAACATCCCCTAGCCCCAGCAGATTCTACTTATGGAGGTGAAAGATGGGTGATCCGGGGATTATGAACATTCTAAAACAGGCTGCTGGCAGCGGAATATTTATATATATATTTTTCTCTTCTAACGGCTTATTGTCCGCATTTAATAGCAACACCTTCGTGGGGAAGGACCAGCTTGGTGTATGGGATTTTACGGTATATCTAGATAGAGTTAGAGGTAATATCCTGCACGGCAGACTTAGTAGACTAAAGCAGCTACACCAGGTAGAGACGACGACGACGACGACGACTACTACTAATAATAATAAAGCCGAGTTCCACTACAGGAGATAAATGACTTCAGCTAGAGAATCCGAGAATCGGTTTCAAGCAGTCAAATTGACCGAGATTATCTATATTATATTATATTATATCGCTGTAGAGATTAATACTAATGTTGTATAGAGGAGGCCATCCAATTTACAAATACCCTACCAGGCTTCTTGGGATAACAACAAGCACATAAACAATAAACAATGGAAGGAGAATATGAGATTATAATGCTAGGAAAAGAGAGATTGCTCGTTGCTTTTAGACATTAGCCAGCATGAAGCTGCGTGACTTGATTCGCGGAGGTTAACCCTCCCAGCAAAGAGAGGATGTTGAATATTAGCGGCTTCAAGATACTTAAAGAGTCCTCTATATGTTCCTTGCGAGGAGATAACTTACTTTCCTTCTATAGGCCTAGCATATAGGTGCTAGCCTGGTTGTATGTTAAGACGGATACATACCGTTAACACACCGAGAAAGGAATAAGATCTTATGGAAGGCAAGTTATCGAGCTCTAGCAAAATTGTATCAGCCGATTATTTTACAGCGTTACTGCGTCGACAATGATTTGACTTGTGAGCTTCATTAAGCTTATTATATACTTAACCGCTGTCTTGGGTGCTTGAGGTTCAGCAAACTCCTGTGCCATGCACAAGCTATCTTTCGCACGTCAAGGTAGGGACGCATCGCTGTTGATTTATAATCCCTAGACATCTTCTAATATTGGAAAACTACCTATTGTGTAAAAAAGTTCTATCATCGCCGTTCTGAAACCGATACTGGCCTCTGCTTTCTGACCCCTGATTAATCTAGTTCTATATTCGTGAAGTCTCAACTTATTGTTAAGGGGTTTCTGAAACCGGATGTTCAGTAAGAATTGGCGAGCATATAGAGTCCTTTGAACGGTAAGAATACACCTGCGATGGGCCAGTGAGGGAGGACTGCTTGGCATAATATAGTGTCACGGCTAGTATATTCGTTTATCCACTGTTTATCCGCTGCTACCAAGTATTATTTCCCATCACACCACCCTACAAACTAGTATAAACAGGTAGGTAGTTATGATGTTGTGTGAAAGGAAAATGATACCGATTGCTTCCTTTATCAACGAGTGAATTGGGGAAACGCGGAAGTTGGATTGTCGTCTCATTACCGATGTCGCCGAGATGACGTCGTGCTGGCGGGGTTTTGCTTTGAAACGCTCTCCACCTTGTGCGCGGTGATTTAAAAGAAACACAGAAACGAGCCAGTGAGTCAGGCCATTAGTCCTGAGCACCAGACCCAAACCATTATTCTCATCTTAATAATAATTGGATTTGGGAGCTAAAATTGCCCGTGCGCTGTTCTCTCCTCGTCCCCATGAGATACCAACAGTTTCTGACCACCCACCTCAGAAGACCGTATCTTACAGCCGCGTTCAAACCGTACCAGACCAGCACACTCAGATCTATCCATTGCAGTTCTGCAGCCATGTCGAACATCAGCAAGGCCTGCTGCTCGTAGGTCCACCCTTCCATGTGCAATGATAAACAGTAAGGCAGTATACTGACCTTGCCCGCTACGCGGCAGCATCCCGCCTGTTGTCTCCAAGGGCTATACCCCAAAGGGGGAGTACAAGACCATTAGCGGTCTGAAGACATGTGAGTGGTGCATCTTTTCTGGCGACACGCATTTACCGAACAGTCGAATTGCTAACACTGAGACAGACGTGACTGGTCCCGAGTCTGCCTCTAAAGCTATTCTGGTGATCTACGGTGAGCATGGGATCGCCTTTCTAATAGCGATCAGTTGGCATCGACTGACGCCATATCCCTGATAGATATCTTCGGTTTCTTCGAGCAGACTCTCCAGGGAGCCGATATCCTCGCCAACTCCGACGCGGAGAAGAAGTACAGAGTGTTTATTCCTGACTTCTTCGAGGGTAGCCCTGCCGACATTTCGTGGTACCCGCCGCAGACTACCGAACACAAGCAGAAGCTAGGAGAATTCTTCTCGACCAAGGCTGCCCCCCCAAAGACGCTGTCTAAGATTCCTGGGGTTGTAGCGGAGGCCAACAAGCTGGCCCCCAATGGCAGCAAGTTCGAATCATGGGGTATCTTGGGTTACTGCTGGGGTGGAAAGATTGTTAGCTTGACGGCTGGCAAGGACGAGAAGCTCTTCAAGGCTGCAGTGCAGGCTCACCCGGCCATGGTGGACCCCAATGATGCGAAGCAGGTGAAGGTGCCTATGGCGCTGCTGGCATCGAAGGACGAGCCTGTCGATGGAGTCAAGGCCTATAAGGAGAACCTGACCGTTCCCAAGCTCGTTGAGACCTTTCCCACTCAGATCCACGGTTTCATGGCTGCTCGCGCCAACCTGCAGGATCCGGAGGTCGTGAAGGAGTATGAGAGGGGCTACAAGACTGTTCTTAGCTTCTTCCACGAGCACCTGTAGGTAAATCCTTGTAGCAGCCCGTTGCGAGATGTCCTTTAAGGATAGGATTAATCAAATTAATGCCATGAATAAGAACTCCCGCAGCACCACGCCACCTGAAGCCATCGATTTGAGTGCCACGCAGACAGTAAGATTTCCACTGCGGTCGTGTTCAGCTTGACCTGGTCAATAGGAAGAAGGAGGGGGTACATAGATCAAACAGTGATAGTATATACTCATAACCATAGATCTCTGAACAGTGAAAGGGCTATTTTTGCAGAAATTCTGGAAAGAAATATGGGCAGCTTCTGCAGAGTCGAAGGTGCATCTACATCCGGCGCCCTCCGGGCGCTCCATAATCTTGGAGAACATCTTGCTTGGAGACCCCACAGTAAGAGGAGCCAAACTAGCCCTATCTGCGGGGGGAGCGATTAATGGACCATTGACTTCAGGTCCCAGAATATCGACCGAGTGTACCTGAATACACATTAAAGAAGCGGAGCAGCCGTGGCTTTGTTTTCCGTGATCGGGATGCCAGAAGATGCACACGGAAATCGGACATAGAACCGGATACCGTATGTTTTCAGGGACTTGGCGCACGTCAGGCCGCCTAAGCCAAAACCGACCATCTTCAATAATTCTTTTAAGACCAACATTGCGGCGCGGATCCTATGAGCGCGAAGAATGTTGCAATGGAGATCAGATCGGTTGATGGCCGAGGATGAAGCACGGGTAAGTATGCACTTGCATAAAATTACCAGCCTCGGGCCGGATGCCGTTCTAGAAGCTGCGCTTCGCTCCAGGTTTCTTGCTGCTCATATGATATGATGGTCGCATTCGTCCCTTAGTTAATACCCCCGACAACTCCCTTGACTGCTGGAAACAGTGAGGTAGCGTCAGACCTCGCCACTAGATGCAACTGGTGACATATTGTTGCCGACCGACGCGTAAGTATTTCTCTTTCCTTGGACCTCTGATGATGTCTGTGATGATTAATTACCCCGCCTTTTCAGCCCATAGGTTGTCAGTTGATTGCGCGTCATTTTACTGCTCTTGGCCTTCATTGGATATGGTTCAGATGCGGACCTCTCACTGATTCCGGCAACACCTCTAGAGTACTGCGAATAGTTGCCCTGATCGGATCAAGGTCTAACTAGAACCTGGCCGGGGGAGTGGGCGCCGGTGTTCATCGACAATGCCTCTCTTCCAAGGAGCGAGCAAATCGCAACCCACCCGACCTACCAGATCGAATCCATCAGAAAATGATCCAGGGCCGCGGAGCTTTATCAGGAGACTTTCACACGCGGAAGGGACAAGGTCACCCGAAAGTCTCTCGCCTGTGCGGATGTCATTATTGAGTAGGTTACTCAGTGGCAGTGGCGAAGGCAGCGGCAGCAGTATGCAAGCAAGTCCATCACAACCTACCAAGAAAAAAGACAGTGTATGTATGCCTCCCTGCATATATACGTATGTAACTGGAACAAGATTCGCTGCCTGCAACTGGTCGTCAAAAGAATCTCTGAATGAATTACTGACGCGCACCTAGGAGCAGAAGGATAAACCATTAGCGGTGGATATCAAGATCCCCAAGGAAGCGCCTGAAAACCATGGCGCTCATAATACAAATACTTCTCTGTCGCCGGAATCTCCCAGTCCGCCATCATTTATGGGAGAGCCGAAGCAGCCTGCAAACATACACGACACTATAGAGTCAGCCTTGAACGCTGCAGAGAAGCTGAAGAGTGATCAGCCAAAGACCCCCCAGGAGCATCCTCACAAGCAATCTCAACTCACCAAGGCGGACCTCAAGCACATCTTCTCTGGAGCGCCACACTTTCTGCTCGAAAAAGGAAGACACGACGCCTGGTACCCACATGCGATTTTCCCATGGGATTTGCATGTCACTTCGATACAAGATATGTGGGATAGGCAGCCATTGACTCATCCGTCCTTTACACTGTCGACCTTACATGCCCATCTTCCTGTGCCGGATGAGTGGGCTAAAAAGGGACACACCATGATGTGGAAAACTGACTGGAGAAAGAGCGATGTTGTCAGACGGGCGACGTTTGATGTAGGCATTTTCGAGCTTCCCAACATGCTGTCCATGAATGGCAAGGAACCAGGTTGTGTCGGCTTTCGTTATTTTCTCGAACTACCCGTCTCCGATAATAAAAGATACAGTGGCCCTTCAGTGCCAAAAGGTACTGACCTCCAGAGAATTACCAGCTTACCGGTCTCGGAGGCATTTCACATCATGGAACATCTCAGCAGCCCTTACTCTGAAGTAAACAGAAATATAGTGCATGATCGCCACAAGCTAATAATCGAAGGCCCTACAGGGTGGAAGCGTATAGGAGTTCGGGATTTCACTATCGAATCTGTGGTCCGTCGACTAGAAGAATTGAGAAATATACGTGACGAGACCCTGGTGGAAAGAAAGGCGGGCACTGTGTTAGACAAGGAGTCTGCGCGTTCGATGTACGACAATTTATTCACCAAGTTCCTTTATCCTCCTACGAGAGTAATCGACTACTTCGATCGTTATAGCCTGAAAACACAAATTGAAGTCTTGACCGAAGTGTTGGCCGCCAACGGAGCCTGGTTTGACTTTAGTCTCACGGAATGGCGTCTGCGCATTGGTCAGATCCTCTGGGAAATGCCTCCTCATCCAGATGGCGATTATCTTGACATGAAAGATTGCTCTGCCGAGCATTACAAGGCTTTCAGTGAGCGTGGTCTTGAGCGAAAGTGGTTTTTCTTGCAGATGTTGCTCGCAGCAGAGCTGCTGATACGCGTTGACGCTGTTGTCCGCTTGGGTATTCTGGAAGAGTCGAAGGATATAATAATCACCCCACAAGACATCGAGCGGTTCGACAAACTGCGGTCTGGCAAAGTGGACTGGGATCTCATTCTCGTGCGGCGGTTCTTCGACAATGTGGATGTGCGACACTACCAACAAGGCCCTTTACTTCAAGAGCAAGAGTCTAACTCTGTACAAGACAAGTCAATTGGTAGACGTGAGTCAATTGGCAGGGTTCTTCTGTCGCGAATTGGAAGTCGTAAGCACCGAGACGCAGCAATCACCAGCGCTGATCCAGAATCCGCATGGGACTATATCCTCGTCCCGCGCCACACGGAGAAGCAATTGCACGGACTTTTTGCCTTTGCGCAGAGCATCGGATGGCCTGGTGCTGATGAGCTGAAGGAGAAATTGAGCTCCAAGTTTGACTGCGGAGGAAGCACTCTGAAAACTGCCAATATCTACTCATCTCCGGTCCATAATACACTGCCGCATGGCTATGTCCACACACTGGACAAGAACGAGATGTATCGGAAAACCCCGTCACGGCGTTTGCTACTATTGCAATGGCCTCAAGTCGTTAGCACGGACGCCTCTTCCGGACACAATGTGGGTGGTTGGATGTCCCGTACCTGGCTGTCCGGATTGATTCTTCCAGGAGAATCTATCAGTCACTTTTTGATGGCGACAGTTTTGGAAAACGATCCCAAAGCGATGGAGGCACTTGGACCGCTTGCGAACCTATATGGTGGCTTTGTGTACGATGGCAAGAGCTGGTGGAGCAAGATGTCCGTCGTCGGAAGAGTGCTCTCTTGCTTGGACAGTACCACAGGCTGCATGGGTTGGATGAAAAGTTCGGCTGTCCCTCGCGACGTGAATTCGGGAGAGCTTATCGGAGACGCATGGTTCGAAGTCGAAATGAGAGAAGTGCCACAGAAGTCGAAGAAACCACGCATTCAACACGGAACCAAGCTGGCACTACAGTCTACTCCTCTTGGAATGGGCGCCCTATCCAATGAAACATTTTCGTTACCTGTGGACCAGCCCGTTACGGACACGAAAGAGATCGGGTTTGAGGGCTTATTTCTGTCTAGGAATCCAGAGCTGGAGGTGCTGCGGAAGGGTATCACGGTAGCTAGGAGGGCGTATGTTGCCTTTCGCCTGACCGACGTGGCTGCCTCTAAAGCGACTATGCTTTCGTGGCCATTGCTCTACAATGTCTACTTCATTTCCTCTTATACATGTCTGCCGCCTCACGGATATGCGAAAAATTACGGCAGCACTTTCCCAGAGACGTCTGCCGTCCAGGAGCGCGAGTCATCGAGCAGCTCTGAATATACAGCAATGAACCGGCTCCCCGGTCATCCACTTCATACGTCATATCCATATAAATATATTCACTTATCATCTCTTGCTGACATTAGCGCGTCCGCACTTCCATCGTCCAATATTAGCTCGGGATCAACCTCCCCAGAGATATGGATCTTGGATGCTCGAGGTAAGAAGGATCGGGAGGCCTTTGCACGGGCGTGGTGTGCTTCCGTTGGGGCCAACGCGGTTGTGAGCCGTGTAGGGCGAACGTGTTTAGCGTGCAGTATCAGAGAAGCGAGGGCTGTAGATGTTGCCATTGTGATTCGCATTGGAGATTGAATTGGCGGTTTCGCGCGTGTGGAAACTGGGTGATCTGGACGAGCTTGTGAGTCCTGCACCTTGCACCTTTATCATCTGCCAAGTTAGCTATCAATGGCGCTGATACTGCTGCATTGTCCAGGACCCCGGGCGAACTACTGAGGAGAGGCTCGAGCAAGCTGTCGATGGATGGGGACATGGATAGTATCAAGTCCTGCGATGTTACAGAAGGAATCACCATGTTACCCCATCGGCGATATCGCTCGTCATGATAATGCCATTCTAAAAAGTAGCACTCAGGGTCTACACGGGATGTTTCCCGGATGAAAATGATATGATGAGAGCGATCCAGTAGGGAAAGGGGGTCCTCGGAGATACCGATGAGCAGCGTTCAGCATCGCCACCTCCTTATAGATGCTTACGCGAAGAATGCGACTCCGACTGCGTAATGTTATGAGTAAATGACAAGTGGACGATGGATGGGAGGAGGACCGAAAGGGGAAAGGTGCAACAGGAGCTACAACATTGGAAACAACAGATATGGCCGCATGAAGGCAAGCGCCACGATAATGAAACAATCAGAAAATCCACACTAGAGATGTCGCAGGTACGAAGTTACCTTACATGAGGATCGTGCCTGAGATACGCCAGCCAAAGCCGGTGAGGCAAATGTAGCGGATCAGCCGCACCACCACAGCTCAGGGGCGTTTCATGCTCTGGCCATGTCATTGGTCTCTCGGTGGTTGCCGCGCGGCCCTGCAGACATTGGACCAAACAGAAACAGCTGTTAGTAGACGCTCGTCGGAGAGGAATGGAATAATAAGCGGGCCAGGGGAGAGTGTCAACTCGGAGATGGAAGCCAAAGGGGCAATCTCCAAACATCATGAATCTCGACGATACGACATCCCTCCATACTCAGGATTCTCTCTCTTGTTCGTTTTTTTGGGTCGAACCTCTAGTTGGCTGTCATAGGTGCGAAGTGTTTTGTGCTGCATCAGAAAGTAGCAGCGCATTCTACCAATGGCCAGAACTGGTCGCTGCAGAATGAAAGGAACAGGGCACGTGCGTAATTATTTCCTTTCTGGGGAAAACTCTTGTCCGCCTTCCTATTCTTATTAAATTCTGTCTCTTTTTTGGCCTGTGTCCGCTTGTTTCGCTTCTTTTGGGGAAGTTCCCCTGATCATCCCCATCATCCATGGTGCCAAGTCATCAGAAGGGGGTCTTCTGCGATCCAGGGATCTACTCTATTTCTGGATACTGGGAGGCGTCCCGAGACCCTGTTTTGTTAAGGCACCCAGCCAGAGGTGATTAGCAATGGCGTTCTGGAATCGTTCGATGGGACTCGACCAGGCCGGCTACTGGGCCTGGTCCCTGTAAGAATCTCTCCTGGGCTGAAGAAAAGGACCTACTCTGTCCAGACTAGCACAAGTAGTTATCCAAGGTGCTGGGGTCAACGGAGGGGCATAAGGTTTGCAGACCCGAAGGTTCTGGTGTGGAAGAGGCAAATTGGCGCCCATGCGATACGGATGAAACTTGGACGAACGTGAAGACGATCTCTGCTTCTGACTCTTCTAGCGCTCCCAAGAGTGCAGGGACTCGGTTAACTAACTATTCTGGGACTAGTCTTACTACGCCGCCCGCGATCGGGTAGTCTTGGCGCACTCGTGATGCTGCTGACATAATTTCCGATCCCCGTCCGAGATGTTCTCCGAAGGGGAGTGAAGCTTCGACTCGGGATAGGTAAGGCTTCCCCTCTCTCGCCTCATCGACTCGTTTCACCATCTCAACCAACCAACTATCTAAGCGCTATCAATCAACGTGCTGCTTTCACCACACGGTCATGGGATCTTCTCTAGCTCCCGATGGTTTCCTCAAGCACAAAGTTAAGTTCGCAAAAGAAAAAAGAGAGAGAAGATGGGGGAAGAGAATCAAGGATGACCCTTGAGCAGCAGGGCTGACAATTGCTACATCTGCCATTCCTCGGACCGTGGTTGCGGTCTTCAGTGATCGTCGCTGTGGTCTTCACTCTCCCCTGCCCAATAATCCTCTGATAATGATCCACCACAGCGACGACTCCATCGCAATTCGCTTTGGCTTCAAGCATCCCTTGAAGGATCGATAAAATAACGGACATAGTGTTTATTTAGACGAGCATGCTTGGCGGAGAACGGTCACATTTACAATGTGTGTCTCGCCCAGTGCCCCCGCCGTGCACGGGCAGATCTTCGGCGGGGACCTGCTCTGGATAAAAGGGGCAGGCCGTGTGGAGCGTCCTGAGTGTGGTTTTTGGAGGGAGCCATGGATGACCCAAGGGGACTCACGGCTCTTTTACTGGTACGGGCAGCTAACACTTATTGGCATGGATCCCATACAGCGCAGGCAAAGCCACGATGCTGACACGTTCACTCCACACAGGCTAGGCCAGTTCTGGAAGGATTCCAGGACGATGCTGGAATCCGTGATCTGTGCTAACCTCAGAAGGCTCAGATCTCACTGCCCATCTCTGGCAATCCCCTCAATCGCCAGGTCGCATCAGGTGTCGGAGAACGGTGATCCCTGGCCCTGAGAGAGACTAAGGGCGTACGCCAAGACCCTGGGATCGGTTTCTGAAGCGCAAGTACCAGGCGCTACCCTGGGGACTCGCTCCTTAATCAAACCTTCTCATGGAACCCCACCGGCCGACCACCTCTCTGCTTTGGATAGAGCAGATCTTCGAATTGACGGCGTACCTGCAAGTCATCCCGACTGACGCATACTGATACGAGAACATTGGTGATGATGGTGAATTTTCCAGCTCGGGCTTTACCATGGACACCGGCCGTGACATTGTCCGCATCTATTGCCGGCGACACACCGTCGGTTTTCGCCGTAATCGTGCCTGACTATCATATGATACGCGGCGACGAAAGAGCAAATAATCACATCTTGGGCCCAAATGCATGAGTGGATATGGGACCTATCTACACCTTTCTGTCTTCTGCAGCCATAGGATCTTTTTTTTTTAGAGGAACAGCCACCCGGGACCGTGATCCACTGTCAATCCATTCGACTGGAAATATACTCCTCGACCCTGGTTCGAGGGAATATTGTCCCCAGTAAATACAATTTTATAGTATTCTATCTTGCAGGAGAAGCATATCGGACCTCCATGCTTTCACTTCCCCCCCTCTCCGCTGGGGAAACCCGCGCCGCACACACAAACTGTGTACGGGGGACCCTCCTTCAGCTTAGCGCACCCAGGGTTAAGATCGAAGCAAATCTGCGGCTCGAGTTCCCAAATCGCAGTTACCCGGATTCGGGGACGAGGCGCTATTCTGGGAACTGGAGAGGACGGTACTTCCGAACCAACCAGACTTGTTAATTTCGGCCTGGAGGGCGAACCTGAAGCTTTCCCCTCGGCCAAATCAGATGGAGTCTGAGAGAGGGGGGGGAAGAATTCTACGAGTGCAGTAGGGATTGACAGGTTTCGTTATTGGCCCTAATCCTCATGAGGCACCACTTGGAGATGGAATCCCCACCCTTCAAGTCGCTGACGGACCGTCGAACTAATAATCAGCAGCATCTGATCAGATGGCACCACCAGGCCCTGGCCAATGCCCAAACAAAGCCGTGAAAGGACCATACGCCGTACACAGGTGGCTCTGGTCTTCATTCCATGGACCAATGCTTTTCTGCTCCATCGACGTAACGGCGCAAGAGTCAAAAATGACCAAATCAAACAAGCAGAGAGGACTAGGCGAAGCTTCCTCTGGACGGTGGCTGCGGTTCCGAAAACTAGCATGATAGTATATCATTCTGATTGGATACAAAGTTCCGAACTCAATCGTTATGTCAACACGTTTGGGACGCTGTCACTCTGTGGTACACTCTTTTTTTACCTGAACTGGGGCTATACTCGATTAGACCCGGGGAATCCAAGACGAGTTAGGTACAGCCAGTACATGTGTACTGTAGTTCATTCTACGCACAAAAGGGTCCCTTAGGCGTTTCACCCCACGATTAGCTTCTCTCACTTGATGTCTTTCTCGACTGGGCTACGCTTATTTGACTTCTTCAGCCCTTGTCTTTCCACCCCCCAAGCCACCTGGCAAGAGTCCCTTTTTCTTCATTCCTTGCGCTCGTTCCCCCCCGTTATAATTTAGTATCATCCATCGTTCTTCTTGAGAGAACCCAAGACCAAGGGGCGGAGACCGCGCTAGCTTCGGAGTGATCCCGCGGGGCGGTTCTGGTTCCTGCCGTTTGGGTATTAAGTCCTTTTCTTGTTTTATTTTTTTGGATGGCGCCCATCTGAACCCTTGAAGATTCACTTGCGTGGCGGACTCACTGCGGAGCAACCAGCCAGGCTTGGTGATGGCATTGGGTTATCCGATCGACATCCATCGAACGATCTCTCCTGTCGCATGGGATCAGTAGAGTTTCTAATATACTCAAAATTCCCCTTCTCGCATTAATCCTCTTGGAGGACATATTGATGCGCGTCCTGTTTGTGCATCAATTGCAAGATCCCGCTCTCTGGAGCTATGCCCGCGATCGTCGAAAGTACGATCTCGACTCCGAATTCTGGAAGCTTGGCCATGGAGAGCTCAAATACATCGAGTGCGGACAAAAAGCGCAACAAGCTTGGATATCATCGGACTTCAGTCGCATGTGGTCAGTTTTACAAGAAACCCGTCTTTTGCCCTGAAACCAATCACTTGTGTGCCTATCACCAACGGTTATCCTGGCGCATTCCGACATACCATCTATCGATTCCAAAATGCTCATGCTTGAAAATTAACAGTGCACTGTCGACGAAGAAAGATCCGCTGTCTAGTCGCGGCTGATGACGCGCAAGGACGATGTGAGAACTGTATTCGACTGAGGAAGGAATGCCATTTCTTCCCGGTCGACCAGCAGCCTCCTGTGGAAAAGAGATCTCGACCCGGGTCGAAGCTGGAAACTCCTTCAAGCGATCCCTCTCAGACGTCACCTTCACCACAGTTTCCAGTTGGGGCTGCGTCAGAGCAAGGGGAAACCTTCTACCCATACCCCCCGATGCCTTTGACTTCCGGGCAGGAGATGGCTGCATTCAGCGCTGGAACTTTCGCTGGGACTCCGATCTCATCTTTCAGCCCAGGTGGGTTGCGCACATGTCGCGCATGGACGAAATTCTTAGGGAGAAGGAGGAATTTGCTGAACTTATTGTTATAGATGCGTCTGCTGCACCTGACTTTGCTGCGGCCCAGCCTCTCGATCCGTCCGTGCCCTGGGAAGAACTCACGACCATATCAGACCCGAACCTGCTGGCAAGTATGGCGGGAAAGCCCCAGATGGTCAGCCCTTCGCCCGTCTTCTTCGGCCAGGCCGGAGCTGCAGTCGCCCCAATGCCGAGCAACTCACCGATGCCTGCACCGACAGTTCCAGGACAACCGCATGTTATAGCCTCCAGCCCAGCTTTCAGTATACAGCCTGATGGTTCTGTCTGGCCAATGCAGCCAGCACGCTCCATGACTCTTTCAGCGCCGACGGAGTTGCCCTCGCAATATCCGAACCATTTTCCTCCGCAGATGCATCCGGACTTCAAGCGTCGGATGACCAGCCCTGTGCAGCCGATGGGGCAGATGGCTGGAAGCCCCATGCATAATACCCCTAGCCCTTCGCTTTCCGACATGCAGGCAGCACAGATCCCGGTGACTTATGCGAATCAGCAAGCAGTGATGGGATTCCAAACGTGGCAGAACATGAGCGCCATGCCTGGAGTTGCTACACCGAATTACACCATGTATCCTGCTGAACCACTTCAGACGGACTTTAGTGGGCAACCCATGGGACATCCAGGTCCGCGACGTACTCCACCGTCCTAAGTCTCGACGGAAGCTCGATCTCATTCTTGGTCGTATTGATATCTTTGGGGAGTTTTTTTTTCTTCTCGTTCGTCTGGTTTGGGGGAACTGGTTATTAGCGGGCGCAAATAGGGACATTGGGCGGCATGCATTCGATTCTTCTCGCTTTGAGCGCTTTTCAACCATTCATCACTTCGATTCTGGCTGGCCGCCAGAAAAAAACGGTTGACTTTTCAAATACCCGGGGTGACGATTTCTTCGGAGACTAACTAGACTTCTTGCACTCTGGTTTCTGGGCTCGCATCTCCGTTTCTTTCAAACGGCTGTGTTCATCGAATAATCACCAGATAGATAACCCAGGTTTTTTATTCGGCGTTGGGGGGAAAATAATTTTCTCGAAATGAGGCAGCTCTGGAGGATACAGGGCTGTCGTGGATAGACAAGACGGCCATATGCGAAGATATACAGCGGGTGGTGCTGGATTGCACCGTTTTTGGACTTCAGCATCACTCTTATTGGAGCTATCTGGTCGATGCTCCTCCCGCTAGTATCGCATGGTCTGACTACTGGGAAAGAAATGCTCAGTGTTTGCAGATGATTATGAGGCATCTGCACGAGTCTTGATTTTTATTTTCTTGCATTTCAGCATATCTTTATTCCTTGTCCCCGCATCGCAGAAAGTGTTCATGGAGGATATCCTTCCACAGATGTGCGTCTATCTGGAATCCCTAATGTTGAACCAGCAAGCGGTTTTTCGTGTCATAATTTCCATTGTCCATTCGCGCTTGTTTTGATTCCTTTGGATAGAGATATAAAAGGTTAGGGAAACCTACGCATATTTGATGTTTTTCGAAATGATATACAGAGTTACGACGAGTCCACTTATCCGTGTCTCTTGTCCATGGGTGGAAGTTTTGTTTGGAGCTATCGCTTCGGTGAACTCGTAACGAACGCACGCACAACCAGGACCTGGAATCTTGGGGATGACAGAATCCATCAAATTCTCTCAACATGGATGTCCTAACTCAGCTCACTCTCGAGTCTCGGACTATGATCCATATCTGGTCTTCTATCCCGACATACATATTAACACGTACAACCCGGCATATAACAAGCCCACTCTTCCGATCGAAACAAAATAAACGATCACTACTATACCTGAAATACGCAGTACACGCAAGACTCTAGCTCTCACGCAGCATAATGTCTCAGTACGGCATACCTTCTTCATGCGTTTCCTCAAACCCTATTTTTATCATCGCTTACAATATCAGCATACCAATAAATTATATAAATATAATTATTATATTTTTAAACCCACCAGCACCAACCAACCCATTAGTAAAGTACCAATAATAATAATAGCAAACCTTCACTCCATAATGGAGACTGGAGTGAATAATTAGAGGCACCATCCCTGTCCACCCGAATCGGCCCCACCACTTTTCCAAGGCTGGCAAGATGCTGGATCTGAAACCTCGAATTTTCATGTTGCCGACCCCTGGTCGGGGAACAGACAGGGGGTGAGGTGGTCGCACCCTACCTCGGTTTCATATCCTCCGGAAACACGTGTGGGGACCACTTAGCTACCTAACTTAAGTACATACACGCAAGGGTTTGCATCCTTCGAACCTGCAACTGCAAGAAACTTGACCACGGACTCCGGAGTACTCCGAGGGGTGTAACGAGAATAGAGTTATTCTGAATGGAATTATGTAATATTATATATAATAGTTATTATTATTGTTCAGTTCTTGATTTTTTTTTTTTTTTTTTCTAATTTCATTTAGGTAGAGTAAGTATACGCGTAAACGCGCGTTCCGGTCTCTGTCCCCGACTTTTCATGCAACAAGTGGGTTTCCTTTTTAAAATAGGTACGTACCCTTCGTGCGTAAGTGTCGTAGTTAGTTTCTTTTTTTTTTTTTTTTTTCATTTATTGATTTATTTTTTTGTGGTCTAAATAAAATAATAGATTACGCGGTGAGCTTGTATAATCGGAAGTACAGAGTATGGTGCGTAGCGAGGATACTACAACGATTATTTCAAGAGATGGTTCGGTTTTAATTATAACTATACTCTTCTACTCTGGCCACATCAATGACGACTGAATTGAACTCCTTCAGTCGTCGACTAGACTGGAGGGAATAGTGACGTCGTCCATCAAGTCGGGTATTCGTATATAGCTTACGAAGTCAAAACTTTAAATCCGAACGCGTGGTTTTGATTGCTATAGTATGCTTGAAGTCTGGATCATAATGACTGTAGTCACGAGTGTTACTTCGTGGCGGTCTGGTTTTGGGAGCTTTGTGCAAAGGTATAGAAATATTCTTTTGCTTTCTTGAGTTGATGTAGGTGTGGTAGTTTCGAGTCCACTAAATAGACTGGTTATATAAGGGCCGCGAATGGATGTATAGAGTAAAGGTATCCTTTGTGCATACTATGGGGTACTTGACTTGTGGTGTCGTTCTGTATTTCTACTCCGTGATTGAAGGAAGGAATAGAGATATGCACAGGCGTATTGGTTGATGACAGTTTGAGGTAGAAAGACAATGAGGGGTCGTTCATAGACATCTACGTTAATTGACAGGTAGGACTCGGTAGTTCCATTGCGGACTTCTCGTTTCAGACTTTTATGGGATGAGGATTATACAATCGTGTTGAAAATTGGATTATACGAGCTATCTTCTTAGTCAAGAGCGCCGTAAACTATGAATTCCCGCAAAAATTGGAGTATTGGTAGTGTCGATTGATTATATTCCCAAAATAGCAGATAAGCAGGTGCAACCTATTTTTACCCTCCTTGATCATCTAGAACATGAAAGGAGACGGTCAGTAATCATACTACCGTTTGCAGCAGCAGTTTTAGGCAGCAGAATTGTTCTTTGTATGTTATCTAGCATAAATATGCGATAGATTTCGTTAGCTCTAGATAGCAAGCAATCCAAAGGATTTAATCCCGAGTGCCTAGTTCATCATTTTCATTGCTTCCGTGCCCTAGGATTCGACAATTAGCCTGCATCAGGAAGGTTGTCTAAATCTGTGTCTATCTTGAAGATTCTCTTTGAGACCTCAATTGCAACATTATATATATATATAGAAAGGAGAGTCTAATTGCATTATGCTTTATTGATATTTTTTTTAATCTAAAGTTCGCAAGTATTGTAACCCTGCCAAACCAATGCAGTGCTACAGCGAGAATGTTGATTGTCACCCATGGACAGACTTGGAACCTAGGGTTTATTAAATTTAACATTATTCCAGATCATGATAGCAAAATATACAGCCACAGATCCTGGCTCCGATTATCTTCGAGACCTACAAATTGAAGCAAGAAACCAATAGCTTAGGGACATAGAATGCCTCAGTGATTGCGGCTGGGATCCGGATGCCACCGCAAATGTGAATCTAGAGGCTCGACGTAGATTAGCAACTCAGGGATACACTAATAACTGATACTCTAGAAAATTGAGTGCATAATACAATGTCTTACTGGCATAAGCTAAGCAAATAATAGTGAAGCCTAAGCATCATCTATAAAGATAGTGGGTCGTCGGCGGCAGCTTCCGCTTAATGGTTGGCTACTTATCCGCCCTATGCGGCTGAATTGTCCATACTGTCGGCGCTTACTCCGCACAACAGCTATTATCACGAGATGCCAACGTGAGTTTATTACTCCTTACTTGCCATTGATTTTTGTCTTGAGTAGGAGGCATGATTACAGTGTCCTGAATTCTATCAGTCGTCCATATAATATCAAGCGCTTTAAGCTGTCTGGTTGAGAATGCGCCACATCCCGCGCGGATCCTGGACCCCGGAGTATTGACAGCGTCAGCAGATCGCTAGGCAACCCTGTACCTCCATGATCCATTGTCTTGGCCTTTCTGCTGAAGAGAGACCCCACTTGCTGTCTGTTCTATCTGTTGACGCGGGAAACCATGTCCACAGACGAACTCGTGTTTATTCACGGACCACGGCTGGCTGCCGCTGGCACAGCCGCAGATCGACGACGGATCCGATCTGGATTGATGCGCCGCCTGTATATGGAGAGACAGCTGCAGAGAGGACTAACTGGAGCGCAAGAGCCGTCAAAGATCTATCAACCTGCTGAGGGCCAAGGCTTCTGTCCCGGATGCGGTTCAAAGGCTACTAAAGATGGAGAGCCTGGAGCAGTGTGTGGGCAGTGCGGGATGCCAATAGAAGATAAGAAACAACGGAGTAAAGGCCGGAAGCGCGAAGCGACAGAGTCGAAGAACAAAAATACTGAAATTGTGCCTTTTTCTCTTTCGCGCTTGGGGTCTGGGAGAATAGATCCCTTTACCACTATACCGAACACTGGTGAGATGCGCACTGTTGATGAGCTGATTGATCATTGTAGGTACATTCGATCTCCAGTCTTCGAGGCTGCTCTGTTTGCTTCGCATCTTTAAGGCCCCCCCCAGAGATGTGTAACGGACCTAACATTCTTTACAGGTATCAAGAAACAGATGCCATCTATGCGGCGGGTCACAACTTTCTCGCAGAGATTTTACGAAGCCTACATGAAAGGCGCATGGAGTCCCTTGCTTTTCCACGCTTCTTGTTTATCTATATCAGTGCATCTTGACCTCACAGCCAGACATCACAGAGTGCCTGATTACCATGGTCGAGCGCTGGAACAATTGTATCACAAGGGTGCAGCATTGAAGGCGCTACAGAAAATTCTTTCTGGGCCGTTGGTATTCGGCACCACTGCACTGGACGTGATAGTTTTGTGCATCTGCTTCCTTGCGATCCATGACGATGTGGATACGTCCATGCGGAAAGACTACAATCCATTTAAGCCTCCGTTCCAAGGACTACAAGCGCTTGACTTTTATGGCTGCCGCACGTTCAATCCGCACCATCTGGAGGCTCTTACTCAGTTGGTGAGGCAGAATGGAGGCTTCGAGACCATCAAGTACTATGGGGCACCCTGGTTCTTGTCCTAGTAAGTAGCCCATGTTCTCGCTGGTTGTTGGCAGGCGGCTGATAGTTGGAGCACCTCTTTGAAACATGCTATGGCCACATCTACGATGCCCGTGTTCCCTATCTCTGATCCTTCCGGGAAACAATACGGGGATACTCCACCTCTGAAGATACTCAAAATCTCCGAATCACCATTCCACCAGACGTTCAACCATGGCTTTCGTCAGCTCAAGGCACTCCAAATCAAAGACCACGTTGTCAAGACCCTGGTGCACATGGGTGAGCTGGCACAATGCATGCAGCTCTATATCCCCAGAGAAAACGAAGCGGATGCAATGGATCTGCTGGGAGACGCTCGAAACACGATCCAATACCGTGTGCTTTACTTACCAAAGCCATCCGACTCACTCGATCACATATTTGACGGCACGCCCGAAGTATTAGCGATTGACGTCTACAGGGTGTGCTGGCTGGCAACTTCGATCTTCACTACGCATGTTACATTCCCAGTTCCACGGTCACTTTCTGCTCGCAAGCGCTTTCTCCCACTTCTACAGGATGCTATTTCCAAAGTAGAGCCCCTCTTTGATGAAATGTATGTCTCCGAGATTCTTCTATGGTGCACCATGATCGGTGGAATTGCAGCAGACGATGCACACCCTGCTCACCGCGAGTGGTATGCTGCGCAGCTCAAAAAGCTCTGCCTCGTACTGAACATCGACGGTTGGAACGAGATGAGAGGCCTGCTGCGCTCATTTGCGTGGCTAGATTCCGGCTGTGATGGTGCTGGGTATAGACTCTGGATGGAGGTCCATACCCCCTGTTAAGGATTGTCGCTGGAGATACTGCCTTTAGTTCTCCTGAGTTTCACCGATTCTGAACATAACGGAACATCAACGGCTAAATCATTGTTGCCAATGCCGTTTTGAACACATCAATGTCACAACCCTAGGAAGGATCCTCAAGTTACCTCGACTATGGGACGTGAAGCTGCTTTCTGAGGGGCAGGGGCCAACAATGCCGTCAGCATTGTCCAAAAGTCTTCACCGATGATTTACGAAATGAGCTCGCAAAGACGAATATTCGGGACTTGGCTCTACATCCAGATTGCGTGCATGTCGCATGAACCGCCATATTATGCTTATATAACCTGTGAATCCGTCGGGAAAGCCCTTACTCTTGCTTCAGGTCTTTATACGGATTTCCTCCGAGCATTTCCCATCAAGGCATCGGAGTGATTCCATTGGCTTCTCCGGTGTAGTACTGTCATCTCTCGATATCTTTGATCGAGATTGGAAGAAAGGAAATGCGAGTGCAGAATCAATCTGTATGAAGTTTAGCCTCATCCACTAATAAAATTTGATATAAAGAAACAAGTGAAGTGTATTTCTTCCAGTTCATGTATAATCCCCTGTTTTCAACCAATTTTTTTGTGGGGATTGATTCTAGAAAACATTGTGTTTATTACTTAGGAATCTCGGTGTGAAGCAGCATCTATCTCCTAGATCTGTAACTATCCTGGTAGACGTTAGAAATGTTCAGATAATCTAGAGGTCCATAGATACATTCTATTTAATTACGATATATAAGAACAACCCAAGTCAATACATAAGACAAATCGCTGAGGTAGGCCGTATACTATACAATGATATTGTCTTTGAAGACGAAAATGTCAATCAGCCAATACCTTACTTATAGAATAGCATACTTTATTTAGAATAGATCTCTACTTACGAATCTCAATGAGTGGTTCGAAGGTATATAAGACCTCATGAAGACAATACTTCGATTGATGGCGCTCACATCTGGGTAAAGCGCTCATGGTAGGACCCCTTCAAGGGTTCTATGTAAATGCTCATTTTAACCGGTATGGGCTTTGTATTATAACACAAGATAAGAGAAAATATGACTATTCCTTTCCTCTAACTTAATTAACAAATCAAAAATATTCCACGCCTCTTGCAATCTATGAGCCTGCTCTATGTTATGAATTACATGGTCAAGCCATCCTTATGATCGTCCTTCCTCGGAATTCTTCTATTGCGCCAGTAGAATGGGATAAGATAGGATAGGACAGGATAGACGACAAGAAACAACAGCGCCCATACAGTTCGTCGCCACTCCCGCCTCCCTGTAGAATTCCCGGTCCACTGGTAACTGATACTATACCTGTACCCCCAAGGACAGACCAGATGCAAACAAAACAAATCCATTACATCGTACGATAGCGAGCACACTAGAAAGCGAATCAGACGATGTGGTGGCAAAATAGGGCAGATGGGAAAGTTTGGGCATAAGTAAAGTAGTTCCATTCCGGGCATTGCCACCAATCTCGGCAGAGTAGAGTATTGCACTCCACTGGTATAGAGCTGTGAGCATGCATCAACCATGCAGGGGGGAGAGAACATAAGTTAGCTTCCCTTAAGACTAGACGTGGACGTGTGTGGACGGCCAACTCCGATCTGTATAGCCTTCCTCACCTCAGAAGCGGAAAAGGGGGAAAATCTTTTCGTTTCACATGACTTATGCACATGCATGCATGCCGTGACGATTGAAGTTAGTAGGCACATTGCTGTCGCCTCTTCTATAGTATTCTACGAGTTATGTCCGATGGACCTTGTCCCTCGTCGTTGAAACGGTATCTTTACTAGCGGGGGGTGAAGTTGTGGCGAGCAATCGGAAGGATGGAGGGTGATGATGATATCGGGGGGCCTTGGCACAGGATAGAAAGTTCATTTCGACTGCTACGCGAGAGAAGGGGAACGACAGGGGGAGGAAGTTACATCGCATGGCAGGTATAGCGGGCGTGTGGGATTGGCGCTAAGAGAACGACGGAAAGGAAAAGGGGGCAGGAGAAAGACAAAAGCAAACGAGGTTCTTCAGGGGCTCAGGGTTGATTATCGACTTATTTGAAAGGTGGTATTATTTTGTATAGTGCCAAGTTTGAGGAACTAGACTATGTTTGGCCTTCATGCCGTATTTATTCGGGCAGGGTGTAAACCATCCTTAGGTATGGCTGGCGCTAAGAGCCTTATTTTTCAAGCAGTTGCTCTCCTCACCGTAGGTCTACCAGTGACGCGAAGGGCATCTCAGCCTTCATGTCTTTTTTGTTATCCAAAAATGGGGGCCTCCATCCTGAATACTGAAGACTGGCTCTCGTCGGTACCATAGAGATAAAGAATAATGTAAAAGCGGCGCTTCTACATGTCCATAGATGGCCCTTTTCTCATGAATATACACTTCTAGTGTGATTATCCACCATATCAGTGCGATACTGACTATCTTCCCTCCTTCCTTGCGTTCTACCATGTTTCTCACTAGATATCGCTATTTTCTGCAAGACTTGGAGTCTTGCTTTCTCAGTGCATCTCATGCATGGGGGATTGGCACTAGAGACCTCAACTGTCCTTTGTATCCGTTTCAGGTCTCAGGAAAATGGTCCGGGACTGCCGGGGATCGATGACTTCCGTTCGATGGCACTGTTATCAAATAGAGGACGTGATATGGTACTGGGCTGTCTGGGGATCGTATGTGGACATGAGGAGTTTAGCAATCAGGTGGTCATACAGAGGAGCCATCCTAGGTTAGTGATCGAGTTTGCCATCAGCAGTACCAGCGTCAGAGCCTATGCATTCTCGTCGCAGGTGATGCCATGCTCAGCTGGGATGATCACGGAAAATGTCATTGGTTCAAGCTGATCTTTCTTATCCCGAAAGCATCTCGCAAATGAATCAGGAGGTGCCTACAACAGATGAAAATATAGCGTCAACGCAAGACGGATTTTATTCGTCCACTGATGGTAGACCAGAGAGGTCTTCCAAGGAGACATGGGGCTGTCTCCTCCAGGTAGAAGTAGGGAACAGCATGTTGAAGAGAAGGTCGCTGGCGAGGCAGTTGCGAGAGGTGATCATGCTGACAGGATAGCTACCGCCCCGGGCTATGAACGATATCCATGATGACACACTAGATCCTAAGAAGTCAAAGTCAATAGGCGAACTTCCTCTAGTGACCCATTGTTCACCAGCTCCTGGAAGCCAAAAGAGGTTAAGAGTCAAAGGGTGTCCTAGATTAATGGTCCTGGTTGCTCTCTTCAGACGGGAGATAAAAAGTCAGACCATTGACATCGCTTCGTGGGCCTGCTCAGGCTATATGTATCGCTGCAACTGTGAGGCGAAACAAAGGCACGAATCAAGCATATCACCTGGTGTTTGAGGATGTCTTGTACACGATAGTGCGAGAAGTCGAAAGATAATGTGATAATGTTTGCGCTTCGGGTTCTCCGTTCCCTTGTTAGTTTAACGGCAAGGCAGCAACTATTCGGATTGGAAAATTCTGAAACCCTATCGCCGGAGATAGATGATGCAGAGATATGCCAACATTCGAACACCCAATGAGGAGCCTAATCTTAGCCGCGTTGCAATCTGAAAGTCACCCTGCCATAGAACCGCATATTCGGTTGATAGTGACAGCTCAGCCACATCAGGAGATATGCGGACT
Organism: Paecilomyces niveus; assembly: GCA_003116535.1. NCBI lineage: Eukaryota > Fungi > Ascomycota > Eurotiomycetes > Eurotiales > Thermoascaceae > Paecilomyces > Paecilomyces niveus. Next base: position 85,580 of record QEIL01000087.1, read on the forward strand.
CCGGCGATGGAGCGGTTATATCATACCGAGCCACGGTCTATGGAAGTGCCGGAGGCCGCAGTATATGATTTTGGACACGATGAGATATCCGCATTAAGAAATAGCCAGCGAACTGGAAGACTATCATGAGAGGCAACCACGGTGCAAAAAACCACGGTATGAATCAAAAAGTAATAGCCACTGGTAATGAAAATGAGAATGATCTCAGGACCGTAGCGCTGATGAGACAAACGTAACCATGTTCTATCTTATCATTCAGTCTGCGCGCCTCGTCTCAGCGTGGTATAGTGGCACGAGATAGCACGCACATCATCGAAGTGTTATCTTCGTGTTGATTCCGGAAAGGGCTGTCGAACAAACGCAACAAAGAGATAAGACCGGAAAAAGAAATGAAATAGAAGGATGTCGAGATATGAAGAAGAAAAAGAAAGGTGGGGAGCGAAACCGGAGTAAACAAGAGAAAAGAAAACTCTGAAGATCCTGGAGAAAGAACGACGTTTAGGTCCCCAGAGATAAGCAACAGATCCTCGACAAGCATTGGATCCGGAAGTACCTTGTGCGCAAATCTGCCAACTGGACGAGATACCCCAATTGAATTGTCAACCAATGTGAAGCACTTGGGGAGCAAGGCTTTCCCCTTTCATCTTCTTATCTTGAAGATCCTCCATGATTTGCTGCAAGGAGTTTATCGTGTCGTGCATCACGCTGCCTTTCCCCCGAAACAGGAACCACAGTCCCGGTTGGCCAGGAGTGACCGGTTTCGCTGGAGTTCAGCTGGGTGCTACAAATAAAGAAAAATTTCTTTTCTTTGTGCTCTCGTGAGTCGTTGACTTCACCGATATCGAGGGCCCATCATTCGCGGATGACACCTTATCACCGTCTGTTCGCGTGCGATGACCTTCACTGATTGCGCCATATAAGCCTGAGAGAGCCCCAGCTCTTCCAGAATGCCTTCAGTCTTCTTTGGAGGAATATCTGATATTTTATCCTTACTTGATTATCGATCTAATGATACGAGAAGAGCCGCATGTTTCTCATCTCGACCTAGACTGCTTCGACCGTGACTACCGGAACATCTCAGCTTCCGTTACTCCGACCAGAGCATGGAGTATGAAGTATGGACTGCAATGCAAGCTCTCACTACGGGACACAGTACAGGCATTGAGATTATGGCTTGGATCACTAGATGGCACCAGGAAAAGCTCGGGACCACCTGTGCTAGGCGTCTTCCCTGAGGAGGATGGAGGAAGGTATTCTACTCCGTACCTAGGCTGGAATGAAGTCCCGCAACCTGTGAATGTCGACGATATTCTTTGTCGACTCCGGACACTCGACTCCCTTCCTGATCTAGATACAGTCTCACATTTTAGATGTCGATCAAAGAAGATGATGAAGAGCACCTTGCCACTCCGCCATGATCTACTAGCATTCTATGGACAGGATCAGAGTGCTGCGCTACTCTTGGTAATTATACCAAGGTGAGATTTGCAGTCTGGAAACTTTGATGGCTGGATCCCACCGGACGCGCTGTTCTCGTGAGCTGCGACAGGCACGAGAGCTGGGGATGGCGGTCAGCAATAACACGACTCAAATATCGAACCGGACATTGAAGGGTCGCTATTGCTGGCTGAAACATGGATCAAAATACGGGAATCCTGAGACGACTGCACGATTTGAAATGCACAGACGGAGATTTTCCATCTTTCCGCAGCAGCCGCAGTGAGAAGCGATGAATATGGGGGATTATTGCGGGCGGTTGGGAGAAACCGGGGGAAGTTAGCGTGGGGGTTATCGTTGGCACGGTCTGCCGTCTGCCTCGTTCTCTCTGCAGCGTGAGGTCCTTGCAATCAAGACCTCACACGACTCACGAACTTCGTGTGCTCTGCTGCAATCTTCATCCATCCTGTCTTCTCGGATCGACCCCTGCCATGATGCGCCTCATTCCTTCGGCTAAATCAACTCTACGCATGGGACGGTGATCGGGTGCAGGCTGAACTTCTGTCACATGCGACCAGCAACGAGCACTTCACTTGACTCTCGCAGATAACGCGCTAAGAGACTAGTTATCGGGGCTTTCTGATAGCTGAATTGCTCTAGCGATTTGATGAGGACGCATGGGCCTCCAACCTTCAACTCGGGAGCTCTCACAGTTCGCTTCCCGACCCGTCGATCGGGACCGATACTCGTTCCGTCTTCGGCACACCAACCTCTGTTCCAGGGTTGCCCCGGAGCTAGCTGGTTGAATCTCCCTATCCAGTTCGCTTGCTCCGTTGCCACAGGACTTCAGCTGGACCAACACTAATAGGCATGGTTAACTAGGTTCGATCGGGGAGCACACGACATCCGTCTCACTGAGACGCGGAGAGTGGTCGCATCGATCGACAAGGTTCCAATGTGACTACAGACTTTCAGCTTTAGATTCAAATCTATTGGCGCTATGATTGGTCGTCCCTCAAATCAGCACCAGCGACAATGAAATGACAGGATGGAGACTCGCCAATCCGACACAGCCGGTTGGTCAGCCTCAAAGGATTCGGGATGCGATGAACGGAGTCAACACGCGACAAGAGATGCTGGAGCGCTGGCGAACCTGTTGCACGACTCCGCCCGGCCGGAAACTAGATAATCGATCATTATCTGGCGCGCGCCACGATACCACCAACCCTCCACAGCTTGGCTCCTCTTCTGGCCGAAACCGTCGCGGACTTCGGACAACAACATCGCTGTTGAACTTTAATTCAGCCGTTGCACTGTTTTCCGACCTCGGCTTGAATGCACTATTGACTCCGTTCGAGAATACCGAAATTGCCTTAGAGCTTCCCATCCGCCGCTGCAACTATCTGACCTGCAAAGTTGCTTGTTATGCTGCTGACTGTGTACGGATCAATACAAGGGGGAAGCATCCATGGCTGCTCTGACGGGACTACCGTGCATGGAAGGTCTTGAGCGGATGCTCACCGCCGCTAAGGGTGGGCCTCGACGTGTGTAACCTATCCATGCGGGTCTGCGATCTACTCCTACGGAGTTACAGTGTCGAGCGACAGCGAACAGTTCTTAGACTATGGAGCACATCGTCCTCAATCGGCAACAGCTCACGTTCCAATCAGTGATGATGATCTGATTGGAAATCCAACACAGCGCAGTGCGAAGGATGACTGACCAGGCACTACCATCCAAAGATTTTGATCTCCCCTGTATAGTTGATCGAAACCGCGACAGTATCCATGCTAATAACACCTGCGCAGTCAATGCATAAGCCTTCACCCGGCTGATCAGCGCTCTCCGTCGGCTGAATACTCTGGCCTACGAGCTAGCCGCGGGTAACTGCCATCTGCTTCAATGGGGATCTAACTGACAAGCAAGATTTACTGTCTGAGGTGCACATCCATCATTTTGAACGGCAAGATGATATACCGATGTACTCTCTAGTAGCATTGGCATGGCAACACCACTAACCACCAGGCAGAACTGACTCTATACAGGATTTTTTTAGAGTCCAACCCGCAACCGTCTAATTGCCAGTAAATGTGTGAACCACTGATCGACAGGTTTCAGCGTTGCGATTCTCATTCTGCGTCACACCTCCGGTGGTCATCCATCGCAATATCCCCGGATGCCTGATTCGTAGTCGGAAAGACCCCGTATACGATTACGGCTAGATACCGGCCGAGAGTCAATTACCATACCATACACGCGTGTTACGTGACGATGCCGATACCATGATCGGGTAAGATAGGGAGTCTAAATTAAGCGCGGAGAGGGTTGGTCCGACCTTGACTAGCAACCCCTCTCCTCTCCAACGCTGCGGAGTACGGAGTACTGCTCTCCTTCACTTCCCTGCGTGGCCCGCCTTTGTCGGACATCCTACCGAGACGAGACCCGGTCGCCGCATCGAGGGCCGGACATCTCCATCCCGCGTGCTAAATGCAGACTACCTTCGAGACGTTCGCGTTCCTTCTTGCTGTTCTTGGAAGCGTTGATACCTGATGCCTTGGGTCCTCGGTCCATCGCCGCGGACAACATCTGGAATCCAAAATCCGAAGCTATCAGTTCACCACTCCTATACATGGTCTTAATGCCAGGTACGATATAGCATAGAGTACTCCAACAGGCGGATATTACCGCCACTTCTAGAACGGCGTCTGGATTACTTTTGCTCCATTATTTATCCTTTAATACTATCGCACGCCACGGTCCACGGGTGTCAGATGCTAATCCTCCATATAGCGGAGCACAAACACGAACCGACCACCTGGCTGGAACCCTTCTCCACCTGAACATGGCTTTATTCTATTAAATTTTATGGGTCAATTGAACAAACAATAGTAATTACCCCAGTGACCGATTCCTTTATTGAACCTTGGAATAGAGTATCAAATCGAGAGCGAAAAAGCAATATGACTCTTCTAGAGTATATTATTAATATCTCCCATCGGAAACGCGGGTAGGCACAACTTACTCTGAGCATTCGGATTTGATCAATGCCGTGGTCCTGATTGGTACGTTGCCCACGCTGGAGGATTGTTTTCACCCTCACCCATCCCACCTCACAACCTGGGGCATATACTCTACACTTAGTATTGGGCAGCAGAGGATGGGATACAGATACAGACCATCCAAGCCTTGATAGACGAGCAACAATATGCTGGACTGTCAGTCTGTTTCGTATGATACACAGAGCACCCTCCATAAACCAACCCGTCGAAGTTATGAACATGACATGTCTCATTCATTATCGGATTATGCATAGATAGCGATAGCAGGTCGCACATTTCAACCTCCACTATATCTATAGGCATTATCGCCAACAGACTAAGGCAAGACAAGACTAGAACAGAACATAAACTCCACACTCAGAACTCAGGGATAGTCCCAGTAGCCTATATCTATAATCACGATAATATAACATCTACAAATAAATAGACAGATAGATAGAGCAAAATTACCTATACGTCCTAATCTACCTCCGTAAACCAATCCGATTCATGCATAATGGTCATTTGTTCTACATACTACTTATTCCAAATACTCAGCCTAATTATCACCAGACTCGGTAAATATCCATCCCTGTTCCTAACCGCAACCCATGTTCCTAACCGCAATCCCTGACCATGACCAAACTACAGCCACATAGTGATCGTTAGTGAACTACATGCGAGGCTAAAGCTGCCCGAACTATCTTCCCAACGGCGGTGGGGGAGAAGTTAATCTAGTACGACGGGGGCAATTAGGCACTGGCCGGGGTAAGGGTAGGGTAGGGAAGGGGGGATAAAGTCGCGATAAGATCATCAATTATAATTAATTATACTATATAGTAATCGAGATGGAATGCGATGCGATGTGATAGGATACACTTCGCCAAGACAATTAATCCCAACAATGCATATGGCATACTCTATCCCTCATCCTAGTCTCTGAACCCTGTCATTTCCGATTAGAGTACTCCCCGATCAACCCCCCGTAGCCGATGCAAGCCCTGTAGCATACTATAATATGGATAAGTCCTCGTCTACCAGTACCAGTAAGTGTAGCGAGACTCTCAACGACTCCAACCTCACGACCCGCGCGAACGGTAAATACTAAGACTAAAAGAGACGTATTAAAATAGCGGCCGTCCAAGCACCCGCAGCGTGCATTGAATTTGAACCAGGTCGAAGCTAGATAAGTAACTTAAAGAGTCTAGATAATAATGAATTATGATTTTGATCAGATCGAGTTGGTACTTTTCCGAAAGGGGGTCGTAGTCTATACACTACTGTATTTTGTACGCTGCATTTGGGGTGGGTGCTGGAGAGAGGTTAGTACTGTAGACTGGGTCTGAGCGTCGACCGGAGGGTTCAGTCAAGTGGGGAAACTCATGCGATCGTAATCCCTGGCGGTACTAGAGGAAATGTGGTCGTTGCTGTCGTGGCCATGGCCTATGGCGTCTGGGGACTACTATAGGTTCATGTTCATGCGGGAAAAGAAAAGGGACTAGATGCTGGGGAGGTAAGTAATTGAAAAATTGAAGTAGTTGGTGTTGTTTTGTTCGGGTAGTTGGATTTTATGGGAATAGTCACTGAAGTTTAAGCAAGATCTGGTATCCTGAATCGTGGTCGCGATGCCAGGGTATCGACGTTGTGATTTCGACGTTGGATCGATCGACGCATCTGCAAGATTATATCGAGTGTCCTCGTCGAGTCAGGATATACCCTGCTTGCGTCCCGGTTAATTACTTCGTGCAATTTGGAGACGCGACAGGGTCCAGTTAATGCTACCCGGGTCGTGCTAAAGGTGATGTTGACGGATGGACATGATTTCTCTCCACATCAACACATCCAAACAACAATCATAAACTGTTGCCAATGCTTACTCACAGTGACATATAGTCAACGATGCCTTAGCGCAGATATAGTGGGATTCTGCGGATCCGCAAATGGATCTATATACGTGGATTGACGTATCATGGGGAGCATGAAATAGGCAAACCACCAAGTTTCCGACCTAGTAGTGTGAACTGTGAAGACTACCTGTGGAGAGGCCTTATATGTACGGGCCTTATTCCCTTTGAAGACAGGGCCATTTTGTCTGCCATGCGGAGAGATGACCTGCAGTGCTATTACCTCTGTTAATGCCGCTACGGAAAAATAGTCCCTCCTGCATGGAAGGAATGCTGTGTTCTGCTCATGCTGACAAAACTCACCCAGGGCCATCCAGGTGGCGTGAGAAGATCCTGGAGGCGGACAAAGCAACAAGCTTCAGACTGGAAGCCCAGGTTCAGCGTACCTGTCAGATAGTTTATTAGCGAGTAGATGAGGCGACGGGAACGCTGGAGGCAATCATCTGGCTTCGTAAGAATCGAGGGGAGCCATGCTATCCGCATACGGAATAACCCCGAGTCTGTGGAACGGGCGTTCACACGAAATATCCCAGCAGAGCATGCGACTGGATGACCTGGAGGAGACTCCGCTGTGCCTGTCTCGGTCAGGGATGGTCTTCCCCCCTTCGCCACCTGCTGCCACGAGGCGGGAGTCCATGCGGTCTCCTCCGACGGGAGACAGACCCATCAAGATGGATACTGGCTGAGCGACGGCTGCGATCGTCCTCTCTAGACAGTCTGACAGCAGTACGGAGTACATTTGTGGTGCTTGTTCTCTTCTCTGTCCCTCGGACATAAACCCTTCCGGGGACATGGAGAGATCTGTTTGTGCTCTTCTTCCTGATTTTGTGCGCCACAATGAAGATATTTTCATGTAAGGTCGAAACAGTGGCTGAAGACTTGCCACATTGTCTGTTGTGTGTCCGGATTGACATGATCTACTGTGTGTTGGAATGTGTATTTCGGAGCCGTACCTGTCTAGCTCCCGGTGGCCATCTTCGCTGCCATCAGGTCGATTCCGCTGTCTCCTGTCAGGAACCATGGTGACGATGGTTTCGAGAGACGAACATTGGTGCTGTCCTTGGTCCAGCAGTGTCTCTGGCGGCATAATTGGCCCGTGCTGTAATAGACTCGACGAGGACCGTGTCCTGGAGATGAGAGTCGCGAAATCAAGCGGAGGGACCGGACGGTAACGATACCGCGTCTGGAAAGACTGTTTCCATCTCCGTACGACCACCTCGTGCGAGGCGTAATTATCGCAGCCCATCCATCATCCTCGTCATCATCCGCACTTCAACCCGCCAAGAGCGAACGTTCCATGCAGACTTCCTTTGCTTGTCAGTTGCACATCCCACTCCTTCATCCCGCCCAGTCTCGCTGTCGCACCGACTGACGGACAGACTGGCTAGCACTCGGGCCAGCAGGATGATCCCTCCGCCTCCGTTGCTTGCTTTCTAATCCCCGAGTACTGTATTAACTTCAGAGACCGGCCCACCTTCTCCAAATCCACTCTCATCTGCTGGCACTAACTTCGACAGACTGCACGACACAACCACTAACGCCCTGGTGGTTGGCTTGTGTCCCCACCAGCATCTGTGGCCACGGGCGGCCTTGCCTTTTCCACGGTCGAATCAGCCTGGCTCGACCACCACACCCGACGTTCGAGAAACCACCCGCGAACTCTACGGGAAACGTTCTGGACCGGTGGAGAGGATGTGTTATTATAGAGGGTATCAGAATCCTCCGGAGATCGGGATGTGGGAGAGCAATGAGAGAGATGCACCTACAGACCGGGAGACCCTCAAGTCGAAGTAGAGCGTAGAGCACGTCCCCTAGACGCATTGACTCGCTAGAGTAAAAACTGTTTTAGCCAGACGGTCATTGCTGGCCTGTTCCTCTGGATGAACTCCCAGCATCCGCTAATTCCTGCCTCCACGTTCCCTTTTTCGTCATACCCCGAACCCTTTCAGTGGTACACCCGACGATGGTGACGCTGGTCAGCCTGGTTTCCTGTGAGCTGCTGACATCCAGGGCGTCATTGTGGTTGTTCCCCTCCTTGCGACTGTGATTCCAACAGGATTCCTATGTGGAAAAAAAGGTCGATGGGACTAATACACGATTGTTGTCATTGCTATTAATTCGAACTGCCTACTGCTGTCCTGCGCACGGCAACCGACTGTTATAGCGTGCATCTGTGCCCGACCAGTCGGCACGGTGGAAATAATACAGAGCCAAACGACTCCAGTCCACCATAACTACGCTACTCGAGATCCCTGGCCCACGCTCCCAGAGAGGGGCCACTTTTGTCCGGACCGGTTCTAGCCCCAAGGCGTTAAAGAAGGGAAAAAAAAAAGACTGCGTACTCCATACAGCAGTGTTTCCATACCGGTACGCACCGTTAAGTTGAATTTCTTACCCTCGACCGTCCTAGAGCCAAAAGAGGGTCCCAGGGCGGGCACCGTCCGAAAAGAAACAAGAGACAAAAGACCCAAGAGCCGGTAATTTACTAACTTCCATTGCGGAGAGGCGTCAGTCAAGCCTCAGCGTTCAGCGGGACGGTAAAAAGGAATTGCTCCCCCTCCTCTGAATCATCCCTGTATGATTCTGGTGTTGCTTTTTTTTTCCATTCCTGTTCATCTTTTTTTTCTGATTCTTCCCTTTTTCTCGCTACCCCGACCGTCACAACCCGCCTGGCTATGTCTGGGGCGGATGGAGAGCGTGGGGGAACGGAGACCATTCGAAAACCAGCAGAAGCCGTTTTCTCCTCGTTCGTCTTCCCTCCAACCACCGACGCTGGGCCGTCTTCCTCTGTCTGGATGGCCGATCTCTCCTCCCAATTCCTTCCTTCTTCTTCATCGTCGCTGGAATTGTCCTTCGACTCACCCTTGAGCTCTTTCGACCTCAATCGATCAAACGACAAGCTGGAGTTCTCAATCACAGAGTCTTTTGTCCGCGGGGGGCTGCCCGACTCTGTCTTCCCGGACTGGAAGCATGGCAGCCCCCGGGACGGCCTGGAGAGCCCGGATGAGATGCAGAAGAAGGATCCTCTGGCCACGCAGATATGGAAACTGTACTCCCGCACCAAATCCCAGCTCCCCAACCAGGAGCGCATGGAGAATCTGACCTGGCGGATGATGGCAATGAGTTTGAAGCGCAAAGAACGAGAAGCTCGGTATGTATGATGATGATGATTTTTCCTGGAAGCTGCGTGCAGGACGCTAGTTCTACTCTGCTATCTATCTCTTATCTTTCTTCCCTTCTGCGCACCGGCCCTCTCTACCTCTCTATCTCTGGCTCATCTCGTCCCTTGACCGCTTGTGGCTAACTTTGCCTGGGAATTCGCAGTCTGGCTCAGCAGAGGAAGAATAGCACCACCAACACCACCGCACAGAGCGGCATCTCGCAACTGCGAAAGTCGCTCGACCACACGGCGACCACCAACGACTCCTCCGCCCGGGCGGCGGATCCTATGAACCTGGACGACTTCATCATCCCCTCCTCCATCGGTTCTCCCGCTGGGATCCCTGCCTCTCCGTCGGCCGACAAAGCGTCGACCTCGACGAACGCTGTCGCCTCCGCCATCCCCATCAAGGGCCGCAAGGATCAGCAGACCCTATCGCATGGGCATCTTGTTCCTGCATCCTTGCCGCAACCGCCTCAGGAGCAGCGCAGGAACAGCGAGTTTAGTTACGTCCAACGACGGGTTCGCAAGACGAGTGTCGACGAGCGGAAGGTAAGAGGCGATCCGGTCCAGTTACAAGCGGTCCGGTTGTCTAACAGAATAGCAGACTCGCAAGCGTCCAGCCGAATCTTCTCCTCAGGTCCCTGCGGTCTCCAACTTGATCATCCCCGGTGACCCCGATTTCGACACTGGTATGCCGGATTACCACCTCGACCAGCCTCACTCTGCGTACTCGACCAACAACCACACCTCTCCAGGCGTGCCGTTCAATCTGGATACCTTCCACTTGAGCGACGACCCGATTCTGACTTCGGCTGGTCCTTATCAGCAAAACTTTACCTTCTCCCCGACGGAGTCCCCGATGGCAAGCGGAGGTCCGTTTGCTAATGTCTACGCCAACACCCCGATGGGTTCCTCGCTGAACTCCACCGACTTCTACTCTCCTCCTCCTTCCGGCTACCAGTCTGCTGCTTCCACTCCGCAGCCCGGCTTCGATAACGAGCACTCGATGTACTTTGAGAGTTCTATAGATGCCCGCACTCAACATCGCATCCCCAACTACACCTCTCACCGATCCCTCTCGTCCTCTCTGCAGCCTAGGTACATGTTCAATGCCAACAATGACCAAGGGTTCAACTCGATCAGTGGCCCACCCTCGAACATCCCGTCTCCTGGCTTCTCGATGCCGCAGCAACATGTGGATCCGTCTCGGGTTCTGGGTCGTAGCGACTTCTCGACGGGTCCGTCGCATCATGGCTTGAACCTGACCAGCAATGATAACATGTTCACTTTCGGTGCGGATTCCGACAACGAGGATGAAGAGGGAAATCCATTCCCCGACCGGGCCATGAACATGCACACAGATTTCAACTCCGTCGACGATGCTTCTCTGGACCTGAACTCCAGCCTCCAGTGGGATGCTCAATTTGGCCAGTATAACTCAATGCCCACCTTCCATGGTCAGCACAGAAAACATGTTACGATCGGCGGTGATATGATGGACCCGTCGAGAGACTGGAACCAGGGAAGCAGCCTCGGTCGGACTCATGGGTCTGCAGCATCCGTGAGCGAAATCCGCAACCGTGAGCAGGACCCCCGGAGGCAGAAGATTGCGCGCACCATCTCCACCCCCAACACCACCCAGCTGCTGCATCAGAGCATGAGCAACCAGTCTCTGACCTCGCCCAACACGCCGCCTGAATCTGGATTCAACAGTACAGTTCCCTCCAGACCGGCCAGCCCGGGAGGCTCCAAGAACGGTGAGCAGGGCAACGTCCCCACGACGTGTACCAACTGTTTCACCCAGACGACACCGCTGTGGCGTCGCAACCCGGAGGGTCAGCCCCTCTGCAACGCTTGTGGCCTGTTCCTGAAGCTGCACGGAGTGGTGCGACCTCTTTCCCTCAAGACGGATGTCATCAAGAAGCGCAACAGAGGCAGCGGTAACAGCTTATCTGTTGGGGTCTCTTCCACCCGCTCGTCCAAGAAGAACGGCAGGAAGAACTCTGTCGCTCAGGCGTCCGTCACGACGCCCACCTCGAGCAAGCCTCAGAGTGCAACGGCGTCGGAATCCCCTCCCTCCATTCAGGGTTCTAATGGCTCTACGGCAGGGACCACTCCGACCAGCTTCCAGGGCTCTAGCAAGGGTGGTGTTGTGCCCATCGCGGCGGCGCCTCCCAAACCTGCTCCTTCTAACAGTGCCAATCGCACCTCTGTCCAGGTAGCCCCCAAGCGTCAACGGCGGCTCGAAAAGGGCTCAACCAGTTCGTTGTCGGCCGGACAGGAGGGTGACACTGAAGACAAGGGAGCGTCACGATCCAAGATCGTGCCTCTTGCTCCAGCGGTGCAGCCTGCGGCAGCAAACCCTGCCAATCACAGTCTTGCTGCAGGCCAAGGTGGAAGTCAGGAGTGGGAGTGGTTGACCATGAGTCTGTGATGGCCTGAGCGGATCATAGAGGGATGACCGATGACCGAGGTGTCAGAGTCGGTGGTAATGTTCCTGGTCAGAAGGGATCGGCATGAAGGTGATCGAAGATGACTGCGTTATACTATAGACTTGGTCCTGGCCTCGGCTTCCGTGGGTTGCGTTCGGATGCGAGACACTACAGCCGGAAGGGGTACGATACGGATTTGATCTCGGTTCGTTATTTTTGCTATTGGGGCTGGATCTTACGACGTCTGATACGAATTGTTATGTCCTGTGGGAAATGGGTCTTACTGCTCTGGGTTAATTTCCTCGCTGGGTTTTCTCTCCTACCTCTCTTACCTCATGCTCACGTACTTATGATGGACCGCGGCTCTATGTCGTTCGACCGTCGGTCGGTTGTCTTCCGACTTGCGCCTCTCACCGATCAAGCCCTGACCGACTATCGTGCGGTTATGGGTGAATATGATGAACGTCTTGTGTTTCTGGCTTGGTTTGGTTTGCTGTCGTCTGATTTGATTGCTTTTTGATTGATACAATCGCGTCTGTTCCGGTTGCCCAACCCATATGTCTGTTTTTTGTCTTTGTTTTGTTTTCCTCGGTAATACACGTGGTTTCATGGGCTGGGGGCCGGTCAGAAGTGCGCATCTCGTCGTTTTCTGTTGTTTTTATCTAATGCCGGTTTATGTTTAGTCGGACTTGCTCACGTGTGTCAATATCTGCTTCTTGGGGTGATAATTACGGTTTTATGCTACTCGAGAAGAGGTACATGAGACGACGTGCGGTGGGATATATTACTCCGCTGTCCGAATCTCAGGAATATACATGTTATACTTTAATTTTCTTGATATCTAAGATTGATTCTGTAGTCGTAGAACCGGCGGTTCTTGAATACCCGGTATCAATAACGTAGTGTAATTCCTACTATCACGTAGTACCTTTAATTTCCACTCCATCTCGTATAAGACTACAACCTCGATAAATTGACCAAAGAAGTAACCCTGCATCATAACACACCCATGTCTTTAAACGGTCAGACAGTATCTAAAATCTAAACCTGTACACAACTAACCAGATCCCCCAGGTCTAAAATACAAGGACAGCTTAATTACTGTTTCCTAAACATCTAGACAGGACAACCCTGATACAGATATACTATCCTTCTTCACTATACTCACATACCCCCCCTCCTGATCATCCTCTAATTAATTAATCTCCATTATCGAAATAATCACCACTCTATCCTTTGCATCTAATCACCTGTGACGTCCACATGGGATAATGGCACATGACATCATCATCCACCACGGCGGAGATAGTTCGAAGGCGAATGCAAATGAAGTTGCAAAACAAGGAGATGCTTCTCTCTTAACATGTACCCCATGCTTCAAAGTCAGGCCAAATCTGATCTCTAAATATCTGTTGTCATCATATTTGACATTACCCTCCTAACTCCAGGAGAGAAGCCTACACTGGAAACTAGAGAGGTAGAAGTTTAGAGGATATCATCATGGCTGGTATGCCGGTACGTTGTGAAGGGTAGTTTGATTTGAATTTTGAATCCGGACGAGGATTTGGAGAGGACATGTCTTCTGTCTTTCCCCTTTTCTTCCTGCCTGGTTACATATCTATCATCCGTGATATTGATAATGCATCCCAATAACTAACTGGTTCTATCTCGGATACGTTTCCAGAGAGGCGAATCCGACGTTGCGCAGCGTGAGTACATCTTCCCTCTTTCTTTACACACCAAGCTTCATCAAACACTTCCCCCCTCTCCCTCATTCATCTCACCCCTCAAACCATCACAACATACTAACTACCCCCACCTACAATATAGAGGCCACCGACCCCATAACCCAACCCCCCAACGAAGACGAGACCTCCTCACCGTACAACAAAGCCCGCCTTTCCGCCAGTAACATGATGGAGAAGATCGCCGGGACGTTTGAGCCGGGAGATAATAAATCCACCACTCGTCGTCGGGCAGATGTGCCACCGGGTGTGAGTACGACTCGAAACTTGCAGGGAGGAGAAGGAGAGGGCGGGAAGAAGACCATGTTGCAGGAGGCGCAGGAGACGGTCTCGAAGGCCTTGGGGGGTGGGGCGCGTGGTGGGTTGAACCCTTTTTTTTTTTGATGTTGTTGGGTTTGGGGCAGTTTGATGCATTTGGGAGTTAAGTGGTTGTTGGAGTGGCTAATGATGGAACTGGGCGGTTTCTAGGATCTAGGCAGTGAGTGGAGTGGGGATATCTATTGAGGGTATTGGCGGATGGTCTATTCAATGTCTTCTTGGATGGGTGTGGAGGGATGGAAAGGGAGTTTTCTCGATAGGATAAGTATCAGATTGTGTATCTGTTTTGAGGAATCTCATCCGGGCTCAAAATAAGGAATCATTTAGGGTTTGGAGCTCTTCATGAGAAACCTAGCTTCTAATTCATATCGACTTCGACTTGGAGTCATCAGGGCTCATTTGAGGAATCTGGACAACTATTATAATTCGTATCTCTGCCAGACGAGAATGAAATCTATAATTACTCTATATAATGGGGTGCTAGCTGCATCCTGGGATACTGGGACGTTACCTTTCCGGATTTGCGTTGGCTCTTCAGTTGAGGGTTTACGGTAGGGCGCTCACACGGCACGTCGCCCGCATATAGGCGTACTCCAATGCGCTCAAGAGACCCATGATATGCGCTCCGATGGACAGGGTCACGAAAATATGCCACATCGTGTGAGAGTGGCCCCAGATATCAAACTTTCCAGGAAAGTATTTCTCTGGCGCTCTCCTCTTTAGCATGGCATACAGCGTCAGCATATAACAGGCACATTCCACTACACTTGGCCGCCGCAGGAATACGTACCTCCCAAAAGAAACAGCCGATAATCAAGAGGACGCCTTCCAAGGAATAATACGGCACGCCGATGTTAGAAATAAACTCAGGTCCCCAGATAAACGTGCCATGGCCGATGGGAGCGAAAGCTGATAGTCCCGTGCAGATGAAGCTCATAAGGCGGAATGTTCTCCATTTGGGGTCCTTGAACCAGGGACTGACAAGCATTGCTGTAGTGGCAGACGATAGCACCAGAATCTAGATTTGACGTGAAAATGACCAGTCAGCCGGACAGTATACGAGCGACAGTCGGTGTTCATCCGCTACTAACAAGGCTCCAGTAGGAATATTTCAGAATCGGATCGCAGTAGAATCCGAAATGCAGACCACTGATAAAATTGCCCAGGATCAGGGTTATGATGCCCACGTAGTCGAAATGCAGCCAGCGGTGAGCTACCACCGGCGAATGGTTCAGGAGCGTGTGGTACAGCGTCGACACAGCCAAGCAGACGGTCGCCGTCAACAATTGGAGAGAGAGCATCGACCAGTCAAAGCTTGTCAAGTTGGGATACTGCGTCCGAACATGCTCATACATGAGACCCTGAGCGAAGATCGACACCACGGCCGGGATGAGGTGGGAATAGATGTTGCACGTTTCATTGTGCAGGTACGTCCAGCTTGCCAGAGAGCCAAGGAAGGAATTGCTCTGCGTGCGATAGCCAGACAGAATGAATGGATTCACGTCGTACCATCTGGGGACCTCGTCTATCTTTAGAGTCTGCTTTTGCGGGACCTTTTCTAAGAGTTCTCGATCCACAGCAATCATTAGAGGTTTAGAACTCGGCTTGGGGACTGAACGGCCAGGCCGAGTGACGCGAAATCTTATGAAGAGGTCGAACATATTTTCTTGCTTTCAAGGGTGCAATTGGATGAAATATAATGGAAACAACAATTCTAGTCAAGCGGAATCTTTCCACTTGAAGCAGCGGGGGAGGGGTCTATGTGTTTTCTGACGGCTTTAGACTGCAGTATCATCAACTGGGATATCTAGAGAAGAAAACACAGTGAGAAATCTAACAATATGTACAAGGTGCCAATGACGGATAAGATGAGGGTATCAACAAAAAAGAAGTGAACAAAGAAAAAAGAATGTATGAAAAAGGAGAATCCCACTTTGTTGTTGCCGATGTTTCCGCAGGTCCATGCATCTATCCGCTTGCTTAGTCATCATGCCAGCTTGACGGGCAACTCATTGTTGTTGACATCGATGGCCGATAGATCACCGGGCGTCGTTTTTGCTCCAGCTGGAATTCCCATTAATTGAGTTGTCGATGCACCAAGGACCAGTGGGAGATACTTATTCGAAAGCGTGAGCGGGATCAGCAAAAGTTCCTGGCAACTCCAGTTTACTCCTCAACTCCACCCCGCATTGACGATTTGCGCGTGCTCTACTGGGAAATTCCCCGAAACCATGGCACAGAGTACTCCGGTAAGTGAGCTACCAGGTTCATATTACTAGCTTGAAAGACAGGGATAAGAATCTGACGCAATATATCGTAGCAACAACCCATTCCTCAGCACGTATCCGCGTTGCTCTCCCACCTCACCTCGCGATCCGGCGTCCAGTCTACGCTGATTCTATCCCGCAAAGATGGATCGATAATTCAGACCACCGGGCTGCTAGCATCCAGCTCCAACCAGACAGCTCCAGCTCCTCGTGGGAACGCCGTGGAGACACCTGCACCACCCAGTTCATCGTCCTCCGAACCTACCTCGACAGAACCCACTAGCTCTACCTCTACGAGTCAGGCACCTACCTACAAACCAAGCCAAGCAGAAGCTCTGGCGGCACATATTCACGCATTCGTAACAAGTGCGTCTGCGTTAAGCACATCTCTGTCACACCCTACGTCCGCTACCGGGACGGAGAACGGATATAGCTCAAGGTCGCTGGGCACGAACGGCTATGACGACAGTTCAGTCAACGGCACCGGGTCCCGCGACGACGATGCGGAAGGAGAAAGCCACAAGGAGGATGAAGATGAAGTAAAGCTCCTGCGGCTGAGAACGAAGAAGCATGAAATTGTCGTGGTGCCCGACCGGAAGTACTTGCTATGCGTCGTCCATGGTTCATCCGGGGCTGCTGGACCAGCAGGGGCACCAGGAGGTGGAGGAGCATCCAGGTGAAGCGAGGTTGTCAAGGCATCGATTTAGAAGACATATTCCAATTTTTCCGTCAAGTGGTTCTGCGCCTTTGGGTTCTGGCTGGAGCGATCTCTGTTGGCTTGGCGTGTTTCCTGTCATATACCCGATTGTAGTCGACTAGAAGTAAATACAAGATTTATATCTTATCGTGTTCTATGATTATCAGGCTTTGTTGCGTAATGCAACAAGGATAGAACGAGGACATCTCGATTGATACTTCTTTTTATCTGTTCCTCAATTATCCAGTATCATGACAAGTATTTCGTATCGTTTTGAAGGCTTTATTCTATCAGAAAACTAAGTGCTATGCATCCAGGCATCTTACGCGGGCTTTTATACCCATGATTTACATTCTACTGCTGACATTGTTGAAAATGTAGCTCTATCTTTGCAGCTACGGAATTTGATCAGTCCAATCATCCCGCTGAAAGTCTGCTGAATCGTAGTCCTGCAATCATGAATATATACTGCCCAGGGTCGAGGACGCACATATCGATGGACAATTCGCTCTGAAGTATATCACATCCGCGAGGAAAGTAACCGTAGCGAAGATACGTCTTTCGAGAGATGACTGTGACTGACTTAGAATATAACCATAGACAAGATGTGACGAAAAACACTATTCTGCAGTGCCTTACTTGACAATCCATTCCTAATTACTCATTGGGATTTATTTTTCGATAGAAATCTAACCTACGATACGTTCCCGAACCAAGAAATGACAGCTGGTGGAGATGGTGGAACCGATCGGACCAAAATCCCCAAATAATACTGTAATAATAACGGTGGAGTCTGACTAGTCACCATCGGGCAACTCATATTAGATCCACGGGCGTTTAGTATTATCGGCCAACTATTTACCCCTCCTTATCACTGGACAGTGGTGACGTACTGAGCCGCCAGCACCGGTCTCGCAGGAGGGGTCGGTCCTTAATCACGGTTCGCGATAAGCTTGTAGATATAATAATATAATTTGAAGGTGCCTCCTGACTGTACTGTGGGCTAATTTGCTATTCCTGGAGTGCTCTTAAGAACTACTTGGTTTATCCCTAGTAATCTTGTTAGTACATGTCCACATATGCCAGTGGGGTGACCGCCTGCTATTCCAGGGAACCCCTCTAGAACCTTGAAGCTATTCAGACCTATCCTACTTCTTGCTTCTACCGTATGTTCTGGCAGAATATTATTAATATCCCGTGATCCGCGCCACTCTACTGACAAGATTACTAGGGGTAAACCAGTACAATGGCTTCGACTTTCGACCTGTCCCAGGCGCGGTCGCGCTTCCCCGCTTTGAAGCAGGACCAAATCTTTCTTGACAATGCAGGTAAATAGCTCTTCATGGAGACATGAAATTTGTGTCCATTGGATCCGAGAAATCAACGAGAAGGTTCACTGATTAGAAGGGATACGCAGGAGGTAGCCAGGTCCTGGATACAGTCATCGAATCGTGAGTTTTAACCCGTATCCGCGAGATGCTTCAACAGCTATAAGCATAAGTCGCTGACCAGGAGTTTTCTGAACTAAGGATTCAGACCTACTTGTCGCGGACAAATGTCCAACTTGGCGCAACGTATAACGTGGCCAAAGCATCTACGGCTGCCTATAACAATGCGTTTCAACCAGCGGCCAAGTTCATCAATGCTGGTCCAAATGAGGTATGTGCCTTCTTTTTCCCATCCATAGCATTCATTATTATGGTCATTGAGAGCCTATGCGCGGTCAACAGTGCAGAGTCCGGACATGAAATATCAATCCATATATTAAATCTAGCCCAGATCTCGATCGGCATATCTACCACTCAACTCCTCCACAATCTCTCCACTGCCCTCAACTTCGAGCCCGGTGATGAATTGGTCCTCTCGAAACTGAACCATGAGGCCAATATCGCGCCTTGGGTGCGGATCGCCAAACGACTCGGTTTGACGATCAAGTGGTGGTCTGCGACAGATGCGAACAATCCCGTCTGTAATGCTGAGGAGCTAAAAACGTTGCTGTCGGAGAAGACAAGATTGGTGACATGCCCACATGCATCGAATATTACGGGAAATATTACAAAGGTCAAGGAGATTGCGGCAGTAGTGCATGAGTTCCCCAGGGTATGTGGCGACGATCTTGAGTAACTGTTGAAGAACTGTTTTCATCCAAAGTAGAACACTAACGATCTTGATATTTGATAGGCGCTGCTGTGCGTTGATGGAGTCGCTCTGGCGCCGCATCGACACGTCGACGTAAAAGCCCTTGACGTGGACTTTTATGTGAGTACCCTCCAAAACAACTTGAACACATTGTACTGGGGAGTCCTCCCACCTCATGGCCCTCTGTATAAATAACCATCTCCATTTAGATAAAAGGGAAATGCCTTTACTAACCATTCCGCAGGTATTCTCCTGGTATAAGGTCTATGGCCCACACGTCGCTCAACTATACGCCGCCTCGCGCGTCCACTCCCAGATTACACCTCTGTGCCACTACTTCAAGAAACCCGAGACCCTGGATGTGATGCTAAACCTCGCATCCGCGAACTACGAGTTGACGCAGAGCATCCCCTGTGTAGTTGAGTATTTCGGCTCAGACTTCAAGGCAGCATGGGACCAGATCGCTGCATGCGAGGAACAGCTGCAAGAGATCCTTCTTGCATATCTTCGAGGCAACAGCCGCATCACCATCCATGGAGAGCCTTCTGCGAACAAAGATCTACGAGTCCCCGTGATAAGTTTCACGGTGAAGGACGTGAAGAGTAAGACGGTAGTGGATGAGGTAGAGAAGAGATCCAACTTTGGCTTCCGAAACGGTCATATGTATAGCCATCGACTGCTGCAGGAGATCGTACGTCTGGAGGATGTGGAAGATGGTGTTGTGAGGGTCAGTGTGTTGCATTACAATACCGGTAAGTACGCACTAACATCAGCCAAAGCTATGCATACTAATATTTTCTACAGAGGAAGAGGTGAAAGGTCTTGTTAAGGTCTTGGAGGAAGTGATACTGGAACGCACAGTATCTAAGATGAGTATCCTTTGAGATTTGCTATCTACTTAGCAAAAAAATAGAGGACCAAAGACCTGTTCTATCCCACAATTAACGCCTCGGGAAAATAAGTCATCAGTTATTAAAAAGCGACTCCTCATTCATTGGAGTAAAGTAATTCATGCCTGAGGCTCTAATTTTGCCACGTGACTATATTAGATCACGTGGTGATATGATATCGCAAAAAGTTGCCCAGGAAATTTATATCGCGTCCGTAGTTAAACAGAATTTCCTCGAAATCATGGCTTCGCTGCTGCATTAAGTGCCGGATCCATTACGAGGGAATTTCAAACTCTAGTGTTCTATTCTAGTTCTCCGGCATCGGAACAACTGCCGCGCTGCCCGATCCCGACATTTGAATTCAAGACCTCCGGCTTGGAGGCATAAGGCTCGAGAAGCGCTTCCCTTTTTTTCACAGAGCGTGCGCTGCGCATTCTGTCTATTTTCAATCCTTTTACTTGTGGACTGTGTATAAATCAGGCTCTTCTTACTGCCTTCTGAAGAGTTTGGAAGAAAAAACGCGTTTAAGGACGAATTAGAAAAATGGGTTCCAGCCAGAAAAAGAAGAATGAAAAGAAGAAAGATTTTCAGGTACGTTTCCTAGTTTTGATGGTTTGGTCTCATTCAAATGCAGGTTTTGAGGGATGGAGGCTGATTGTGTTTGGCAGAAAACGAAGCTGAAAGTCGGAAAGGCGAAGCCGAAGCCTGATAATTTCACAGATACGAGTTTTAGGTCGAAGGGTATGCTGCTCTTTTCTATATTTACTCGGAATTCTTGGTTCATTTTCGACCAATTGAGAAATTATATCTAATGCGGAAACAGCTATCGTTTTAAACCAGCAATCTCTTACAACCACCGCTCCGTCATCGTCATCACAGTTCTCTCACCACCTATCCTTGCTCTCATCTAAATCTGACTCTCAGCGTCGAGAATCTCTGGCACATCTCACTACATCCATCTCTTCCCGGCCCGTGAATTCTCCTCCCCCGCAGCCGGTGAGCGTGATGCTACCGACTATGCTTCCACTCATCCTGGACGCAAGCAATGGCGTGCGGGCACAGCTTCTCAAGCTTCTCCGCTCGCTACCTGAAGCCGAGATTGAAGACCACGTCTCGCAGTTACTGCCATATATCCGCGCGGGCATGACGCATCTGGCGGCAGATATCCGTCTTTCCGCCGTGGAAATCTTGTCCTGGCTGGTGGAGGTGGCAGGGCCGGAAGTGGTATCGTGTGCAGGGGGCTGGATTCGAACGATCAACTGCTTCCTCTCGCTGCTCGGATGGCACACAGAGGAATCCGCGAAGTGGTCGGCCAACAGAGGCACGTTTGGCAAGGCTGGCAGTGAAGGAAAACCCCTGGTCAAGGTTCTGCAGGCGTTGGCAGAGTTTCTGCGCGCCGGTCTCTGTCAACCAAGCGAAGACGATGTGGAAATGACAGACCCGGCAGCCGAGGAGGAGCAAATTCCCGCGGCCTCAGTCAGCGGTGGTTGGGGATTTCCGCTCTTCGACACGGCGCAGCACATGATTCCCGCCAAGTCCGCTCCGTACGCGTACTTGAATCTGTTTGGACAACCGCGAGACGAGGAGGGGGAGATGTACGAGACTCGTGAAGACCGATATCGAGTCTTCTCGGAGAAGTTCAAGAAAGCAGTCGAACGGGGGGTGGAGAATGCGCGCAAGGAAGGAGGAGAAGTCGGACGAGCGTCCGCTGCGGTGGCTAAAGTGTTGAAGGAAGCAAAATCGTCTGCTTCGGATTCATGATCCTCCAGATGAGCCTTGCTACCTAATCGACTGCGGACAAGATACCGCTTCATCTTGAAGCATCAACAGCTACGCCGCACAATTTGCGCTGCTATCTAGATTTACGGGATCGTCCTAAGCTAGTGGTATCACCCTCCGCCAAGAAATCGCCTTGCAAATTGCAGTTATTGAGCCTCAACAGATGCACGGTGAGGCCCTCCGAGTCACCTCGGAGCGAACTGTCGATGGCAGCACCCACCAGCGTTCCGATTCAATGGAACCTCCATCTGTGTGTATCGGTCTAGCCTTGAATGCCGCTATCTAGACTACCGAGGTTTAATCGCCAATGTGTGATACGTGATACACTTGGCTGTTCGCCAGACAAGAGCCAAGCCACATTGAGCTAGCGAGTCCTCATACGAGAGTATAGATACCCAGAAGATAGCAGTACGAAAGCCACGAATTATCACAGCTTTGGAAAATTGTAATCACCCATAAGAAGCGCCAAACAAGCCATTCTCCCCGTCTCTGGATATACTTACCTCTACGGTGTTGGCGTGTCCGCGAAGCTTGGCGCGACCCGGGGGCGGGTCTGGCCGTTCTGCATCTTCGCCCGGGGGACACCGACATGCAGGTATACTATCGACCGTTACCATTGCGGTTCCCACGATATGGCACGATGCTAGCTACACGTGGAGGGAGATCCCTTGCAGTCTTCTCCGCAGCAAATAACAATCTGGGGCATGCATTGTGCGTGTCCCCATGCCGGGCGCCAGTTATGGTTGCGCGATGGAATGAGATACACAGATCATCCCTTATCATCTTGCGTGCAGACAAGACACGAAGGCCGCCACGCCATCTGAAGGCCACGACCAATGAAGGGGCTGACGGTCCTCGCCTCTTCGCGTCCATTATCAGCTGGATGTAAGCATTGAACAAGTTGCCGGCGTGGTCTAGTCTTGCCTCGTCTATTCCTCACGGGGAAGCGCTTATCAGACCTCCTAGTGGCTTATCAGGCGCGATATTGCTTTATCTGCTCGCTATCTCGTCGCTGCAAAGATTGTCAGACCGGGGGTCCATCCAATCGTCGTCATAAAGAACGAGCCTCCTTTCTATGCAACGGATGGTCTCCTAGTGTCTACGCTCGAGGTGGTTGTGTTGTGTCTCTCCCGGCAATTGCAGCAGTAGGTAGCAACGCCTACGGAGCGATTTCTCCTATCGTACCTATTGCGCCCGTCTCGTGGAGGACGCTGCAGGCTGGACCTGTTCTGTCTCGCAGTAAATTTAGCGGTTCCTCCTGGTCATCGCAGCCATGAAGTTCGAACTCCCCAGCATTCACGTCACGCAACCCAAATCAGCATTCGCTGAGGGCAACGCTCGCTGGACGAATCTTGACCTCGATCCGGTGCCTCGTCACCTGCGCAGGTGGGGAGTTACCAGTTTCATCGGTATATCATCCATTTCATCTCGTTCCATATATGGGAGGACCACTGGATGCTGACTTCTACCAGCATACTGGATATCAGATGCATTCAACGCCGCATCATGGCAGTTCGCCAGCAGTATCCTGGCGGTCGGCTTAACCTATCGCGAATCCCTCATCATTGTGGCCGTCTCATTTATAATCATCTCCTTCGTCATCTCCGGTAACGGTGCTATTGGGTCCATCTACCATATACCCTTTCCGGTCCTTGCACGCGCCAGCTGGGGATTCTGGGGTTCCTACATCGCCATCATATCGCGTGTCATTCTTGCCGTCTTCTGGTCAGTAGCCCTCATCTGACATCGATAGCTCCGTATCTGACAGTTGACCAGGTTTGCCATCCAAAACGTGAACGGCGGAAACGCAGTCAGAGTCATGATCGGCGCCATCTGGCCCAGCTTCCTGAAATTGAAGAACGAAATCCCCGAGAACCAGGGCATCACGACCAACGGGATGGTCAGCTTCTTCCTGTTTTGGCTCGCGCAGATTCCCTTCCTGTACATGAGACCGGATAAGCTCCGGTGGCTCTTCATGGCCAAGTCGATCCTGGTTCCTATCGGCTGGATCGCCATCCTCATCTGGGCCTTCGTCGCCGAGGGTGGTGGAGACCTTTTCCACCAGAAGCCTACAGTGAAAGTCGGCTCGCCTGCATACAGCTGGTTGTTCCTCGCAAACCTGACTTCCGTCATTGGCAACTATGCCACCCTCAGTGTTAACCAGGTACAACCTTCCCCCAAATTTCTACTCCAATTCCCCATAAATATCTAACACAGCGCGATCAGTCCGACTTCTCGCGCTACTCCCGCGTCAGCGTCAAATGGCAAATGCTCTACGTACCCATGCTCCCTATCGTCTTCACCTTCATCGCCTTCATCGGCATCACCGCCTCCTCGGCAGGACAAGCCCGCTACGGCGGCGAAATCCCCTGGGATCCCACCACCCTCATCAGCCACTGGGACAACCGCGCGTGTCGCTTCTTCGCCGCATTCACCTTCGCCCTGGCCTCACTGGGCGTCAATATCTCCGCAAACTCCATCTCGGCCGCAAACGACTTCACGGCCCTCGCACCGCGCTTCATCAACATCCGACGCGGCCAACTCCTCTGCGCCGTGCTATCATGGTGTCTCGTCCCGTGGAAAATCCTCGAATCGGCAGGAAACTTCCTTAACTTCATGTCCGCATACGCCGTCTTCCTCGGCCCCATCGCCGCCATCATGCTCTGGGACTTCTGGGTCGTGAAACGTCGCAAATACGACACCCTCGCCCTGTACCAGCCCTGGAACATCTACAAATACACATACGGCGTGAACTGGCGCGCCGTAACCGCCTTTCTCGTCGGCGTTGCGCCCAATCTCCCCGGCCTCATCAACTCCGTCAACTCCCACATCCACGTCGGTGTTGGAATCCACCCCTACCAGTTCGGTTGGCTCCTAGGCTTTGTGGGAAGTAGCATTGTCTACGTCGGCTTATCGTACCTCTTCCCCGTACAAGAAACGATGATTGATCGAGCGATTCTCCCAGATGAGATATACGATGCCCGAGACGTCGTCGAGGGCGTGGAGCCAACGATGCCGAGCGATGAGGAGAAGATCGGTTCCGGGGGGTCAGGAGCAGGCGAAGCGGTCGAGATCCATGAGAAGAGTGGGTTTAAGAGATTCGTAAAGAACATGGATCGGATTCTGTAGATGTTCTGGAAGGATATGAGAATGTCTTCCTTGATTTTGTTTGTTCTATGCTCAGCACATTATATTACCCTCTCAACTTTTATTTAATACAATACAATAGAATAGGAGAAACTATGTTACTTATTCAATAACCTACCTATATCGAGTCCCGCACGGAAGCATAGCACCTATATCTATATCTGACCATCTGAAGTGCTTCTCGCTGTTTGTTTGCGGACCAGAATCGAAAGAAGGGGGAGTTGATCCCAATTTAACCCCAGTTACTATAGACAAAGAACCTTGATCCCAGCCATCTAGTAAATTCCATAATAATTGTCAGCGCCTAGCTGCCTTATGAAAGCGAGCTGTTGCTTGCTTTATATGCCCAAAATAGCAGATAAGCAGGTGCAACCTATTTTTACCCTCTTTGATCATCTAGAACATGAAAGGAGACGGTCAGTAATCATACTACCGTTTGGTGCCCTAGGATTCGACAATTATCAACGAATCTGATCCAAGAGGCCAGTTGACAGATCATACGCAGGTAGGCTGTTAGCGCTGATAATTGTGATTATGTTCTTGAACTCGAACTCTTCCTAGATGAGAAGAAACAGTATTGAATTGAGTATTGCTATGTATGCGAGATACGTATGTACTCGTTCTCGTTCTCATTTGATTATGGTCATAAATTGCATTGGAAAGAATGTCGCTTCTCATTGGACAGATCAACATCAGGCAGTCTGCAGGTCCCTGGTACAGTACAGCCTGCCCAGAAAAAAAAAGCAAAAAAGCAGACAACACACGATACGACACCACCTCACCAACAACAAAGGGATGTATTTACTCCCTCTCACCCGGCAATCTCACATCGTCCCAACCCCGACCATCACCCACGCCAGGCAAACTGCCCTTCCTACGAATGCCGGACCACTCCGTGATATTAATCCAGCCGATCTGCTGCGTATCGCCAAACCCACCGATCCAATACGCATGCGTCACGACCATCTTGGCCCAGAAGCTCTCATGCGGGGAGAACTTCTGGTCGGGAAGCCAGACCCTCGCGTCGGGGTGTTTGGCGAGGTAGCATGACTCGAGAGCCCTCCTCGTCCCCTGCGGCAGGGGGGTTTGGAAGTTTTCTACGTATCCGAACAGCGTCACGCGAGGAAGACCGGCGGGACTGAGCGGGAAGCCGGGGTAGACGGGCTTGGTCTGGTCGAGGTGATCCCACCAGTCGAGAGATAGGCTGATGTTCGATCCGGCGGCGGTGTTGCGGAAGGTCGTGGAGATCTTCAGACCGACGAAGGTCGGGCTGCCGTCTCCGCCGTTGCCGTCGGGAAGGAACTCGTCGCAGTCGGCGATGTACTCGGGTAGCGGAACCGATACTCCAGCGACATCGGGCGGAGCGAAGGAGTTTGATGGGATATTGTTCGGGAAGACGGTCGAGACGACGCCCGTCTTGACCAGCGCGAGAAGACGACGCGCTCGTAGCGTCGACACCCACCATGAGGGACGGGGGAAGTCCTGATCCTTTTCGAGTTCGTCATCCTCACTTTCAGCCATCGCCGGACCGGGACCATCCACGTCTGAGGCAGCATGATGCTGCAGAAGCAAGTCCATATCGTCATGCACAAACCCCTCCTGCAACTCCTGTCCTAGAAGCATCGCCCGCTGCACCGCAGCACCATCCACCTCCACCACCGGGATTCCCACCACGGGACGAGCAACCTGTCCCAGGACCAAGCAGGTCGTGAGAAGCTTGGAAATCGACCACACACCGTCGAACGCCATGGTCAGTATGCAAGAAACGCTCGTTGTTCAATGGTCCAGTACCAACGGAGGACCGGATGAGGGGAAGGGGCCGCAATCGTGATCACAGGAGGCTCCGTTCGAAGAGACGCCGCGTCAAGTTCGCAACTGCGAAGAAATAGTCAGCGAGAACAAAGAACAAAACAGAGTAGGATCCGACGTACCCAATATCAAGTATGGCAGAGCAAGTAGACAAGCAAAGTGGGCTGTTCACCGCACAGACCGTCCGACTCCTCGTCGAGTGTCACAGGACATGACATGACGCCAGTGGATCACACCTTTCCATTCAGAGCTCGGGCCTCGGATCTTATCAGCACCGCATGATCATGATCTTATCTGATCAACACTATCCCTCATTGAAATTAGCTCGTATTTCATCCCGATTTCAATCACATGACTATACTCCGTAATCATCTCCGATAAAACCCCGACATCCTCCGCCTTGGCAGACCCTCATCCCAACTTTTCCCTTGAAGGCCGAAAAAGGAAAAAATGAGCCGAAGCACAGACCCACGTGGTTTGGTTCGCTGGGTCTGCGTCGGCAAGCTGCCTTTGCCTCGCCCCATACAGTCGAAGTCGGTACGTGCTGTACTTGCTTTCTCACTCTGACTCACCAGCTAGCTCCCAGCACGTGTCCATCCACCACCATCAGGGCGGAGCAAAAAGAGCTATTATTGCTAGTACTCTCCTTCGCCACAGCGGGGTCGAGAGTACGTTATGTCCCCTGACCTCACTGAAGTTTCCATGGATAAGTCTGCAGACTACTAGTGTAGTCTCTAGAGGAGGCATGGGAAACGAACAATGCGGTGTGAGTCAGAGCATATCCAGGGAACCAGAACCAGAACCAGACACAGACCTCTCCTCTACTCTCCTCTAGGCATCGTCGGCCAACAGGGCTGTGAGTGTACTCGGGACTAAGAGAGGATCGGTTTGCCTCGTGACCTGATCAACCTGCCTGGCAGAGCTGATCTGGCGCCTATCGTCGGGAGTGTTTGCTGGAGTTGGACGGTTGCCTAATGAGAAGAGGGACGCTACGGGACCAAGTATACTACGGAGTGGACTACGAACAGAGAACACGTGTGATCAGATTATGATTGATGGATTACTGTACTGTACGAATGCCTATTCCTACTTACACGAGCGGTCGAAAGAGAGACAAAAGACTGGACTCCGTAGGATGCTCCTCTCGCTCCGATCCGCTGGGGGGAACCCCTTCCCCAGCATTCGGCCGTAGTAAAAAAGAAAAGAAAAATTCAAGCCCCCATCCGTGTCGACCGCGCGCCGGGAACCGACAACAAAGAACATGCAAAGGGAAATATCAAGGAGCATGCTCCGACGAGAGCCACCTGTGCGGTACATCATACATACAATGAGGGTGGGACAATCATCCCCGATCCCTCCACGAGAGATCCGCAGGCGAGAGTAGAAGTAATAGGCACCAGAGACTTGAAAGCAGTCGCTTTTCCCCCGTTTCCCGACAAAACAGCAGGGTATATACAAAAGACAGACAGCGCTTTTCAGAGGACTCAAAGAAAGACGTCAAGCGTCCCGGTTGGGGCACCTCTTTTCCTCTGCCGCAGAAGAAAAGGATTCGACCGGATCCGCTGGATTAAGCGGATCGTCGTAAGCAGTAAAAAAAAAAAAAGAAAAAGAAAAAGAAAAAAGAAAGAGGTATCTTTTTCGTACAAGAGATAAGAGAAAAAGAAACGCACTTTTCTTTTTCAGTTCAGGGTCTTGGACCGCGCGGCCGCATTTAGGAGAAATGGCCTTGCCTCGCTGCCGCAACAGGCGCGCTTCAGACTACCTGTGCTCTGGGGACCGGACAGGGGAACTGGCAAGCGGAGAGAACCGAACTGGGAAGTAGATGGCGACTGCAAACCCTTGGGCTGCGGAAGCATGAAAGACTCGGCGACGTTGCGGTCAGTCAACACTGTCGGCTCAGCTTTGGCCGAATCGATGCCCATCAGCTGGCGGACGTTGGCCTGGAGGATCATATCTTCCGAAGCAGTGCGACCGCGCTTCCTACAGCGTCGTGTCTCCGGAACGGGCTCGGGAGTCGGATGGGAGCGAGGCACAGCACCCGACAGCTCGCAGAGACCCTGTGCGGCCTGATGCGCCGTTAAGTCGATGGGGGTGTTCAGCGAGAAGTTGGACAGATCCGGAACCTGTGGCGCAGAACCGACGTACGATTCGGGAGAACTGTAAATCCCCGCGAGAGAGGTCTCATCGATTGGAGATGCGATAACCAAGTTCTTCCGGCACTCCTTCAACGCATTGTTCGCGCAGCGACGAGTCGCCTTGATAGCCAGCCGAGACTGGATAGGCGCGCAAGTCCCAGACGCGTTCGACGAGATGGACGAAGAGCGGGAAGAACGGGACGACATCGATGAGACATCGGAGATCATCGACTCCGGGGACGACGCCGACGAGGTCGATCGCGCTAGGGAGGAGCGACGCATCGCCGTGGGATAGCCATCGTACGTCACTGACCGGCCTGAGAACGAGGCAGGCGGGCGCTGATCGAGTGTAGACCGCGCCATGCATAGGTTCTGGGCTTGCGACATCGCCGCACAGATGGACGGTCTTCGAGAGTAGAAACCACTGACACTCACAGCAGGAGTGGAAGCAGCGCTGGACTGAGGGGTCATCTGCGGGGTCGGTAGCAGGCCAGGCCGTGGAAGCGCCGGCAGCGACGGATTGTGAAAATCAAGTCGAGGAGTCGGCTCGAGAGTGAGCGGGATGTTACGAGCGCATGTCGGCGTCGGCTCGTTGGATGAGGACAGACTAGGAGTCGACACTTCGCATCGGGGACCGCTGTAGGGTGCCTCCGTAACGGATCCCATCTCGAAACCACCGAAGCCCATTGGACTGACGGGTTCAGAATCGAGAAGATCCAGCTCGGGGGTGAGCTTGGGAATGATCGTGCGCCAGCACTGACCGTCCGCGGGAGGAGGAGCTCCGGCGCCAGGGGTGTACCTGAGGACGATATCCGTCCAGCGCTGGAACGTGCTCTCCGGGATGTGCAACCTCCAGCGAACAGCGTCGAGAAACATCAGCTCGTTCTGGTTGATCTCGATCGTGTTCAATCCTGAAATCTTGCTCCAGGCTCGGGCAGAGTAGTTGCGGTCCTGTAGATACTTGGACGCGAGGATCAAGGCGGCGAGGAACATACGTCGACCGCACTGCATGGCGCGCGAGAGCGGCTTATCCCTAGGCTGCTCCATGGTAAAATCATATTTGGGCACGTGAGGCCTAATCTTGATCAGATAATAGAGCGCTACTTGCAGAGTACTGTAACTTGTTCGGGATCTCCTCAGCGTTTCCTGGATGAAGGTCCGCAGAGGTAACACTCCCTTACAGCCAAGAGTCGAGTCACTCCGCAAGGAGACGACCGACAGCGGCCAGATCGTCTCAACGATTTGCGCAGCAGTATCTTGAATGTGGATCTCAGCGGGTGTACTTATCATAGGCCCACAGGCAAGATCTTGAGACTTACCGACGAGGTTGTCGACGAAGTTCACTTTCCGCTCACATTGACGGACAAGAGACGGCGGGGCACGCACGCAAGCAGAGGGAGCGCCGTTCGACGAGGCACCAAGGCTGTTCGTACGTCGAGGGTTCTTCCGCAACTCGGGCGGCACTGCCGTGTCAGCAACTTTAGAAACATTTACCCTCACACCTCCCCGGGGGTAACGGGAACTCGATTCACTTGATTGAGCCACTCCTCTTCCTGTCACCGGCGTCTCACCAGACGCTTCATTCTCCCAAATGACATCTACCGTGTGGGTGGACGACGAAGAGATCGAACTCTGGGAGGAGACACAGTCTAGGGAGAAGATGGAGGAGGACGAGGAGGAGGCGGAAGAAGCGATCGAAGAGGTGTAGGGTTGAGCATTCTGCGTTTTGTGCTGAATGCTCGGGTTTGAGTAGGTCAAACCCAAAACGTCCATTCCTGTCATAGCCGGGGACGGTTGCCTTCCTCGTAACTTGCAAATGACTCTCGACGGATCGTCAGGGGGTCATACAAGAACTAGTGGCAAGGGTCTGTGGCGTGCTTGAAGTCAAAAAGTATGACGAGACAGGATGGTCGTTGTTTTATTTAAACCGTGAAATATTCAATAGACCGTTAGGCGATAACCGGAGGACGAAACCGAGTAGAGCAGGCCGTCTTTAGAGATCAGGCGACGGAGGGCCCTTAGCACTGAGCGATCGCCAGCTTGATCGACAAGACGGCAGGAGGTGAAAGTCAGATGAATGAGGTGGAGATGACCAATTCGAGACGAAATCGAGCGGGTGAATAAGAAGGGTATCAGACGTAGGTGAAAGTAGGTCAAGCAGTCAAGCGGGAAACGTAAGGGAAAGAGACAGATCAAGGTGGTTGACCCCGATCACCGTGTGTAGAGTCCAATGTAGATCTCAAAACCGAATCTTTGTATGAGCGGACAAGTGATGAGTGACGTCGTACGGTGGTTCCTGAGCTTCAGGGCAACGACGACGCGACTCCTCCAAAGACTGGGGCGAAAGGCTTTTCTAGACGCAAACACCAGCAGCAATCTTGCCGGCCTTTCTGGGATCTGAAGGAGAGGATTCTGCAACGCGGACGATCGGATCGAAGGTGATCTCGGGAACAGGGTACATCTTGGAATCTGGGGTTGGATCGAGTATATAGGAGGCCGATAAAACGGCGGACTGTCAACAAGCAGGCAGCACCACTTAAGGTCTGACGCTTGTCCAGGCAGTCTGCTGTCTATCGACGGAAAGAGATTAGGGGACGGCGGGAGGCGGAGGAGCCGCAAATAAACTGAGGCGGAAGCACAAGATTAGCGCGGAGTTGTTCCCAGCAAGATGACCAGATGTTTTGTGATGTTCTTTTTATTTATTTGAATCCCCGAAGCATGGTTGACGGGCGGGCCTGGCGGTGCCGGGGATCGGGGTTGGGGGAGGCGGCGGAGCAAACAGTCACCAGCGGACGTCCCAGTCAACAACGGACGGGACGCTCCAGCAGATTTGAACAGGTGGTTCGGAGCAAAGGATGGGACGAACAGGATGGGATGGTGATTCACTCACATTATTTGTCTCCTGCGCAGACCGTGGCAAGGTGGCGGCAGCAGTAAATCCAAGCCGCCGTGGACAAGACGACGCGCTGTTCACTTGGAGGCGAAGCGGACAGTCAGTGTGCACGAGGGAAACGAATCGGGAGGGGCAGTTGATCGGATCCAGAAGAGACTGACTATCTCTACGGTGTTTGAGGGGGGTTGCGTTCGAATTCGTAGAGAGAGCTGGTCTGCTTCGGAGAGTCGTTTATAGACGTGACGAGGGAGGCGGAAGTGGTCGAGTATGACTGTTAAGGGAAATGAGTCTTTCAGGCTCCGAGATAGGATGGGCTGCTCAGGTGAGTTGGGCTGAGTGGGCTGGGCGGTGACTCCTCACGAAAAAAAAGAGGTTACGGGGGGCAAAATGGGGCTGTCTCACCTAAAAGCGTTTAAGGGAGCGACTGTGGACGGGCTCTTTTGCCGCTGTCAAGCAGGCAGCAGAAAGATGACAGTGGTCACTGAACTTAGGGAACGTTGGACAATACAGTGTACACAACAGAACAGTATCAATCACAATCAATCAATCAGTCAATCAGTCAATCAGTCAATCAATCAACCGATCATGCAACAAAAAAAAGAGTCCGCAAATTATATTAATAGAACGATCCGAGAGAAGGCGCTTTAGAAGCGGATGATCGGTAGTAGCCCGTACATGTCGACGAAGCGCTGGAGAGAAGGAAAAAGAGAAGCCCTACGGAGGGAAGTAGCAACGTTTTCTATGGCGAAACCCTCCCAGTTCAGGGTCTGCAGCAGCAGCAACCGCAGCAAAAGCTTTTTGGCTAACTAGCAGAAGTCAACCAGCGAACCAGCTTGCCCACGAACCAAACCCGAGTCGAAACCTCCTCTCTGACTCCTCCCGCGTTCCCAGCCCAGCCTTTCTTTTCCCTTCTTCCTGGTCATCGCCCCGTTGCCCGCTCTGGACCAACCACCGCTCCCGTCGTCTCCAGCCCGCGCCACCGACACGCAGCGCGATGAGGCAATGAGACACAGCCAGAGCCGATGGCATGATGCGCATGGTTAGTACGACCGTTTAAGATGTTGTTCTGACTGGAATCGAGTCTTGGATATCCTGCCCCCCTCCAGCCAGTCGCCGTCTGCGCCTTTCTGCCTGCCCGATCCGAGGTCCCCCTCTCCGTCTGACAGGGAAAAGGTCTGTTCGAGCATGACTGTCGACGGTTGCTGTCCCACAGCTGAGGATAACTGAGCCTTATGGGACTGGAGATCCACATGAAAAGAGGAGCTCTATTCTCAGCTACGATAACTGAAGAGTATCAGATCTTCCTGATACAGAATCCGAAAATTCTGACGCTCCACCGGCGCCGGAGAGTACTTGATAAATGCCGGATAACGACCGATAACTGAGCGATCGGGACGCCGCAGCAGTAGTAGAGCAGAAGGGGGGGTACAAACTACTACTATAGATACCGATAACCCGTCTCCAGAGTTATGCCTGGAGTAATACTCTCTATGCCTCTAAGTCCGTATGGGGATAAACTCCCGTCCTCCAATCCTCTCGTAAGGCGTAGTCCACTACAGCGTACGGTGGACCTCGCCCTACCGTTAAGTTGTGACGGTTGTAGTACTGCGGGTCACTGAAAGACATTGTCCCCAGTTGCACTGGCACTGGCACAATCAGATCTTAGATCAGATCCGTGACATCGTTGGTCACGACCCTCAACACCGTATACTATACTTCAGAATAAAACATAACAACGCCTGCAACAGAAGGACTGGTAATGATGGATTCAGTGGTGTCATGGCCGGAAGACTCGAGCGACCGCTGCTGTACCACGTCCCGCGCAGGAAGGATCCCGTGTAGCGGCAAAGTCTTTCTGCCTCGTGCTCTCTGCGTGGCAGGTCTAGAGCTCTCAACATCGGAAGAGCACGAAGTCTAGAAGAGACGACCATCATCCAACGTACTTTGGATCACGATCATCATGGACAAAGAGCACGATCAACCTTCATCGGCCTCCCGGATCACTGGCAGAGTTTGCCGTGATAGTATTATTTCCTGCAGCTGACGGTGGAGAAAAAAAAAAAGAAGGGTCCGAAGGCCAAGGTACGCAGTACGTACTCCGTACCTCTTTTTGCGTCTTGCCCTTCCGGTCGTGTCGGCCTTCCTAAAATAAGTATTCTATACGATTTTCTAGAACTAGTTCCTCCATATGTAAAATTATCATCTTCTCCTGCCAGGGGCAATCACATAGAAAACCCAAAAGAAAAAAAGAAGCAGGCTGCAAGACGTTCAGTTTGGGATGATCATCCTTCCTCGTCTCCTCTTCCTTCCCCAGTCGCTCCTCCAGGCTGGGATTACTGGCCGTCGAGTCACCGTCACCAGCAGGCTACAGCTCCGGAATCGCCACGGTGTTCAGGGTTTTTCCTTAGACGATTCTTAGGCATCTCACCCGCCAATCATGGTCCGGATTATTCCACCCCGTCTGGCCAGCTCTCCCAGTCGGTCGTGGAAACGCTCGTTGGCGCTGGAATGGAAGGGATCGCTCGTCATCGCTCCCGGACCGGGATGGATTATTATCGATTTCCTGCTGGCTGTCACCGCCCCAAACCAACTTAACTGGGGAGTTCGAGTGGGGTGCCATCGCAGATGGTGTCATGGCCGTCATGGCTGTCCATCCTTCTTGCATTCCTGACCGAAAGCGACTGAACAAGTGACCTCTGGTGAGTCCAGTCCACACCGATTCAGCGCCAGACACCATGGCAGCACTGGCCATCAAGACAGAAAAAAGGACGGAAAAATACAGATCGATCAGAGATGGCTACTGGTGAGAAAACAACAGCAACCCGACATCGTGACCATGGTCCCCCATTCCCGGATGGAAAGTCACGGAACGTCTAGTATGCCATTCTAGCCTCGACCGTCTATCTAGCTACAGATAACCTACAAGCAGCAACCACCCAAAATCACCCTCACCCCTGCACAAGAACAAGGGCCGTTGTCAAGATCCAATCGCCCCGGTCCCGATTTCCCTGTACAGGTACCTAGCTCAGCACCAACCTTGGGCCCAGTCAGGCAGTATCCGGTACGAAGGTTCAACGTGGCCAGACTAGGTCACCCAAGACATCTCGAACAGTTAGTTACGCTGTTGGATATCCAGTAGGAGATCTACACGGCCCATCCATACTTTCCAGTAGAAGTCTGATCGAACAACCCGACCCTTCCAACGTGACCGGCTTTTCTTCCTGTAACGTGGCAAAAAGAAGACCTCGACTGGAGCTCGAAAATATGAACGATAAAACAAGGCAACTTGTTGAAACTGAAGTCCAAAACGCGGTCTGACTCAGGTAGTCCCGAGGTCGGAAGGGGAGCAGGATGCCTAGTTAGTTAGATACTTCGAGTCGGGAAAGTTCCTACCAGTTCGTAATCACTACCTATGCTTATGCGTAGGCTTCCTCGTATACGAATCCGCGAACATTTGTGGGGTGCCCTCGAATCCTATCGGATATGCATGGAGATAGCGAACTGACTAAGCGGAGAGAGAGCAAAAGGATGTCGTAGTCTTCCCCATTAAGATATACGCCCTGTTCCATCAAGGCAACAGCCAGCCTAAGCGGAAGAAAGGTATAACTATACTATTAACGCAATAACATGCTCGACCTCATTTGCATCGGAATAGTCGATGTTGATGTTGACGTTAAAGCTTAGACTCGTGCCGTATTCACTAGGCACCAACGCCAAGGACGCTATCCGCTGTTTGCTATCCCCTCTACAATTACATATCGAGCACCGGATTATGGAGGCCATCACAGATTGGATTGGGATAGATGCAGATATCGGATTTACCCTAGATTAGGGAACGGAGGACGATCTTGTTGATAATTGTTCCGAGTCTTCCGACATAACTAAGGTTATGCATGGGGGAGGGATAAGGATAATTATTTATTTTAAATGGAAGCGGAGTCCACGGGATCCGTACCGTTTCCTGGAAATTTAGTAGAAGGGATGGATATCTCGCACTGTCATGCATAGGATAGATTATATATATACATAGAAAGAGAGAGGAGGATCTTTCACAAAAGACCATCTCGGAGATTTATTTATTCCCATAGAATACGATAGTTATCAATTTGCAGTGCCCATGGTATCCAAACCATCGTGTTGGCTGCTCACGACATCATAAAACAACAAGCTCTATCGCTTCGTCTCACGAGATTCTATACTTTTATTCTTTTTTTATGACCGAGTCTTTTGTTGAATAAAACCGAGAAGAATTCTTGCAAACTCCGCTGAATGCTTCAAATAAACATAAATGGGGATATGGGATATATGATCTAGGATAGAACATGCTGCGCTCATGCAATGTTCCGGACAACATAATCGATGGCTTTTGCGACGTATGCTACGTTGTTGGGGCTCACTGCTGTTTGTCAGTATTTGATGTAGGTTTCGATAGAAGGGTTTGGTTACTTACAGCCGCTGATGGAGGCTCTTCCCGACTTGAGGAGGTAGATGTGGTATTTCTCCCTTAGAGCAACTACTTGCTCGGGGGTGAGACCGGTGTAGGAGAACATGCCGTTCTGCAGTCTGGGTTAGTGATGATTTCACCTGATAGAGGAGAAAGGGGTAATCTATACCTGAATGACAATGTGGTC
Source organism: Paecilomyces niveus (assembly GCA_003116535.1). Classification (NCBI taxonomy): domain Eukaryota; kingdom Fungi; phylum Ascomycota; class Eurotiomycetes; order Eurotiales; family Thermoascaceae; genus Paecilomyces; species Paecilomyces niveus. Next base: position 122,004 of record QEIL01000087.1, read on the forward strand.
CCATGTACCCGGAGTCTGCAACATCACTAGCTCCTCATAGAGCGCCTTGCGCATGGAGATGATGCGCGAGCTCATGACTTCTAGATCCTTCTGCCACTCCGCCTTGAGCTGGTCATCACTGAGGATCTTCTTCACGATCTCAGCACCGTAACGAGGCGCCATTGAGTATTCTCCTCGGATGATGTGGCACAGGTTCCTCAGGGCGGTCTCCCTCAACTCAGGAGTCGTCACCAGATGGAACGCTCCCACGCGCTGACCATAGAGTCCGCAGTTCTTCGAGAAGCTCTGCGCAACGCACATCTCCATTTCGGGCTTCTCGTTCAACACGTACCGCACGGCCCACGCGTCCTTCTCCAGTGATCCGGAGGCGAATCCTTGGTACGCGGAGTCGAAGAAGGGGAAGATTCCCTTGCGCTCACACACGTCCACAATAGCCTTCCACTGTTCTTGGGTCGGGTCCAGCCCGGTTGGGTTGTGCGCGCATGCGTGAAGAAGGATTGCATCTCCCTCCTGAGCTTGTGTCTCCAGCGTCTGGATCAGACCTTCAAAGTCCAACTTACGGGTCGTGGGGTTGTAGTAGGGGTACTGCTTGATAGGAACACCCGCCAGATCCCAGATCGTGTTGTGGTTTCCCCATGATGGGTTAGAGAGCCAGACATGTTTGGGTTTCAGGTGATGCGCGATGAAGAGAGCTCCCACGTGGTTGGCGCCGGTTCCCGAGACTGCCTGAACGGATGCGATTCTGCTTTTGGCTTCCTTCTGCGCTGCAGACTCATCCTTGCTATCGAAACCGAACATCAGATCTCGCGCTAGCTGAAGAAATGGGATATTGCCCTCGATGGCTAGATATTCGTGTCTGGTGATGTCTTTCTCTTCGAGCAGCTGCTTTTCGACCTTTTCCACGGTCGGCAGAGGCCATGGCTTGCCCTCATTTGTGCGATAGACACCGATTCCCAAGCTGACCTTCTGTGGGTGAGTGTCCGCAATGAAGGCGTGATTGAGCGCGAAAATCTCATCGACAGCGACATGCGGCAAGTTCGCGAACACGGACTTGCGCGCCGTCTTAGTCCCTGACTCAGTCATGATTGCTATCGGATCTCACAGAACTTTTCGTCCTGCAAGCGCTTTAGCTGGATTCAATTCCACTTTATGCGATGATGGGTAATTAAAGGGACAATCATCTGGGGTAGATATGACTCCCACCGGGCCCGCTCTATTCACTTTTGCCCGGACGGTGGCTTAGTAACGGCTGCGGTCGTCGTATTGATTGGACCGTCCTGCCCCTCCGCATCCGAGATCGCAGCACGAGGGGCGCCATATTTAGAATCGCATCGTTTGGACCGCGATACAGACGAGATGTGAGGCTTCTCCAGTAACAAAGGCAAACAAAGAGTCGTGGATAGAGTAATGGAAGTATCTCTATCCATCATTAAGTAAAAGTACCACCCGACGCCACAGGAAAGCATAAACATCGGATAGATAAGATGCTCCATTTGGGTATTGTTTTTATCGGAGACTGGAACGGTCGGAACGCCGCAAACACCATCCTTGATTACCAACAGGCATAAGCTAGGATAAGGTGGATGAGGACCATTGTACCAGCCATCGAGCCACGCTCTGCTTATTGCACCTGCTGTGAAGACACTGATAGTGTCCAGATAATGAGAGCGCAGAAGTCATTTTGGAAGCATCGGCAGCGGGTCCTTTTGTTATAGAAAGTTTCCCTGCGTAATCAACGCCATCGACTGCAATGGCCGTAAGCTGATAGTTGGCTATCATTGAATAGGCGTTATCTGGCCCCGGTTTGTCGTAAAACCAGACAAGAGTCACATGGAGCCAGCCGATCTCATGTATATAGAAAAGAAATAATTTGTGAAAGAATATATGCCAAAAGCAAACATCATAGAGAGGTCATGATGGGTTGAAAGCATTCTCCTGCCAGTTTGCGTGAGCTCTAGTTCTTCGAAGGCCAACTTTCATGTGATGAGCTGGACTTTGCTGACCCTGGTCGGATTCGACCACTCATATTCAGCAAACCAGATCCTTGACTTTGCAGATTTTTAGTCGTCCATGCTGACAGCTAAGCACGCATAAAGATTGAATCATAGGAAAGATCTGCGGACCAATACAGATAATCAAAGCCATGTGCTTGTCCTCTGGATTATTGGTCTGTCGTATCTGTATGTCTCTACGCTTTGCGGATCCGGGCTATTTAGAGCGAGGCGAGAGAACTATATACTATCGAGCTCTCAACACTCTTAGCGGAGACATGCAGCTGCAAATAGGTAATACATATACCGATTAAACTTCGACTGGTACTGGAAATTGGACGTGGCTTCGACCTATCTCAGTTTGAATACTGTATACACCTCAAGGGGCGGAATGTGTGGCGTGCACAAGAACTAACCCGAGAGACTCTGCACAGCATAAAGCTGTAGATTACTCCTACTGTTCGACACCAGCTCTCAGACAACTAAGCAATCCTCCTTCACTCCAGCCTCTTTAACATAGCCACGTGACTCCAAAGCACCTTTCCCCTGGCGGCCTCCTTAACATGAGACCCTACATATCCCACAACAAAGCCTCATCCCCCAACAAGGGAGCCCAGGTGGTGCAGCCGTTAGGTCTGCGCATTCTTCAAGATCCAGATCCAGCTACTGCATCTTCCTAGGCTCCCTGTTCGAACCCTGGAGCGGTCGATGGTTGAGGAGGAATTAATTCGTCCAAAAATCAAGCGACACCTCCCTCCAGGGAAGAAAAACCCTGCCCGCCAAAAGCAAGGTGGGGTTTTCGTAGCATCTCTCCTCCTCCCGAGAAGGGGGGCCGAGGATGTGAGCTTTTTTGTTCTTTTGAGGTGTTGTCGCGTTTTGAGGCTGGTGCTGTTGCTATTTCCTTTTTAGGACAGTGTGATGTTATTTTGGATGTGGACTTCCCACCTAGCCCCATTTCGAAGGAGAATTCATAGAGAATATTGAATTAGTGGCATTAAATATAATTCCTACTATTACTCTTTCAAAGGAAGATCTGCTTACTCGTACGAGGGTCAACTGATTGCTAAACTTATGAAGCTGTCGTTGTATCCTCGAGCAATCACTGTCCAAAGCCATGCTTCATGACCGCACTATCAAGCTTCAGAAATTCAGAATACACGACCGATGACAATACTGGTGCCTACTCTGAAGTCATTTATCAATCTATGCCACCCATTCCAACTTTGCCAGATATACATGCATATGCATATTTTGCTATTGAAAACATCACTGAAATCGACTACACTGAAAAGAGAAGATAGTAGTGTAGCATTAAGATCAATTTTCCGCCATATCGCTAGTATAGCCAGCAAAGGTAGGTCCTGGCTTAAACGGAACTTCAGGACGCTGACTTCGGAAACGATCCGTTAGGAAGAACGTACTGCAAGGAGAGAATGCGAATTACCTCTTAGCGATGAATTGAACGATTTTCTCTGCATATTTATTAGCCTCAACTAATTGATCATTTTCGCGCTTCGACCAAGCAGTGACGGCTCCCTCGAGCGCTTTCCTAGCCGCAACCATGGCATTATGCTGTCTCTTGGTCAGGCGATGATGGTCTCCTTGCTTCCTGTCTCTCTCAAGGTTGTGTTTAAGGAAGCCTCCCGTCCCATTTATTTGTGATCTGGACCATTGTAGGCCGTTCCTGCTGGTCTGCTTTCGAACATGAACATATCACTAGAATTAGAGGCACTTTCCGTCTGAGTAAACCGCTCTTTATTCCCACATGTGTAAGGAGGAAAGCCAGAAAGGTTTCTTGTCCTCTTATGAACCATACTAGGGACTAGGAACTAGAACTGGAATTTGATAGTCTGCGGCCGATAAGAAGGAAAGGATATATACAGAGCTAAGGTTCCTTTTGTATCTTTATGAAGTAAATTTGTTTTTTGAAAAGATGAAGTAAAGAGTAGTGCCCACGATAGGAACTAAGGGGCCAGTTAGAATGTACAATAGGCATAGATGCCATATACTCGTCCCCGGGTCAGTCTCCGGAGAAATACATTGCGGTAGCGGATTCATTTCCAGTGAAATATGGAGTTAAGAAACTGCTGAAATGAATGGTTCGACCCATTACAGTAGGACTACACATTTTCTTCCATTGCGTATTACGAGCACAAAAAAAAAGGTCATGGATCGTATCTGATGTGGGATGTGATGTCCAATAGACCTATCCCGCAAAAGAACCACGACTTTAATGTATGTATGTATTGTAGCGCTGGCTGGAAACATTCGCAAGTGCAAAATATCACGGGAGCAGTGTATGGCATCGGATCACCCGACCTTATCCGGAAAAGTCCGATCTACTACTCAGATAAGTAAGTGGGGAGATAGGAAGGATAAGAGAGGGGTAAGCTCATCGCAAACTTCGGCAAGTTGGGGTGTGCCGGAAAAGCTGGAGTTTAGGGCAGAAATCGATATGGTTGGAGGAAAGACAGTAAGCAGATATTGTTGGCCGAAGCACATCCGGCTCAAAGGGCAACTTATAACCTCGGGGTGATCTTTTCGATATCGAATCGATTCTCAGTCGCTACACTATCGGGTTTCGGTGTTCAGCAGTTTGATTTCATAGCTATTATTCTTGACTGACAGTCTTCTCGCATAGCAATGGCAGACATAGAGACAACGACGGCAGCACTGGCTGTCTTGAAAGCATCGGGGGATGCATCGACCAAAGGCCCTTTGCATGCCCTTCGTCCCGAGGTGATTATCCAGCCTTTACACAATAGCATCCCACCGGAACTGCTGCCCCGTTTTGACCCTAAGTACGTGGAGCTATATAACAAATACAATGCGGGTCGTCTACATACGCACGAGGTTCCGATTGAGGAAGTCAGGAAGAATCCTAATAAGTATTCGATCTCCTGGGGGCGTGCTGCAGGTCCAGATGTTTACCGCATTACAGAGCAGAAGTGCCCTGTAGATGGTGCAGAGATCACAGTCAGGATCTTTGAGCCAGAGCCCAAAGTCGATGAGAAAGGGAACGCGAAGAAGAGGGCTGCCTACGTCAACTTTCATGGAGGAGGTTGGGTGTTTGGAGATTTATCCAAGGATCACGACTTTTGTAAACGAATCGTAGAGGCTCTCGACGGGGAACTCGTGGCCTTCGACGTCGAATACCGCCTGGCACCGGAGAACAAGTATCCTATACCGGTGGATGATTGCTGGACAGCGTTCAATTGGGTAAGTACGCTGTGTAAGATGCTCATACTGGCCGCTAACTTGAGTGTAGGTCCGGAATGAAAAAGCAGACGAGTTCAATCTTGATCGCGACAGGTTTGCGATAGGCGGCATCTCCGCTGGAGGCCATCTTTCCGCCGTCCTCGGTCATCTGTGTCGCAACGCGAATATCCCACTGCGCCTGCAGATTCTTACTGTTCCCGTATGTGACCTCCACAACGTCTTCACTCCAGAAGGGCAATTCGACCGGGAGAACTGCCCATATGAATCGTACCGGGAGATGGAATTCACAGCGGCGCTTCCGACGGCGAGAATGGCATACTTTCACCGGCATTTCTTGGGAGTACCACGACATGAGAGGTCAGAAAGTGTAAGTAGCAGGAACATTGACATCGAGCTTGTTCACCCGCTGACTTGGATTCAGGACTGGAAGATCTCTCCAATCTTGGCCCCCAGTTTCTCGAACCTAGCTCCAGCACTCGTGTTCACAGCTGAGATGGATCCTCTTCGCGATGAGGGGGAAGCTTATGCCGCGAAGATGAAGGCAGCTGGGTGTGAAGCGGAGCAGATCCGTGTTCCCGGAGTGCCGCATATTTTTGCCCATCTGGATGAGGTCCTGGAATCAGGGAAGATGTACAATGAGAAGACGATCGCCACGCTGAAGGAGAAGCTCTGTGAGTGACCTGGGAGTATTTAGTAGGAGAACATTCATATGCGATAGACATAAAGCCCCGTAAAGCCGTAGTATGAATCAATTTCCCCGAAGCAATTAGTCACCAACTGACGTAGACAGCTGCTTCAACGACCATCGCGAGACTTGCAACTGTTTGTATACTAGCACGGAGTAGCATTCTGCAGAGAGCGCCGGATATTTATTATCAACTTCCCAAGATCGGAGGCCGATCGTACCGTACGGTACATTCTTACTGGACGCAGCTACCGCAAAAAGACTTGCCGAACAGCCGTACTGACGGTTATGCCGATACACGGAGCCGGGAAATCTCGGTTGGCCGTGTAAGGAAATGCGCAGAAGCGGACGGGCGGAAAACCAACCTTCATATTATTTCTCCAAGTCGTTGACCTGGATAGCTATTATTTCTCCTTCCTCTCCTCTCCAAAAAAGTTGCTTGTGAGGCATTGAGTCTCCAGTTGGTCATCTTTTCCCTCTAACCAGGAAGAGCCAGCAGCAGAACCAATCACCATGTTCAATCCCGCTTCCTCCTCTCGGGCCGCGGCGCGTTCGATGGCCTCACATGCGATCACTCGAAGCTCAAGCTTGAGCTCCCCCGCAGTTGTCCGGGGACTGCTGGCGGCCTCTACTCGCTCGTACCCCCCCGCGTTCACGATCAATAGCCGACGAGCGCTGAGCTCCAATGGCCGAGCTCTTCACCAGTTGACTCGCCTTCCGTCTCTCAATTTGAGCTCCAGAGCTTTCAGTACGACTGCCAGAATGGTACGTGCGATTTGCGAGGTAGAGGTGTCGCGTGGGAGATCTCTAGCAGGAGAGGATGCATCGGGGTCTTGAACGAGAAAGGAGATTGGGAAATAGACTGACATGCTGTATAGGCGCAGGAAACTCGAACTGAGTCCGATGCTTTCGGTGAGATCCAGGTGAGCTTGTCTATTAATCTTTCAGCGCACTAGAAGGCGCAAATCCGGGACCAAGCTAACGGAGATGTGAAATAGGTCCCTGCGGACAAGTACTGGGGTGCTCAGACCCAGCGGTATGTCGACAATCAAATGCTGGAAAGGAGAACTGTATATTGACCTAAGCATAGTTCTCTGGGAAACTTCAAGATCAACCAGCCTCAGGACCGCATGCCTCCTCCAGTTGTGAGGGCTTTCGGTATTCTCAAGGGTGCTGCCGCTACTGTCAACATGAAGTACGGCCTTGGTATGTCGTAGACGAGTCTAAATCTGGAAAGATGCCTATTAATTGTGTCCCTTTTTAGACCCCAAGATCGGTGAGGCTATCCAGCAGGCCGCTGCTGAGGTCGCCGACCTCAAGCTCATTGACCACTTCCCTCTGGTTGTGTGGCAGACCGGTTCTGGCACCCAGTCCAACATGAACGCCAACGAGGTCATCTCCAACCGTGCCATTGAGATCCTGGGTGGAACGAAGGGAAGCAAGAAGCCTGTTCACCCCAACGACCACGTCAACATGTCCGCTTCCTCCAATGACTCCTTCCCCACCGTCATGCACATTGCTGCTGTCCTTGAGATCGAGGGGTCTCTCCTGCCGGCTCTGCGCAACCTGCGCAACGCTCTCCAGAAGAAGGTCGAGGACTTCTCGGAGATCATCAAGATCGGTCGTACTCACTTGCAGGACGCCACCCCTCTTACTCTGGGCCAGGAGTTCTCCGGCTATGTGGCCCAGCTCGACCGCAATATTGAGCGTGTGGAGAACACTCTTCCCCACCTCCGTTTACTCGCTCAGGGTGGTACCGCCGTCGGTACCGGTCTGAACACCTTCAAGGGCTTCGACGAGGCCATCGCTGCGGAGGTCTCTAAGCTGGCTGGAACCGAGTTCAAGACTGCTCCTAACAAGTTCGAGGTTCTTGCCGCCCACGACTCCATCGTTGAGGCCTCCGGCGCCCTGAACACCCTGGCTTGCTCGCTCTTCAAGATTGCCCAGGATATCCGTTACCTCGGTTCTGGTCCTCGTTGCGGTCTGGGAGAGCTCATCCTGCCCGAGAACGAGCCCGGTTCCTCGATCATGCCCGGCAAGGTCAACCCCACCCAGTGTGAGGCTCTGACCATGGTCGCCGCCCAGGTCATGGGTAACCACGTCGCTGCCACTGTCGGCGGCATGAGCGGCCAGTTCGAGCTGAACGTCTTCAAGCCCCTGATGATTCGCAACCTTCTGCACAGCTCTCGCATTCTGGCTGATGGCATGGCCAGCTTCCAGGAGCACCTGGTCGAGGGTCTCCAGGCTGACCGCAAGAGAATCGAGTCTCTTCTGCACGAGAGGTACGTATCTACTCACTAAAACGTATTGCTAGACGTAAATACTGACTGACTATCTAGTTTGATGCTTGTGACCTGCCTGAACCCCGTCATTGGTTATGACATGGCCTCCAAGGTCGCCAAGAACGCCCACAAGAAGGGCCTGACCCTGAAGCAGAGTGCCATGGAGCTCAAGGCCCTGAGCGAGGAGGACTTCGACAAGTACGTCCGCCCGGAGCTGATGATCAGCCCCAAGGAGAAGAAATAGACTTGATGCCATACCACTGTTATAGTAGTTTTAGGATAGCATCGCGTGTATATTGACAAGTTCTGAGCCATTTTTCTTTAAGACCGTTTCAATTCCAAAGATGTAGAAGAGCTACTTGTGCAGCCCTCAGCGTGGCCATTTCTCTTGATCTTCTAACACCTTGCCTATCCATGCCAAAATAGTAGGTTAAAAAAGAATTCCGATCGATAGCAGTCGTCACTCGTGAGCCGCGATATGAGACTATGAAGTACTATTTGGTACATACAAGCTATTGAGGAGTCCGGAGTGTTGGTGCATGAGTAGTATAGTAGCTAGTCCGACATAGATCATCTTAATGTCGTTTAGTGTCGATATCCACACGTCTTTGATGTCAAGGATCCCGAGAAGAGAATGGACAGTGATGAGATTACAGGAAGAGAGTGATAAAATAGTTCAGAATCGTATGAAGATTCGAAGACAATAAAGGATTCGTACTACTCTGTATTTAGTCACTATTTTTGGAAGCGAATCTATCCTTGTCCTGGTCTAAATAGTCAGGTACGAGCACAACGGATAGACGAATAGCACGCGGAAACGGCGTCAGAAGATAGAGAATAGTGCTATAATAATAGCCAAGCAACTCGATCTCTGAGACATAGATGCTGATCACAGATCCAATAGCATTCAGTACCATCCATTGCCTTCTCCTGAGGAAGTTCGTCGTAGCTGGAACAAGAGCCAATGCGGATCCATGGGCGTGGCATGCGCCCGTCAGAAATGCTGTATATTTGCGGCCAGTTGATCTTGAAACTCTCTCTCCATCCCCTCTATTGTATAGATCTATTGCGTCTATCAATCCCATTGTCTTCTTAAAGTCACTCGTTGTCCTATTTCAACGTTGTTCGCTCGTTTAAGACAATAGATACTGGAATAGCAGGCGGTCATCCCACTGCCATATGTGGACGATACCCAGGTACTAACAAGATTACTGGGGGGTAACTAAACGAGTACATCAAAAAGCCTGTGCGCCCCTAGACTGCAACCCGCGGCTTCCTTTGCTCGGTTGAGACATCCGCAATTGATATAGTAGGTCGGGGATCTCATGGATCTTTGATTTTCATATACTCTTCGTTTCGTTACTTCCTTGAAGACTTCCAGCCGGTCTAAACAAGGGTCTCTAACATAAATGAAGTATCCAATATGCGGCGAGAATAGACTATCGCAGGTCAGCTCGTAATAAAATATACTAGGGGACCTACACCCCCTCTACCCCCGCGAGCGCCGGTAGGAGCCGAGCGCTTATATAGTAGATGTATTTTCAGAGTTCATTAAATCAAACCCGCTAGATTAAGCTTGTTCAACTGGATTCCCTTGGTCAAACTCCCTAGATGAGCTCATTAAATCGAGCTTATTAAACCAAATCCCCTGGACTGAGTTCCCTAGTACTTAATGTATCGCTTCGCTAGCGCTCAGCGATCACGATAAGCGCTTAGAAACACTAATATAACAACAACGAACCAGTAAAGTCATCTGGATAGAATACCAAAAAAATCATATTATTTAATATAAGTTATAAATCTTTATTTATTATTGAGCTAATGGGAAACCTTTTAAACTTATACAATCTAAAGATTTATATATTCCAAGGGTTAGTAGAGAAAGAGAATGTGGAAGGAATAAATAAAATCGTCGGTTTAATATATTTGCTAGATAGAGGTAGCTAAGGAAGGAGTCACAGCAAGATACAACTGATTGTATTTGGTGAAGGAATCATTGAAGTCATGTTCTAGCCCGACCTTTTGATCCTTCCCTCTGTATCTGCCATAAGGATACAGGACCAAGCACTCCGCGGGGCAAGTTTAACTGATGAATAGCGTCGCCATGATTGATGATACGGCAATATAGCGGTTGCCTTTCAACCTCAAGTTTGTATGGAGTATACTTAGAGGCAACCTTTTCCCAAGCCTGGATTACACAAGGCTCTAGCTTCATGTCCCATGTACCACGCCAGGTGATCGAAGAATTATCGCATTCATTACGATATACGAATGGGCAGGCTTCTCCTCTCCAACCGTTCCACAATGCCATAATGTGCAGCCTCGGCATGTAAAGCGCAGCTGTTCCAGCATCCTGTAACAGATTGGAAATTTCCCTGCGGTTTGCTCTATGAGTTAGTAGTCGCGATGTCAGGGCTAGAGACTGCAGGTGGTTCCAAGTCCATAGTGGCTGACGCGCTTGGAAGAAGTGCCGAGCATCGACCATGAATGAGACGGAAAGCTGCTCGAGGTCGAGGCTTCTGTACGCAAAAACTGTACTAACTGCAGGTTTCGCAACTCTGACAGGGTCCACCGGAATAAACAACCCTCGGAATAGCACGATATATTCCTCGTCAAAATTTTCGAATAGTGATATTCTTTTGAGCCCCTTCGGCAGATGCGCCTCGATCATGGCTTTATATTCTGCAGTATAGACGTCAGCAGCCCATGAGGTGTATATTATCAACACGTTTGCTTACCCTTATCGTATATTTCCTGTTCTAATCTGTTCCATGCTTGCCATGGCTCATAGACTAGAGACTCTAGTCGAGGGAGCTTGTCCAACAGAAGCCATAGAATTCTGGGAGAAAACCGATGACGGCATTGCCGACGTAAGACACTACGGTTCTTTCGGACAGCTTGAAGCATACTTAGCAAGTTGCCACTGCGCAGGATTAGGCTTCCTGCTCGTGATCCTGAAAAAGGATGTCCTCCACGTCACGAGCTAGATACTGAATATTGTGTCTTAAATACCCTCTGGAACTAGTTATTCCGGGCAGAGATAGACTGGGAAGTTGAACTAATTTAGAACTACAAATATGTAATAGTTATAAAAGTTCTTATAGACCCTTATTACTACTAAAACTCCATTATAAATGCTATATTTGTTGCTAAAAGCTAGTAATTAAGTTACTAGGTGGAGCAGTGGTTCTCGTAGAATAAGATGTGTTTTAATGTCTTTTTGTATAGGGAAGCTGCCGACAGACTATCCTGTATTTGCCTGATACCCTTCTCAGATTCTTACTCTCTGTGTTTCCCATCAGTACTTTGTATATACTTCCATTTGACGGTCCACTCGTTGCGGTCGATTTGGACCGGTCCTGCTCAGGTCACCACTACAGCATCAAGTACTTCACATACCCTGCTGACGATAAACTGGAATTACATTTAATAGGATCAATTTGTCGGTGCTATCTGCTTTATCTATCTTGGGAACAGGCTGTCCGCTCGTTTTGGCTACTTTATGGAGTAGATACTGAACAAACCTCTACAGTCCCATGCTTTAGGGTCTTACAGAATAGCTGAAGTATACAGATAGAAATCACTCGAATACAATGACCGCACGTCTTCGCAAGTTTCTCGCACGCAGAAGTTTGTATGTATATCCATTCGCAGCCGACCCTCGCTTGCCAACACACAGCCCTCGCGCAGATCCTTGGACTGTGCTGCCCAGTCAGATGGACAACTGGAAATTAGTGACAATCAGCCGACCGTCGGCGTCCCACCGTCCCAACTAGGACAATCGGTCCCCCAGGCCCCAAGACCTTAGCCGCCGTGGCCAGTGTTTGTTTCCAGCAAAATCAATAATCGTGTGAACGCCCCAACCGTTGGTCAGGCGGAGAATAGTATCAGCAGCGTGCTCGTCGGATTGGATGATGTGGCCTGCTCCAGGATCCTTTGACAGTTTAAGCCGTGCTAGTAAAACTTCGGGGGCAAAGATTCGTGCCGGGGAGGAGCTTGAGAAATTAGCCATAGACGCCCAGCCGTCCAATGCCGATTCCAGCGGCATATGTACCTGAGCGGAGACGCGATATCACCGTCTGCACTGCATGGTACTTTGTCAATGCCACTTCACCAAAAGGGAAAGCCAAGGCTTTCGACTCGGGGAAAAGGTGACTAACGGTGGCCAGCACGAGATAGTTACTCTCCAGATCTGACCTGCAGAGACTCTCGGCCAATTTTTTAAGCGGAACTTCACCGCGGCCTGGGGTAGGAATTGGAATGTCAACATATTGTCCTGGTTAACCCTTTTTCACGAGTTTAAAGGCTCTCATAGTCGTTGCCATGCTGCCTGGAAGAGACCATGTTAAGTTAATCTAAACCACTGATATGAAGTGTGCCCTGCCTCTAACTGTTCGCTATTGTTATTGTGTTAGAGAACCGACGTTCTTATTAGACATAGTTGGTAGTAGGAGTACCGACGGCTTGGTGAAGACGTAGCAAACTGGGCCATCGGAAGAGTCAGACGCCCTTGAGTCTTTGATCTTTTCCCTACCACACTGCGGATAAAACGACTAGCCTACGTAGACCTATATCTTTCAACGACTCATTCATTAGCTGTTACCGCCCCACTGCACTCTCTAAAAAAGTGTCCTTCACTACATGCCCACTCCGAATATCTCAGTGGCTGTCGTTGCCGCTACTTCTGCGTTCACGCCGGCAGCTTCCCACCGATTTTGGATCACTCGACAAATGAGAAATTGGAATGCTGCGCTTAATACAGAAATGGTTCACCGTGCACCATAGCTTTGCCATCTTTATCGTAGTGTAACATTCGGAAGCACTAGTGTTGTTCCGCGCCTTAGGGGCATCTCACCACGTCCACAAGTGACACTCCTGTGCCGCAATGTTACAATATTACTAGTATGTAGTAGGGGGGTTATCATCCATGGAGACTAAAGCTGTCACTGAATCGGTCATTTATAATTACCCCGCAGACCTAAGGAGTTTGACATTTTCATCAACTGTGATCATATATGATAACGGAATCTATCAATACGGTTGATATGGCTAACACAGAGGCTACGCCTGTTACTATTGAGGTGGATACTGGGGTTGGTATACTTAATTGACTGGTACTTATCGTAACTGACCGCGGACTGTTTCACAGATCGACAATGACTCATCCTATGGTGACGAAATGTTAGAACAATCTCATCCCTTAATTATAAGCTCCCAGCGGCTAATATCTCGCAAGTTCGTGGTACACCGCGTCTATTACATCTTCTATCCTAGAATATCGAAAGGAGAACGGAAGAACCTATCATGGATATCGTGACGGGGGTGAGAGTTCTCGACTCAAATTACTATACCTACTCTGCTAACCCAAAAGTATATTTGATGCCTAATGATGAGAACGAAAAAGACCGATTAGATATGATGCACGAACTGATGCTGACATTGATGGACCGAAAACTCTTCCTTTCGCCAATTGGCAGCGACCCGCACCGTGTCCTCGACCTTGGCACTGGTACGGGTATATGGGCTATTGACTTTGGTAAGGACAAAAATGAATCTGATGTATTGTGTATCTGGACTGATAAGGGCCTAATCCATAGCCGACCAATTCCCTAGTGCAGAGGTCAGAACCACATGAGACATTGCCAACTTCGTTGCTTAACTGTATTCTAGGTCCAAGGGATTGACTTGAGTCCTATTCAACCGAGTTTGTATGTGTCTAATAAGTTTTTCTAGGTTCTCCTAGAAATCGTAAAAAAGCTGACCCACAAGTGGAATAGTGTTCCACCGAATGTGAAGTTTATCATTGATGACTTCGATGACGAATGGCTACAGAGTGGATATGATTTTATCCACGGCCGCTACCTATCTGGTTCTTCCAAAGACTTCCCGAAACTCCTGCGAGAATGCTATAAGTAGCTCATTTCCTCCATTGTTATATTTAACCTATTCTGATTTCCATTAGGAATGCCGCTGTCGGAGCATGGGTGGAATTTCAAGAATGGGAGATGAAAGCGAAATCCGAAGACGGCTCAACAAACGGGACCTCCATTGAGCAGTACTATAATATCATGAGAGAAGAATATTTGAAAGTAGGCCGCGTTATAAACACGGGTCCAAAAATGGAAGGTTGGCTTCGTGATGCCGGATTCAAAGACATCCATGTCAAACAATATATGATTCCGATGGGAGCTTGGCCTAAGGACAAACATCTCAAAAGGTTGGGTACTTGGAACTTACTTGAGGCTGAAACAGGTTTTGAGGCGGGTGCTATGGCTGTTCTCACCAGGTATGCCGGTTGGAGAAAGGAGGAAGTGGATATTCTCGTGGCCAAAACTCGCAATGATGCAAGAAATCGCGATATCCATACATTCTTCAATTTGTGAGTATCATCCGTCTATGCTTTCGGGGTATATTATTTATAGGTCTATAGCTATATTGTGTATGGTCGGAAAGATGAGTAAGAAGGGTGCCATATATGTTCAAGATTCCGAAGACACTTAGTTCCGATTGATAATGTCCCACATGAAAGTCCGCGGAAATATATAGATTATTTAGTGAAATTCTAATCACCAAATCTTAATTTAGCATTAAATATCTTACAAGTTAAATAACTAAGGGGAGAAAATGGGATTAAATAGGTAGGAGAGAAATAAAAACAAATAAAATCAAAGCAAGGGGGAAAACACTTAGCAAAGGGTATCATGGCTAATAAATAAAATGCACCAAACATGCTTCTAGAGATCTCTCTAGAGTAGCCCTCTTGAAATCACATCAAGTGTTTCATGAGAATGCAGGTTTGAATGCAGTCGAGATTTGATGCTTGGAGATTCGATTCGTTCTCGTCTTCCTGGGCAAAAATAAATTATTATTTTATGAATTTGCGTACTCTTCATGGTGTGTAGCAGTTCAAACCGCAGATAATCGCAAGACGAGGCCTTTTGTGCATCACCAGCTCCTCCTTCTTATACTCCTCCATTATGCATAGTTTCTTTATTTTAAGCCCGTTGATCGGTGGATGTTGTCCAGGAGGTGAACACATGATCGATCGCAATTGGTCCTGGAGCTGGACGGCATCTCTCGTCAAATCTCCTTCAATCAGAACCTTCGCAGATGGATCATATTTGGCTGTGATGCACAGATCGAACAATCGCAGTTGCCATACGAACAGCGTTGGTGCAACCCAGGGTTCATCGATCGCTAGCCGGATACGCTTGTCACCGATGATAACACCCCCGACTGGACTGCAATTGAATCTCCCGATGTCCAGACTCAGCTTAAGTTCCTCCAGGCTCTGCAGATCCATGACTAGAGCCCAGAAAAGTGCCCACAGTCGGTCGTTGTGCGTATGCGAATAAATTGACGACTTGTGCTCCTCTCCCGACATCGGCTGCCAGATCGGTATCCATTGAACCGTCAGACGCTTAACGGAACGCAGTTGACCCGGGTAACTAAACGTGATAAACGTGTGTAGGCATCCACATCAAATTTGAGTTTGGAGTAGGGGATGTCGGCTGCCTCTGTGTAGATGGCACGATACGCTCGTAATAAGGAGAGTCCCGAGTTGCTTAAATTCTCCGGCAACATGGTATGCGTGTGTGCATAAAGCATACGATCACTGTGGCCAGCCATACGGCCATCGTTGACACGCCATCGCGCTGGGGTGAGAGGGTAGCAGTGTCGATTGCGCTGGATGGACAAAGAGACATGCTCGCAGCGAACATGACTGACCTTGCCCTTTAATTGGACCAGATGAACAGCCTCATTCCCGAAGACATAGTCGTAGATGCGCAGTCGGATCTCAGGGGGCAGCTTCTGCAGGAACATGCAATCCGGCTGCGAAGACATCTCCCGGCGGTATGGGTCAACGGGAACTTTCCCCTTGGCTGCTGCGACATCCACATGAGGACTTGTGACTGCGTGGACGTTGGGGAGTTCATCCTGGAACCTTAGTGCAACTAGCTCGTAGAGTCGCGACACGGTTTCTCCGTCTGGAGCAGCAACCTGGTGACCGTTGACCAACCGTACTTTGGATCATGCAACCTTGCAGTTGTTTTCTGTAGTTGGTTTTCAGATTTGAAAATAGTATCTTCATCCTCGCCAGGAGCTCGGAAGTAACAGTCCTTGAGCCAGTGTTCCGAGTCGCTCGGGGACTGGGCACTCAGCTCCAGCGTCAAACCATTGCCGGCTGGATCCCAGGTGCTTAAAATGGAAAAAGCTTCCAGATCGCTCTGCGGATGGTAGAGTCGTTACCTGATAACCATGAGTACGATTCCGTCCATCGACAACTTCGACAGGTATATGGTCTAAGCTCTATATTCAGCCAGATATGCTTTACGAGCCCCCTCTGTCGACTGACCATGTGTTCGAAATCATCTAGGCATGATACTCGCAGTTTCAGTCGACGGAAGTTCTTCTTCTCTATAATAGTCTGCCATTCTTTATAGACTGAAGCATAAGAAGCGAAGTGGCGATTTCCTTGTGAAAGTAACTCCAGGATCATAAGGCGTACCTCTCTCGGCAAGGAAACCCAGCGTAACATGTTGCTATCTTCGTTTTCCAGTTTCTTCTTTGCCCTTGGGATATGTACGAGTATGTTCTCGACACGTCTGGTTTTGATAACGGGTGTCCACGCCCTCGTCGATAAGATCGATCGTTTCCTGGTTTTTGGCGTCGTCTAGATTGGCTACGACGAAGATAGCTCGGTTATTATTAGTGATGGTGATGGAAAGATTTTCTTGGAGCTTAATTGGCAGCCAGGGTTTGGAAGCTTGAATTCTTCTCTGAGCTATCTAAGCTATTTAATATAGGCCACTGTGCCAATCCGGCTCCGCCTTCTGCCTGTAGGCAGGCTCCAAAAGATTTTGAAAGCAATTTTTGTGTGTCCGTTTGATGGAAGAGGATGAATAGCCGACTGCCGTATGAACCAAGGTGGAAGGTAAGTGCTACCACTCTATGTTAACTCATGGTTGGTGTTGTATGGCCCTACATGCCTTAGATGATGTAATATGTGGCGGTAAGTTGTTTTATTTGTTCTACCTAACCTATCCAACTAGGCTAAGTACGAAAGAGATGCTTGCCCTGCCACAAGGGCTTGTCAATTGGGCGTCATGGTAGAAGTATACAGGCATATTATGGCCATATCTTAATCGCTATACCCTCTGAAGCCGCTCTCCCGCGAAATTTTGTTTTCGGATCGAAGGAAGGATAAAATTATAAAAGAGGGGAGAAGTATCTATTCTATAAAATAGGTTTCTCTTCTCTCAATCCCATCTCATTCCGTAACCAATGGCTCGTCGGGATTATTCCATTACCAATCCTTCTCAATAACGCCCGGCATATTCTCATGACCGTCATAAACTATAATATCTTACCCGGGGGATTCCGAACGTAACCGATTTTTCGAAGATTTCGGAGATATTGATATGGAGTGTGAGCGCCATATATACAATTCAGATATATTATAAATTCGTCGTATCGCTTTGGATTTCGATTTGGTGGAATATTAAATTTATCAAATAAAGGCTCGAATCAACCGATCTACGATTCGTCGAAGGTGAAGGTGGAAGGCGAAAATAGTAGTTTTTATCCTTATATCAAGGAGGGTGTTACGCAGTTTATCCTCATGCCTAGGAGGGGGCCTTAGATGATCTAATAAAACTAAGTTTACTCCGTACTAAGTGAGGAATGGCTTGGACCGGCATCTACTGGTTCCCCCTGGTAATCTTGTTAGCGAAGGGGCGCGGATCACAGGATATTAATAATATTCTGCCAGAATATATGGTAGAAGTAAAAAATAGAGTAGGTCTGAATAACTTCAAGATTCTAGGGGGTCCCCCGGAATAGCAGAGGTCGCCCCACTGCCATATGTGGACCATACCCACGTACTAACAAGATTACTGGGGGAGAACGAGGAGGTACTAGCGTTCTGTCAAATAAAAGAACCCCAGCCCGCGGCTTTCTTTGCTCAGTTGAGACACCCACAATTCATATACTAGTAGGTCGGGGGATCTCCTGGATCTCTGATCTTCATATATCCTTCGTTCCTTCCTTGAAGACTTCCTAGCGGGTACCGTCGGGAATACATCCAGTTCCATCCTTAAGATGACCAGCGCCGCTGTTACCACGACTACATCACCCTTGCTCACTGCCACCATGGCTATTGACGAGAAACCTCTCTTCTCCCCCACCCTCATCTCTCCTGATGTCGCTGCGGCTTTGCCGGAGGAATACACTGTCCGACCGCTGCGCCGGTCCGACTACCACAATGGTTACTTAGATGTTCTCCGGGTACTTACCACTGTCGGAGACGTGTCTCTCGAGAAGTGGAACGAAAGATACGACTGGATGGCCGCCCGGAATGACGAGTACTACCTTCTTGTTATCTGTGATGGCAGCGGCCGTGTCGTCGGTACGGGGAGTCTGATCGTCGAGCGGAAGTTCATCCACACGTTGGGTTTGGTCGGCCACATCGAAGATATTGCCGTGGAGAAGGGCCAGCAGGGCAAGAAGCTGGGTCTGCGGATCATCCAGGCCTTGGACTACGCTGCGGAGAAGGTCGGCTGCTACAAGGTGCGTTCTACACGATTTACTCCTTGAAGATTTTCTGTTAGGCGCCCTAGCTAACAAAATGGCGGTACAGACTATTCTTGACTGCTCTGAGGCAAACGAAGGATTCTATGTCAAGTGCGGCTTCAAACGTGCCGGGCTGGAGATGGCACACTACTATTAGACTACTACGAATGCTGCGGAGGTCTGTTACATTTCCATTTCACTTGTCATCACGGTGTTGGGCGAACGATTCTTTGCTGCATTTCCTGTCCTTGCAGCAATTGTGGGACGAACAATAAGAAACAGATCAACGGGAGTTATGGTATCTGCTCTTGAATTTTTCACCGTTGCTGCACAATGGACGCATGCTAGCTCTGCGGAACCTCTCCATATCCGGAGAAGCGTTTCTAGCGTAGTGCGGTGTTGCTTTCCATATCCGGCCACGGCTCTGTACAGCTTAGCTTTTCCATGCGGGGACCCCCAATGGCCAGAACTTGGGAATTGCCACACCTCTTTTCATGCAGGAGAATATAGCCGGCGATCTTTATGGCTTGCTGTCGCTTTTTGATGGGTTGTCAGAGCGATCGTTCTCATGGCTACCGGGAGGGTATTTCTCAGGTCGCCATCGCTGGTCTTCGCCAGTATGGCAGTTCTGATTCTGAATCCTCGATTCTCCTAATGACTATAGAACCTAGATTACATGTTTCGCGATAGAAATATAGAAACTCATTGCAAGAATTTAGGATGGCTTCCTTGCGATCAGACTCAGCGGTCGCCACGCAGTAAAGTCAAATATCAACCTTCGAATACAGTAGCGAAGTCCAAAAGTCCGAAAGTTTACTCAAGCTGTGACTGGAGCTTTCTTTGGCGTTGGTCTTTCTCACAGGTGTATGACGAAGCAGATAACTACCAAACTCTACGTTGAAGATCATGGAAGAAAAGAACATCGTGAAGTCGACCAAGACACTTGGAATCTCCTTCTAGATTTCTCTATCGAAGGGACTCTGGGGCTGGCTAGGAAGGGGAAAAGACATTGATCCAGAGAAAAACACAAGGAGAATATGTGACATAAAAAAAGTCCCAGGAGACTTTTAACTGCCATTGATCTGTTTCCATCAAGGAACAAAAAAAGCCCTCCATCATCTCCCTTTTTCTGAACCGCCCCGTTCCTAGACGTTGATGATTTGCCTTGCCATTTTTTCTCCCTGACGGTACCATTCCTCACCACGCTCGGCTGTTCGTCCGTATGTCTCATGTTCCCGCCAGTAGAGAAAAAGAGATTTGCCCATTTAACCCATCATCGTGACCGTCATTGATGTGCCATCCTCTCTCGAAACTTTGAGGATTGGGTTGTTTACGAGGTAGGGTTGGGGTTCATCTGTGAGGATTTTTGTCAGCCGGACTGTTGCCTGGGGCTTGTCACAGTGCCTCGTAATTGAAGAGATGGGAGCGAAGATGCGTCATAACGCAAAGAGATGGATGATGCATAGCACCTTCACCTCCCCCCCCTTCAACTGAGAGATATGAGCAAGACTATCCAACATACCTTTCTCTTTCCACCAGTCAGAGTAACGTTGACGAAGCGGCGAGTGTACAAGAGACGCTTCTTGGCACGACCCTTGGGGAGCTTCTTCTTCTCCTGCTTCTCGACCTACATTTCCCATCCCGATCAGCATCTCCTGTGTTGCCTTTCCCTCTCCATCGCTGAAAAAATTTCACCGCATTCTTATCGTCTCGACAAGTCGTAACGCACCTTAGGAGTAGCAGACTTGACCTTGCCCGCACGGGCGAGAGAGCCGCTAAAATCATCATCAGCACACAGATCCCACCGCGAAAAATCGCACACATCTATCTCAGACATATGCAGGACATGGGTTCCGGGAGTGTACTTACTGAACCTTACCCATGATGGATTATGACGGTTGGGTTGTGCTGAACGATGGGTTGTCGGAAAGGTGGATTTGTCGAGGGAAAGAGATATCTGCACTATGGGGGGCGTGAGTCTTGTGTTCGGAGGCGAATTCCCGAGTGGATTATGTCAGATTATTTGTTGATGCCTGAGGTTTTGTGCGATGTTCAAACGCACGATTCGGTTACTTTACGGAGGAAAATTGAGAAATTAATGTATTTTATAGCTTATTTAGATGATCTATGTCTAAATATCTGATAATAATTTCAGGATTACCGTGTCAAGCGCTTTGAAATCTACGATATCACCCAGGTCTGCGTGAATGCCTTACCGGTCATGATAGGGTTAAGCCCTACTGCTCATCGTTAGGGTTTAGTAAGCGGCGCTTCGCAAGTTGCGGAGAAGCCTAGAAGTGACTTGGGCTTAGATCAGAAAGTCGACTTATGCGGAGGTCTCAGGGAGATATGCTATAAATATTGCATGACATGCATGAACAGCCACACGCATTGAATAGAATACAAGTGATATTATCTCGTGGACATGAAGAACCATGTATAGGAATTTACTCAGAATCAGGGCAGCATATGGGTATAGGATTCTATACGCATAGAAATCGACTATGTCATCGAAATAATCATATCGAAAGGTCATAGATTGACATCAGAGGCTGGGCGGGTTGGAATAGCATTTGCGGGGAGACATTCTCTACGTTATGCTTGTTACATCCGCAGAAGAGCAAGAGCACAGTCGATAGAACGGATATATTGATGACATTAGTCAATTGGAGACAGTCCATAAACTCCTCTTGGAATCTACTGGCCAAAGCCATGAAGAGCCATCATATCACATCCATTCCATTCCAGCGAAAATAGTACGGCGCGCGATGATAGGCCTGTTTCTAAGAGCCGAGCGCGATGTTCAATCCGCCAGAACCCGTCGCCCATGTTGCTCATCCCATTTTTTTTATCGTGAGGAAATCAGTCCAGCTCCAGAAAATCCCAGCATATGCTACTCAATTCTCCATCACACCCCACCCAAGAACAGACAACAAGTTCGTTTAACGAGACTTGGCGGCAACCTTGGGAGCGGCACCCTTCAGACCCTGCTTGCTCTGGATGCGCTGCTTGCCCTGGGCGGCGCTGGCAGCGTTCTTGGCCTTGTCAGCCTTCTTCTTGCTCTCAGCAGCAGCCTTCTTCTCCTTGGCGTCCTTGATGGCGGCCTGGCGGGCGGCGGCACGGGCCTCAGGGCGCATGCTTCGTCGTTCCTTGATCACATCGAGGGAAGCACCGACGATAGCACGCTGGCTCTTGATGACACGGCGGGTACGCTTCTTAGCGACTTCCTGTAAAGGTGCAAGATCCAGTCAGCCTTTATCCAATATCATATTTCCTCAAGCCTCCAATTTCTCCGATCGTAGAATTTCCCCAATCCAATCTCAATTCCAGCTCTTTCCCCCATTCTTCATTCCTAGAATACTATCCACACGAAAGACATAAAGGGGCCGGATTGTACTGACTTCAGAGATACCCTTCTTGTGCTGGCGACGGTACAGGGTGGTCCAGGCAATGCGGCGAGGGTTCTTGCGCTGGAGGAAGAGGGACTCGGACTTTCCATTCTGGAAGCGGAAGATCTTGCTGTCGCCACGGACGTACAGCTTACCCTGTAATCGAACCAAAAACAGTTAACAAATTGCCCCGTCATATCACTTGCTGCTACAGGAGCAGTCCGTCGCGTCCTCGTTGCGGATTTCGATATCCGGCCGGATGGCGTGCAATGATGGATGTATCGGGGAAAACGCACCTTTCCAGGGTAGATCTTCTCACCGCTGAAGGAATCGTCGTAGGTACGCATCTTGAACGTTGGAGATGCGCAGCCGCTCAAGACGAGTTATTGTCGGTTGGCGTTGGGTGGTTGAGTCGAATCGTCTTTGCGGCGAGCCGATCGTGAGACTGACACAATTGTGGTGCGGTGCGGGCCTCGCTAAAGTGCGGCACGTGATCGTGTCTGCCCTTGGCCGTCGACTGACATCAACTTCCCTTAATCCTTCTATACAACTTGAAGACAGCAGACTATGCCATTTTTCAGTCTATAGTCTCTGAACCTTGGGGAAAATTGATACATGTATTTTGTTCGTAATACTTTTCAAAATTGATCATACATTCATTTCTTCGTGATGGCCTAGATTCCCTCTTCTCGCTCTCCATCCTTCTATCTGCTCACCCGCCTAAGTACTCCTTGCGACTGGCCTTTTGGGCTCTGACGCCCTCCTCATGCCAGTCACAAGGAAACCAAGGGTCGGGCTTGCACTCCTATTCAAGAATAGTCAGGTTCATCCGTATCATCCAAGGCGATGGTGCTCTTACCTTGCACTGGATGTCCAAACATCCTATCACCGGGCAGGCACCGCAACACTCGGGGCACACGAGCCTGCCGCAGCCTCCGGGGACGGAGCACTTCGAAAATGTGCTCACGTCTCTCGCCAGGTGTCCAAGGCAGTCGATGACAGTGAGGAGCTTTTGAGCCTCGTCCGGTTGCCTAGTCGAGCTGGCCTCGGTGGCAGACGTGCGACGTGCTGTTTCGTACACACAACATGATCTTTGGCATAACGCACACGCTGAGGTACATCGAATGCACTTCAGGTTTTTAGCATACCAGTGCCTGGCGTCGTGATTCCCGCGTGTGGGCTTGGGGTCATCCGGCGAGCGCAGAATCACCTTGGTCCCGGTCACCTGTCGGACATACTCCATCTATGCTGAAATTAGTA
Organism: Paecilomyces niveus; assembly: GCA_003116535.1. Lineage (NCBI taxonomy): Eukaryota > Fungi > Ascomycota > Eurotiomycetes > Eurotiales > Thermoascaceae > Paecilomyces > Paecilomyces niveus. The sequence continues at coordinate 145,402 of QEIL01000087.1, forward strand.
AGGTGTATTGATAAGAAAGATGGATACAAGGCTTACTTTTCCATGGAGTACGTCGTTCGGGTAACCGTGAGAGGTGATGTCACTCTCGTCTAGGAAAAGTTAGCAGTGGCCAGACAGATAATACGGGATAGGATGTCCTTGTAGGAACTTACCAGGCTTTGTTTTGGCTCCGAAACCACTCCTCTTTGGTGTTATCTTGACCTTTGCACCCTTCTTTCCCCCCTCCAGCCTTTTGCGGCTCATCTCCACCACGAATTGTGCCATTGAGGCGTTTTGGAGAACTCCCGGTGGATTTTCTTCCTCATCTGAGTTCGAGGGTATGCAGCCATGTGGGAGATAACCTTGTCTCTCGGCTTCGTTCTTCCTTATCTCTAAGATTAACTTGCGGAATTCAGGGTCCCTCCATGACGCTGACTGTGTAAAACCTAGGGGTCGTACGTGATTTGCGGTATCAGATTCGAGGTTTTCCTGCTGATGATATCGTCTCAGCCATTCTGGAACGAGTTCATCGAAAGGTGGACATGTAGTGACCGCATTAGAAGGCTCGCGATATGACCTTTTCAACAGTTGGGGACCTGCGTTGCCGGCTTGAGAAATCACGTTGTCAGTGAATGGATTGAAGGCTGACCGGACAGGAGTTCTGAGATATGGCGCTTCGCCAATTATGTTGGAAGTTGTTGTACGGATTGGCGGGTCAAGAAGTTCGAAAGGGTCGGATTCATGGGCTAGGGGTGTAAGGGAGAAACCATCACTGGCCGTACGTGGACGGATTCGTAGGGATTGGAACTTCGGAATGAGGCTTTCGGGCGGTTTCATATGCTTTCTGAATCTATTTGACAGGCTACGATAAACAGGAGGTCCCTGCTGTAGGCGGTCGTGCCTTCTTACAGATGCTTCCCTGCCTGCCTTTTGCAATCCTGCTATTTCCGTTCTCGATCCCGGGATCGGTATGCTTGTCTTTTCAGATTGAGTATCTCTTCGAATTTCTCGATGAAATCGCGGCTGTTTCGTCGCTCTGTGCCATGGGAATATCCTGTCGAGACCGGTCTCAGCAGTGTCTGTTTTACTCGAAAATGCTATGTCGCGTTCGAGAGATGATTTGAAATTCAGACTCAGGCTGCCCGGGCTATCACCGAATGGGTCATCCATTACTTTTCTCGACAGTCGATTGATGCGGTCTCTTGCTGAAGAGGGAAGACGTGTTTCATGAAGATGAATTTGGGGTGTGGTTATTTGAAGAGCTACCTTTGCGGGAGCAGATTCAAGTGTCGAAGTTAGAAGATGAGACTTTAGAGAATTAGATGTCGATGTCAAGCTAGCTCGTGGAAGATGTTTTTCATGAGATATGAGGTATCATCCAAAGACAAAGGAATAGTACTAAATCTAACTGATGTAGGTCGTGCCCTGAGGGACGAGTGTTCTTCGAAATGTGGAATGTTCACTCTTCGACCAGACACACGAAGGCTTGTTGCTCTTGGACAAGGAAGTTTACCGGGGTAATTTGCTTGGAAGGGAGAGCTCTCAATAGAAAACAGAAATTTAAGAAGGGAATGGTAACACGTTGGTACAGGTGTGTAGGTTTGAATGAAGAAATGACGTTTTCGTGACAAGGTTAGTGAATCTGGAATCCGATGTGTCCAAATGCTTTCCAGGAGAATTTGAGTTGATGGTAGGTGTGCGTGTGAGGTTAAATTCAGAAGTGTGTCTGGGTTAAGACCGTAGTCTAAATAGAAGAGATTCGTCAGGAAAAGACTATCCGATCGAAAATTGGGCTCTAAGACCCGAGGACGTTCTGTATTGCACCTGATTAAGACCTGATGTGCTTCTGGCGAACTGAGAGTGAGATTCTCAGGGGTGGGTTGGTTCCGCTGACTAGCAGTCCTCTCAGAGGAATCTACCTTCGAGACAGTGTTCATGCTGACTTTACTAGGCTCTGTTTCGAGATATTTCGCGTGAAGACACTCCGGTGATACCCTTCTATGTCTCAAAAAGAGCTCTCTTGGAGAAGTCTGGTCTGTTGAAGTCCCCTTCGATAGCGTATGACGGAACCAGCAGACTCTCCAGCCCCAATGCTCCTCAGTCTCCTGGAACTAATACTATTATTGACCCTATTCACTGACGACCCCTGACGATGTCGCGACCGGCCTCTCTCTTCGAGGACGTCATGGGGGGGCCCTGGTTCCATGGCACTCAGCTTCAGTCTTGGCTTCAGAACATGGTCACAATGGTTCCTAAACTCACTCTTGAATATAGAGGACCAAATACGTTTGATTCCTCCACTCCTAGAACTGGTTATTTCAATTTATCTAACATCCGGTTAACAGTATGACTTACTGAGAAAATGGCCAAATTTCATGACCGATATGCTCCTCAGGGCAGCTCCCGTGCATCTTTCCGGGGACGACGTGCTTCAGTAGATCACTGAATCTCTTTTTCCACCGCTCCAGCTTGAATGCAAATTTACTTAATTTGCTCACGTTCGTGATGGTAGCATCGATCGAGACATAGTCTGGATCTCCTGCTTCTTCGAGCCCCGTGAAGAAAAGCTCGCAAACCCGTGCTCGTCCTTCCACTACTTCTGCCGGAATCTCGGGAATGGCGTATTTCTGTTTGCTGTTATGGTTCTGGCGGACCCGGCGAGATCTTGAAGGAGCAGGATCGATTCGGGCAGATCTGATATTCAGCAGTGCCTCACGCTTATTTGGAGTGTCAGTCAAACCGTATTTCAGTCACAGTTTGGAAGGATTTCGTCTACCTCAGCATCCCTGAGGTGCATCGGGAATTCCCCAGTCTCGAGGCTTTCATTGGCAGCAGCAGGTAACGAGGGAAGAGCTGTCATCACCGCTTCCTGAAGGGTAGCGACGTGTTCATCCGCTGAATAGCGGGAGATCGGTTCGCGTTGCTCAGATGGGCTAGAAGGAAGGACTCTAGAGTTGCTATACTTGGCAGACTCCTCGGTACCATAATCCATCGTGTCCATGATCATTTGAAGGGGTTATCTTTCAGTCGCGACGTGAGATGGTAGACGATCCGAATCGCAGATAGGGTCTTATTCCGCAGGACTTTTGCCTTCTACCCGAGATGTATTCGATAATTGCTGAAGATCGAAGGAGGTCAAAGGATACAAGATTCAGAAAGCGGAGGCAAGACTGAAGATTGAAGCAGTGTCACCCGTTTGTTTTTGAGACAGAGACTCTAAACGAGGTTGTCCGTCTTGGATATCAGCCGAGTTTAGAGACTTCTCGCAGAACTTGATATTCCATTCAAATGAAAGACGATGCTGCTCCAAGTTCCATACCAGATGAGAAATGGTATAGACGAACAAAGCCTTTACAGATAGGGGATGAAGATGAGAATGGTTGATGTGCGGAGGGATATGACTCCTGAGGAGGGAAGAGAGATGAAAATAGACTCGGAGGGCTAGAGGAACACTTATGATCAAATGTCCTATATGTGTATTAACGGACGAGAAGGGTTAGCATCGATTATGTCGTCGGGGTCAAGAAATTGCAAACTGAGCGGCTGGTCGTGATCTTAGGACTGGAATTCAGACCAGCTGCGTATATGATCACAGCAGATGGACAGACAGAGTGAGTACAGGAGCTACAAACGCACATGGCTGTTTTTAGTCTTCAAAGGATATATAACTAACAAGATGAATAGAATGATTAAACATATACATTCCCACAACAGAAGGTAAGCATAAATGCTCAAAATTGGCAAATTAAATGTTATACACCAAATATACGCGCCATATTGCCATGAACACCATAGAACAGCCAGAACATGATATGGAGTGCACTACTGGATAATATTGACGTGCAGAAGGTTCTTCCTTTGTTAGGTCCTTAATGCTTAGGGCCACCGGAACAAGCGTAACAGGAAAGATCTGATACGGTATCAATAAGTCAAGATTCATTGAACTATATCTTATACCTGACCATGCACGACTTATCACTAGAGCTCCAAGAAAAGAAGTGGCAGGAGAAGGAGAAATAAGAGGAGCCTCAGTGAGAGCAGGATATCGAAAAAAAATCGAAATATCAATAGCAAGTGAAAGCAAATCTTCATGGAGGTCCATTTCATATGCTTCGTCCGTGTAGTAGCCCGTTGCTCGTGTTCTCCTGGCATCTCGGAAAGTATCCGGTCAAAATGGGTATAATCAATAGTCACTTCTAAGAGCAATAAAAATTCAAAAGATATGCATCAGCCAAAATTTACCTATGAGAGATACTCTAACCGCTATTGTATTGCATTTTAACAGTCAGAGACCTCGGATGGGATCCATAACAGTTACCGCTTTCGGGATTTCGTGATACAGTGCTAGGATCTAACTCACGACCTGGATACCATTAGTCAGTATCGTACTTCTTGACCGCCCAGGATAGCTCTCTTCTGGAGGTGTCATAGAACTAGGGACCGTCATCTAGATCCCTCATGGCTTCGAAAAGGTATTGGACATAGGCGATTATGAATCATGGGACGTACAGAGTCTACAATTGGCAAAGCAGGTCCTTAATTTGCAGAAAGGAAGCGTAGAATCTGACTCAATCAGGATAGATATCGCCCAAAATGCAGCCCTACATCGACATCTGGACACAGGAACCAGGAAATTGAGCATATCGAATAGTTAACCTAGGTGATTTGCCAACAACTCTTGACAATTTTACAAGTTCGCAAGATATAAAGAATTGGGTTTAAGCTAGAGGCTCTGTCGAGGATCTGCATGAGTTACGAGACAAAGGAAGCAAAACAGCAGATCTCCTGCGTAACGCCTCAACTTGCCAAGACACGGAAATGTAAAGAACAGCAAGGATAAAAACAAAATGCACAACTCTTTTTGTAAACACCGTTCTCTCCTGCAGAAAAAAATGGCCATCCATAATGGCATACTCAAGAGCTCTAACGCCACAGCGATGTATATGTAAAGGAACTAGTATGATCCAGAAGGGGCTGAGGAAATGTCTTTTACTTAATTGAAACTGGATAGGCCTTGTTTTCGTGATCACATCAGAGGTCGTCGACATGTTTCTTTTCTCATCACGACTGCTTTAAGAAGAACAGTAGTCTCGAGTCTAAGTCATGGCATGCGTCCTGGTCCACTCCCTTGCAGTCTGGATTGCAGCAGGTTCGTCTTCCTTCCAACGCTGTGCAACATCGTTTGCGAGAGGATCATCTGGGTTGGGAGCTCCAAGTAGAGCCTGAATGGAAAGGAGAATAGTACGGATCTGCAAGGCGGGAGACCAGTTGTCTTGACAGGAGTCAGCTCAGGTAACTAGGACCTCAACAGTTATTCGCTGTTCTTACTCTTCAGCACATCCAGACAGATTCTACCCAGTCGATCAATGTTGGGGTGATAAATCTTGGTGAGGAAGCGAATCTTAGGAGGAGTCATGGGATAGTCGTCGGGCAAAAACAGCTCGAGTCTGAAGATACCACCTGCATTATTGTGAGCCAGAGCTCTCAAGAGGATTTTCACATGTTGAAACCCCATACCTTCATATGGAGACTGCGCAGGTCCGTGGATCGTGACATCAAAATATCGCAAGTTATCTTCGTGGGGAACAGCGTTGATTCCAGGGACCCTGCGGATATTCCTTTGGTGAGAAGTGCTCTCAGGATATTTTTGATACTGGTTAACTCACGGTTCCGCCATCAGGCGTTCCGTCTCCTTCACTATTCTCTTTGGCAAAGCCATTTTGTCGGTATGAAGGACAGCTTGATCAGCCCAGAGTAGAAAGCTGTCAAAACAATCTCAATGTTGTTTTGAGATAGAGCAATACTGAGAAGTTCGTTCCGAAACTTCGGAATCTCGTCCCCACTCTGCAACGGATAGTTGACCTCCCGACCGTGCTAGAAGTCACTAGTTTTGATGAAATTTAAGTACTTTTTTAAGTGTGAGTTGTAGATTATGGTGAATACCTTGCAGGTATGAGGCTGATAAGGTATCACCAAGAACAGCTCCGCAAGGCTTCAGATGAGGGACGTAACAGAGGGGCATCTCAATCTGGTCAATATCGCCTTCCGTAGTCCGGAGAAAGGAACAGCCCACATCCGGTATCCGGGAGAAGCTATATGTGCAAGCTTCATCACGTGTGGTGATCCAGGGTCTTCTCCACAGTGTGTTGACCGACTATCTCCATACAATCGCTGAAGCTCGGACTTCATTTGTAAAAAAAGGTAAGTAGACTATATGGCCGGTCCTCCCCTATTCGATTGCCCTACACATTTGAAGCACCATACAGGCAATATCTAATTCTCTTCATTTCCAGGTCACACACTTCTTTTGCTCTGATTCTGTTTCGGGCCGCGCGATGAACTCGTATCGCCAAAGCAGCTAGATGCTTAGATAAACCTAGCCTCACTGTTGAGATACAGCATCGGATGATCGATATGAGACAGACGCATATGGCTACCCTGCGCGGTTCTCCACCTTCACGTTCGTTCTGCTTCGGCGATCGATCAGTATCTTGAAGGTCTCCGTGCTACGACTGGAGGTCGATTCGACTGCTACTCTGAACTGGATCCTCGTGAAAGCATTGCCGCTGGTGGAGGGGATCTGTCAAGATGTCTAGTCCTGCAGAGTCAAGGACGTCAAGGACGGTGACTTCGGCCTTTGAGAGTCCAACCTTTGGCGAAGACAGTTCGTTCCATGTGGAGCAGCCAGTCGGTTCCGCGTCAATATCTCCATGTGGGCGCGACGTCGTTCTTGCCTCAAAGGAAGGTCTTCATATCATTGACCTTGATTCTCCATACTCACCCCCTCGATATCTCCCGCATCACACGCCATGGGAGGTCGCAGATGTACAATGGTCACCGTTCGCGGTGCGCGATTACTGGGTTGTGAGTACATCGAACCAGAAGGCATTGTTATGGAACTTAGCTATGAAAACACAAGAGAACTCGATTGAACATGTGCTACACGCTCATTCGCGAGCAATTACGGATATCAACTTCTCAGCCCACCATCCGGACACACTTGCTACCTGTGGAGTTGATAGCTTCGTCCATTGTTGGGACCTCCGAATTCCTGCAAGACCTGTCATATCCTTCTCCGATTGGTTTGCTGGTGCAACTCAGGTCAAATGGAATAGACAGGATCCCGATGTCATTGCAAGTTCTCATGATAAATTCCTTAGGATCTGGGATAAGCGAATGGGCGCATATCCGATTAAGTCTATTGAAGCGCACAGTACCAAGATTTATGGCGTTGACTGGAACAGAGTGCGTCGTGGAGCTATTACAACCTGCTCTTTGGATAAGACGATCAAGTTCTGGGATTACACCGCCGAAGGTGAAACTCCTGAGAAGGTAATTAAGACTCCATTTCCAGTCTGGCGTGCCAGGAACACCCCTTTTGGCTGGGGCGTGTTGGCCATGCCGCAGCATGGGAATAGTGATCTTCACCTTTACAGCCGGCGAACGCCAGAAGGAGTCCAGATATTCGACCCTAACGAGACCCTTACTTTGGTGCATAGCTTCGCTGGTCATAAGGGCCAAGTCAAGGAATTCCTATGGAGGGCTCGTGGAGCAGTGATAGATGGCATCGATCACAGGGAATTCCAACTTGTCTCTTGGGGCACTGATAGGGAGCTTCGCCTGCATAGAGTCGACCCTGAGGTACTACGAGGAGTCGGCTACGAAAAGGGGAAATCATTCGTTCCCACACTGAATATCACTCGTAAAGGCGCCGCGTATAAGACATACCGTGATGAGCCTCTCGACCACGATTTCGCTGAATTGTTCGAGTCCCAGCCTACCTTGTCTTCGGGGCGTCAGCTTCCGGGCCAGTATCGCCCGCGGACCAGCGGAGGCATAGGCATGAATAATGTCGCGCTGCGTTATTCTCGCCCCTGGAGACAAGGCGGCCAGCTGGATTCAAGAGTCGGCATGCAAACACGTTCTAATGTCAGGGCTGATACGAATCCCATCTCGTGGATGCGGGGTGTGAAGATATCTGGCTGGGATATCGAGACCCTCGGGGATGAAATAACACACGTTGGAGAGATGTTTACCAAGGTTGTGTTTGAATCAGTCGATGTCAGACAGCGTAAGATAACGGTTTCACTGCATGGACCGTGGGGCCCTGAAGGAGCTTCTTTGTTTTTGAAAGTGGATATGAAGTTCCCCAGTGAATATCCCCGAAATGCCATTCCAACCTTCAATGTCCAAAAGACATCGGCAGTGACTGACCAGCTGGCGAATAAGATCGTCTCCGAGCTGCGCACGATCGCAGAAACACATCTTGCGAAGAAACGTGGTTGTTTAGAAGGGGTGCTGCGGTACCTATTAGGAGAATGCAATCTCGAAGAGAGTGTCGCGTGGGTCCTTGGTGAGACTGCAGAGACAGTCAAGTCACCTGTCACTGGTGCAATAGAAGGTGAAGAGTCAAGTGATGAGGATGAAGAGGTGGGCCAGTTCCAGAATCAGGATTTAGCAATGAGCTCCGAACTCCTTCGACCTGTGAACGCAAATGTTATGGTCCCGGTTGCGAAGGCATGCGGTGCGCTCTGGGCCAACGATGGTCGGCTTGTTTGCTTTTTTCCACCCAAGAAAGATAAGCAGAGTGCTGTATTTGACAGCCTGGGATTTAGTGAGATGACGAGGCTGTCACGAGCCGACAAAGTTTTTGAAGGATTTGGTCGCCTCCAGACGACTTCACCAGGACCGAGGACAAGGACCGGTACGGGCACAGGAACGGGAACGACGATCACTATTACAGATGATGGCACATCAGACTATTCTGACGACTCCTCCATCGCATCATCGAGCTCGTCTGGGTCTTCCGACCTTCTTACTGGCCTCCCGAGCCGCTTTCCGGCACCGCAGACCTGGCGTAGTGCTGGAAGTCTGGGGTTCCGTCAGGCACGTTCTACAGACAACTCCCAAAAATCCACTAACGGTGTTGGTACTGTGAGGTTGTCGGACGCTCCACACAACATAATTTCTATCCACGACTTTAATTACCTAATGCCTGCAAAGAGGGAATTGGCAGTCCAGTATCGGATATTTGGGAAAGGCGCCGATGTCTGTGCTCATAACGCAGCTGTGGCTGCAGACGCAGGATACCATGACCTGGCTCAAGTCTGGGGTCTAATTAAATTGATCCTGCATAATCAGGTTCCGAACGAGCTAGAAACTCAAGCTGATATTACTACAATCGCAAAACTTGCAACTACAGGCGACATGAAGAGAAAGGACAGTGGTATTGATTTAAGCTATGACGATTCTAAGATCTCGCCGGAAGTGGCAGCTTGCAGCAATATCCGATGGGGAGAGCATCCGCTCGGCGGTCGCTGGCTTGTCCCTGCCCTCTTCGATCATTTCGAAAGAATTGGGGATGTGCAGATGCTTGCGATGCTTTCTTGTATCTTCCATGAGTCTGGAACTAGAAAGATCGCTCCTACTAGGCTGCATCGTCGAGACAATGCAGCATCCCCTCATGTTGAAGACCCAACTTTCTCGCTGGACTTCAACTATTCTAAATCAGTGTCTCATAGATCACAGGCAACAACTCCGATTACGGTTGCTTCAAAAGATAGCCACAACACACCAGCCACCCAAAGCCCTGGTCGTTCATCTGCAGAATTCTTGCGAGGTGACTTCACGCCGCCTTTCTCTACGGGAACGACGCCTCCTGTTACGTCTCGAGCGGGGGCTATAATAGCAGATAGGAAGAACAACGTTCAAGGTCTTTCAATTTCTGCTTCTCCAGATCAGCACTCGGTTCCACGAAGCAGCTCTGGCCTAGGATCCGCTCTGGCGTCATCCCTATCCCGGTCTTTTACCTTTGGGCCTTCATCGGCCTCACCTCCAGCGGGCGCAATCAACAAGAAGAGAGCGACTCCGAACGGTAGCCCGAACACTTCTGTTGGCCCAGGAGCGTGGACTACTAGCGGGTTCTTCAGTCGGGCCGCGTCGGCGATTCCTGATTATTTGACAACATCTGGCACGATAACCTCACAGGCTCAATCTGATGATACTGAGAGTGAGAGACGTCCTCAGCTCGCGAAACAGCCTCTAAGGATGAAAATAATGTTCAAAAACCAAGACTCTTTCGACAGTGACGGAAACAATCATAACACTTTCCTTGATAACAGGAAAGATTGGCTGTACGGCTCTTACCGGGCTGCGTATGCCCATTTATTGTTCATATGGGGATTACCAATTCAACGCAGCGAGGTACTTAAAATTAGTAGGATAACAGATAGTACCGTCATTCCGCGTGTTGGCCGTCGCGGTTCTCGCAGTCCTCAAGACTCCCTATCCCTTCCGACCCCCAAGCGCAAAGAGTCGCCATCACCTCTGCTCGCTGAGGTCAACCGGGCATTGGACATTCAAAAGCACTGCACTAACTGTGGTTACGCGCTTCAACTATCTGTCTTCGCGCCTCCGCCAAAGAAGCATACGACGAATGGAAAGGTCACTACGAATCAGTCAGCCTTGAAGTGTCCGAACTGCAAACCAGTGCAGCCATTGCCCACGAGACTCCCATGCGTCATATGTGGTGAGATTGTGGATGGAATGTTCACGCCATGTTTGAATTGCGGACATCTTAGCTGCTTCGAGTGTCACCAGCAGTGGTTCTTGAGGGCTCCTGATGAGCTGACAGGAAACAACACGCAGAATGTAGCACAAAGCAGCGGTAACAGTGTGCAACTATGCCCTAGCGGTTGCGGCTGTGACTGCTCGGAACATGTGGTATACGAGGTGCCCCTGCCTCCCAGCCCTGCGCTCGAGCAAGATAGAGACAGCAGACGCAGCTCGAGGAGCAGATCACGTCGCAGAAGAACCGAACTTTCCCCAGGTGGCGGTTCCTCTCATGTGTCACTTAAGGCTGGGCACGACGAGGATGACTTAGACATCTGGCGCGCTTCACCATTTGCATCTCTTGCAAGAGGCCTGGGTGGCGGCCTGAGTCGTGGCCTGACTTCTAAGGATGATAGAAAAGACTCTCCGGTACCAAGCGCCGCTAGGCAAAAGAAGAGCGGGCACCAGCGGGCACGAACGATACGTTAATTGTGCCACAATTAGAAAACCAGTCATATCCACAGCTCTTATAAACATGGTGATCCCTCAATTGAGTTTTTTTACGCTTTCGTTTCTTTCTGGTTCAATACATGCATTTTAGCGCGGCGTTGGATTGGCTACTACGATCAGAGGAGCGACAATTTGATGTACTATTGGTGTGCTGTCCATGTATCCTTAGGTTTATACTGCTTGCCTGATTGGATATGTACAATACTTAGTGAGCTTGATGATACCTATGATTGGAGTATGCATGGCTATGGAATAATGGTCTTGCAGGATGACGTGTCGGTCACATCTTAAAGCCCCGTTTGATACCAAACACAAAGCCAATGCAAGTGCTATTGGAAATATCTGGCTACATGCATCGAATCCATTCTCTGTCGATAAACCAATATTAATCTAGTCTAGCGTGTCCTCTGCTAGATTCGGGCAAGGCCGCCATCAATAGCCACCACATCTATATTCTAAATGGCAATACAGAACATGTCAGATACGTCAGGCTGTCTTCTCTACGTATGTACAATGCCGACAAAACCGAAGAATCGAAACAGGCCAAGCATCCCTCCCAGCCCAGCTGAATCTATATACAAAACATGTCGTCATCCCATAAAACCTTTCAGCACACTTAAAACTTATCCCCTATCTTGCTCAATGGTATATTCTTTGGCACAACAAAAAGCGACGTTGCCTCAACACAAAGCTTCCCCGTCTCATCACGAACCTCGCCTCTCATATAAGCTTTCCGATCCGTACTTAAGAGCTTGTCCAAGCTCGCATGTACAGTATAGTAACGGTCTCCAGAGACCGGAGCCCGATAGTTGATGTCGAGATTGGCTGTGACACCCGTTTGGGCCGGGAAGCTGCGGATAGCGACGCGACCGAATGTCTCGTCTAAGACGGTCGCGAGAATACCGCCGTGCACGATAGTGGGCCAGCCGTCGAGACCGGAGCCGAAGAAGACGACGTTCACGACGGCTTTTTCTTTGTCGTTGAAGAAGATTTTCTAGATTGATTAGATTCATTAGCTCCCTCATTCGGGTAAAGCTGTTCTCTCTCCCATCGAGAAACCAGCAATTTAAGTCAAAGCCATGGCATGAGACTAAATAGGGACGAAGAGTAATCGATAAGGAAACCAGTCACCAACCTGCAACGCCAACCCTCTACTCCCCTTCAACGCCCCCGACGTCAACCGATGTTCTTTCTGTTCATCCGAAAAATTGCTATACGCCGTCCATTCCTCATAGTCCGGATCATCCCGCAGCTGTTTCACAATCGGCAAACGTTCATATTCGACTTCTATAGCTTTCGTTCGCAAAACGTCTTCTTCCGTACCAGGTATCGGGGGCGAGGCCAGTAGCTTCTCTATTCGACTACCCGTCGCCAGTCCCATACCGCCAAAGAGAGCAATGTAGAGTAATGTGCGGAGGCGGCGTGAACTGGTAGATTGTTGCGGTTGCGACTGCGGTGCGGCTGATGAGGTCGCCGTCGTTGTACTATTGTATCTCTTTAAAAGGAGCTGTCTTGATCTTAGTGATGTTGTCAACGGCCGTCGAGGGACGGCCTGTTTTAGACTCCTTGTGAAGAGCATTTTGGCTGCGATGGTGGTCAATGCTGCTGGTGATTGTCGTCAGCGGAGTCCTTGAATATCGTCCTGAGAGCGGCGTCTGGCACTCTACCGAGGCATAATGTCCAGAGTCACGTGCTGTGGATCGGCAGATCGCGAGTACTCGGTAATGACGAGTTACTTGGTCTTCAGTAGAAGGGATTTTTCTTAAAATTATTATCAAAATGTTATATTAAGGCAATCTTTAGTTTTCTTTTTAGATCTAGTCCATCCCTCTCTTGAAAGACAGCAGGGTTAATCCTTGCCTCAGTAGCAGGTCCCGCTGTGAAGTATATTTAGTCGGGATGTTTTCGCAGCTCCTGTAGAGATCATAGTGATAAGATGCTCGAGACCCCAACAGCATGAAGTAAGAACATATCGAGCTCTTATGACATAGGATCTGTACATCTGCTGCGTGACCGCAGGCATATATTTATTCATCGTCTTTTAGCTCTTTAACTTGCGGAATGAGATTTCTTTTTGGTTACAATACAACACGGCTTGATCATAATCTAAATGAAATTCGTATGTTCTAATTAATTCATGATTCTAGTTCATCTAGACGCATCACATGACATGTCGATCTGGCGTGAGTATTTAAAGCAAGTGAAGCTCAATAATGCAGAGGCAATGCCGAAACGAGGCAGAGCATATCTGATCATTGCTTGACCTCCTCGGCAGTAGGGAGGTCGATGGCACGATAGAGGAGGATCAACGCAGAATGCGACTCACCTGAAGAAAAGAAGTCAGCAAGGAGAAACGAATCATGATCTGCATGAAAAGTACTTACCACCTCCAGACAGAGTCTCGATCTTCTCAGCCTCCACCTCGGTCACTTTGTCATCGTTGAACCACCACCACTTGCTATCTTCCTCTCGCTTCTTACCACCTGGAGCCTTAGGGTCGTCGACAAGACGCCCTTGTTTTTTCACGTATGCGGTGTAGTGGCCACTATCAGCACTGGCACCTTGGTGGGTGATAACTCCCCGAAGCTCGTACAGGCCGGATTTGTTCGATCCCTCATCAGTAATGAGCTTCGGATCGATAAGTTCGAATAATTCCTTCTTTGCCTTGGCGATTGAAGCTGCTCGCTCAGCCTCATACTCCTCATCCGTCTTAAAGACATCGGTCATGGCAGTATCCGGATCCTTTGCCTCTGGGTTCTTCTCAGACTCCTTCTGTTCCTCTGCAGCCGCCTTCTTTTGTAACGGCTCAGCAGGGGCGTTTCCTCCAGCTTTGTGAGCTTCCTCGCGCTGATGAGCAATCTTTTGTCGTTTCCTGGCGCGCTCGACATCCTGTTCATCCTTGCGGATCTCCCGAACTTTGTCCCTGACAGGGATGAGTTGTTTCTGAAGCTCCTCGGTGCAGAACTCTACAGCATCAAGCTCTGCAGGAAAAGTGACTTTGCGCATGATCTTAGCCTTCTTCTGGGTTTCACGTTTCCAGAAGAACCTAACAAAATGCACAGTTAGGTATTTGGGCAAGCGGGAGATGCGCGAGCTCTTCGTGTAGCTTGCATCTCGGCCTAGGGTCGGGGAATTCTTCTCGATCTGCTCCTTGAGACCATCCAAGATGCCATCTCGGAGGTGGTTAGTCTCCTTGTTGATGTGGCAGTCTAGTTTCAAGAAGGAATCAGAAGTCTTCACGGGTTCTTCGCCTGCCTCCTTAGCCGCCGGGTCATCGCACTCAATAACAGATTCCATCCGACCAGCGAGATACTTATCGATAAATGAGATGTCGCTGGCAGAGTCGCCTTCGCCTTCTTTGACTAGCAACCTATGGCGCAACTGGCTAATAATCTGCGACCAAGCTTCTTCCGCATCCTGTTGGGCATATCCATGACCATTCTTAGCCTTCTGCGCAAATTGGGGGAAAGCAGTCCGCAGAGCATTCAAGAACATGAGTGGCGGAAATCCTTCCTGCGTCTCAGACATCTGCTTGTACAGGTCCCGTAGGGCGGCTGTCAGATCCATGGACGCACCCAACCCTCCAAGGCCGAATGTGCTGAGGTCTGAGAGTCCAGCAGGACCAGTACCAGCACCGGTAGAAGGCTTGTACTTGAGGAGTTCTTCTTGAAGCTCGGGCATACTTTTCAGCATCTGAAGCGTCGCATTCAAGTAACAAGTGTTTCCGAGGTTCTGTAGGCCCGCAGGAGTAGCACCATCCGCTCTGGCTGCCTCAGCTTCCGTCATATCTTCCAAGAATTTGATCGTATCTTTCGGTCGTCCCAGGGTGGCGTCAGCCCCCGCTCCGGATGGAGTGCCCATCATCATGAAGGTCTGTCCGGGCTTCGCGTTGAGAGAGGAAAGGGGAGTGTTATCCTTAAGCTGGCCACCCTTGACCAAGATCTTCTGCCTGTCTGGCTCAACTCCGGTCAAAGAGTAGAGTTGGTATTTGAAGGTCTCGCCATTTGACGTCGGGTCGAACTCGACTTCATAGCGTTTGCCCTGGTGCTTGACAATGACTATATACACGCTGTTAGCAATGCCTGAACTTTATATGAGCTCTTGAGGGTTCGAAATACATGCCTTGTATCGTCTCCATGGTGAAATTTGGAGTTAATGATGGCAAAGAGCTCACCCTTGGTAAGATGGGGGGCATAAACAAGCGCCACCGCAGCTTACGGCAGCCTGGATGAGATCGTGGGGCAGAAGGTGCAAACCGCGCAAACATCCCCATCATCCACGGCGGACACGCATGGCGGTCCGCCCGCATCATCCAGAACGACGCTGCCCCCCGAGTGTCTTGGAGCACCAGTCTTGAAGCTCCGGTCAGGCAACTTTGTTCTCGATAAAGCGCATGGAAGATTGGAGCTTCTCCAAATTCACACCTACTTTCCGAAATTAAATAACCAGTTTAGTGGGCAAGGGAGCGCTATCGGTGGTTCCGGCCCAAACAGCGGTAGCTGCATCGACTAGGGAATACAGCAGACCCCCTCTTCTATATTCTTCGCCATGGTACGTGGAATGGCAGTGATAACTACTTATCGATACTGAATCATTTCCAGTCTCAATCGCTGCGACCTTACCTTCAATGCGTCCGGTCATCCCTGACCGCTGCGCTCGCTATCTCCAACTTCGCATCGCAGACGTCGGAAAGACACAATGTCCCAGAGATCGAAGCTGCTACCTCTCCAGAAGTTCTGCTGAATCCCCTCACGGTGGCCCGTAATGAGAACGAGAAAGTCTTGATCGAGCCTAGCGTTAACAGTGTCCGGGTTAGCATCCGAATAAAGCAGGCAGACGAGATCGAACATATCCTCGTGCACAAATTCACCCGATTCTTGACGCAGCGCGCGGAGTCGTTCTTCATCTTGAGACGGAAGCCGGTGAAGGTGCGCTGAGCGAGTCTCCGGATATACACCAAGGATTGCTGACTGTAGACAGGGATACGATATCTCCTTCCTGATCACGAACTTCCATACAGAAGCCATGTTGAAACACAAGTTGGTGGACTTTATTATCCAGTTTATGGAAGAGGTCGACAAGGAAATTTCCGAGATGAAGCTTTTTGTATGTCCAGTCCTGAGTATCATTATTGGCGAAGCCCACTGCCAAGTTACCAAGTTCATACGGTAAGACGCTAACCATGTATAGTTGAATGCGCGTGCCCGTTTCGTAGCAGAATCTTTCTTGACTCCGGTGAGTTATTATCTTATTTCTGTGGCATATTATCTTCAGCTAACTTTATGTCTATAGTTTGACTAAGGCGCTGGCCTGCCTTCTATCATATTCATTGCGAATGAATAACACGCGACTTTCGATGTATTCCAGTCACAGTTCATGTACAGATTTTAAGCTGGCATAGAGTTTCCAGCAGATGCAGCTTCTTTAGCGTCAATCTATATCCTGTAACTGGAATCCTTCCGCCTAGGCGAGTCATTCATAGGACAGATTCGGCGCTCCCCGTCGTCTCCGGGAGGAATAAACAAGTCCGTCATATGTCCGTACTGCCATTTTACCTTTATCGAATACATCAAAAAGTTACCGTCATACGAGCCGTGATCCGGCAATCCACATTCTTCTAGTCACCATATCAGCCGATACGTATTGGTTCCTCGTATGTTTTTCGGTGAGTAGACGGGATTTGAACATGACATCGCTTGCATACCTCCATCTATTACGACTTTTATCTTTTCGTCCTTTCCCCTAAAATTTCTTGATAACGGTTAAAAAATTTGACGAGGCTGGTGCCATGTTCTATCGTCGTTTTCGCCATTTCTGCGATTTCCTATTGACGGCCGGCAATGCTGCAGAGTCTACATACGTCCATTTGTATTTCTATCTTGATGCACTGATTAGAAGATCAACTCCTGATATTTCTTTAGCCAGTGATTCATATTCCATGCCCGATTGCAGTTGTGCATGCTGTTATAGGAGCTCTAGGGAATATTATTCGCTCATTGTCCAGTTCTCCCTTTGTATTGCTAGTCCTCTACTCCTTTCACGCCTATGTCCCTAGTGATTGTTCCTTTATCTTTTCCTGTTGATCCAGAGATTCTATGCCCCATTCTATAGTTTGTAGGTTGATTACAGCCCAGCTTATTTGTGATAAGGGTTGCCTGCTGTCCTCTTCCAAGCAATATATAGGAGCTCGGCGATGCTCCTGTCACCATGAATTCTCTCACCATGCGCCACTTACTCAGATATGAGGCCTCACAGCAGGGTCACGCCGAGATATCCAACGTTACGTTCGGCCAAGCCACGTTACGTTCAAGGATAGACTTCTCATGAACCTTTACACATCACCAGGCTTTCTGCTTCTTTTCCTAAACAGACATCCTCTGCACCTCTTTAGCAGACCAAACTTTGAGAAGAACAGCGCTGCTGGCCTTGACTGGCTCCGAAGACACGCCGCAGTAAGTCTCTTGATTAAGTATCCTGCTATATGCTTTAGACTCCGCTTATTCTAACATGAAGCTGCAGACTTGCCTCTGTGTTGCAGAGAAAGAAGCCTAGGGACCTGAAAGGCTTTCCGTCTTCAGACTGGCATGGAGTTCTCAATCGATACCGCCGACGAGGTAGAAGACTGGATTCCTGAGCGGCCGATGCCATCAGACGTGGCGAGCGAGCCAGGCGACTACTACCTCGACACCGTGCCTGCCAGGCACCCCAGTCGCATTGCAGGACTTAGATGCAGCCGTACAGTTTGTGTGGAGCTCGGCATATCTCCTGATGATTACAGCCGTGCCGACTTCTGCGCAGCTATGATCGAAATGGCAGGAAAGGACTATAAATTCCAGAAACTTGAAAGTCCCATCACCATCGGAGAATTTGGCACAGAAGTACCTAGGAGACGCTTCTCTGATGTAGGAGACAAGAGCCGTCCATACCTCGAGGATATTACTGTTGGGGAGTCGGCTTCTGAACGCGGGAAGGGGGATATCACTTTTTCTGATGAGCATGTTAACCAGGGTGGAGAAGATGCTAACTCCAGCCCAGCTGGCTCAGTGCTAGTATCAAACAACACTGAAGTGAACCCAATGCTCTGGCGGACCCCGACGAGATCACCACAGGTGAAAGAGACACACAGTGATCCTACAACACCAGAATCTCCCACCCTGTGCTCTCTCACCAGACTGTTCAACTTTTTCTCTTCACCCACTTGTCGAATTGTGACTGGATACAAGATGGAGCAATCTGTCTTAAGAGACGATCCGTTCACCATTCCAGGACATCCACCTGCTCGTCCTCCACCTCCACCTCCTCCTCCTCCTCCGCGTGCACCACAGTTGACCTCTTACGGCAACCAGGTGTCACACTCGACCCCGTCGACTGTGTACAGCGTAGCACCTCATCCCTATATGCCCATCAACCAGAATATGGCGTCTTACGGCTATCTTCAGGGCTCATGGGGTCTGAGCTTTCATCCTGGCACTAATGGGCATCTTTTCGTTCCTGCTTCTGTTGCACCTATCCCCATGAACCAACAGTTCTATCCCAATCTCATGCCAGCTCCTTTGCGACCTTCACGTCCTGCACGTCCCACGCGTCCTGCACCGAGTCCTCAACCTCCAATTTACAACACTCTGGAGAGTCCAGCCTCGTTCATTTCCTCTATGGCTCCTACTCAGCAAACTCAGGTGTTGAAAGCCCTCGAACAACACCCCGAGGATACGGCTCCTCAGAACCTACCTGTGATCGTGCCTCCCAGTGCAGCCAGTATCGACACTGTTGCCTTTCCAACTGAGATGCCTATTGGTAGCCTTGTTCATTTTCAAGGATCACCTACTGCTGGTGTGGTGAAGATCGGTAATGTAATTGACCCCTTTCCTTCTCCTGTATGACACTGTTTGAGAGCTAGCCACTTCTCAAAATAGATGTTGGTTGAAAGGAGTTGGCTGATTAGGAGTCAAGATTCCCTACGGAATCACCAAACAGGAAGTCATGCAGTTTCTCGGCCGCCAGACACGTCTTTTGAATGGAGACCCGGGATCTGCTATCCACATCATCATGGAGCGTTCCACTGCGAAGACTATGGACTGCTATGTTGAATTCGAGACTCCTGAAGACGCACGGGACGTTGTGAGTCGTATCAACAGTGTCTATGAGTTCGGTCGTCCTCCCCGCCTGGGTGCTCGTCATGTCGATGTTGAAGTCAGCAGCCAAGATGCCCTTCTCAAGGAGTTGTTCCCACGTGCGAAGTGCGTTGTTTGGAGGGATGGGAGACCTCAAGTCATGCCGAATACCGACCCCTATTCGACTGGTTTCCAGGGATTTTTCACCGGTGAGGAAATGGTCGGCATGGTCCGTCATGCGGAGACTCCCCAGCGTGTAAGTACTTGTTCCAGTGTTGCAAGGACTTGTAGTATCTGAGCGTGATGCTGAATTGTCATGCCATCAGTCACCTTTCGCGGCCAAGTGCCCTCAGCGCACTTATGAGTGTATGATCAGCACTCTGTACAAGGTAAGCACTTCTCTCAAGAATAGATCCATCTGCCCACATTCTCATACATAAGTATAGTTCCCATGGCATGCTACCAGGCTCTATAGCGTCGATGACCGCAACACCCTGTTCAATGCGTGCGATCGTCAGCTGAAGGCTTTAGTAGCTCGAGTCAAGCGAGCCCGTACTATGGGTCTTGACTATAGACTGGTGCGCGACCTTCTCTACGCCGGTCTGAACTGTCCTGCTTTCAACGAACGCATGAAATTTACACTTGCCGTTCACTCAGAGAACCCCAATGAGATGATCAAGTTCCCTGATTCTGGAAAATACTTCCCCTTTGATACTCTCGTTAGAATGCCTGGCTTTGATGAGCCGACCCTCATGGTCTGTTGTCACACCCTTTCACTTCTATTGCTCTCCGAGTCGTCTGAACTGATCATTAATTCTTTGCTGCAGTATTATGCCAGTCTAATCGCCAAGGGTGTCCTCCAGGAGGATCCCGGCACTGAGGATCTGCCAAACACTTACCCTACTCATGGCTTCCAGCTCGAATCACCTTACGGTCACCTCTGGCTCGAGTGGAAGAAGGAGGTCATCAAGAAGAAGACCTGGGAAGACGCCATTCAGCACGAGATGCTCATCCTGACCAATCTGGTTCTAGACGGCTGGATCAGGGCTGAGCGAGAAAGGAGCGGCGTTCCTCCGCCTCCCACTCCCGATTCACTGCCTAGACCTAATACTGGCTCGATCAACGGTCGAGCTTCCACCGACGGATCAGGATCCATCATCGTCAACGGCCACCTTTCGCAGCCGACTCATGTTTCTAATCTCAGCAGCAGCGGCAATTCCGTCCGTCGCCCCAGCGAGGTCCTGAGCCAGCGCCGCGTCCATAGCCGCAACGGCGGTCATACCAACTTCAACTTCCCCGCGTTCCTGGCAGCGAACGGATTCTCCTCCCACCGCAGCGACCTGACCATGTCCTCTCCTGCTCGTCTCCCATCTCCCATCGAGACGGACCACGAGCAGGGCGGACTGGCCGTTCCGGACCGCGACCCTCGCCAGCTGCAGGGCCCGTACTCGAGCTAAATCTCGTTTTCACTTCAATTCCACTTCTCTTTTCCGGTTCCTCTTTTCTTTTGGGTTCGTTTAATGAAGTTTATTTTGTTTGTTCTTTCCCCTCACTTTTCAGCCTCCACCTTATACGATTACGGATGTACGAAAGTACATAAGTCGTAAGGTTGGAATGAAGGATTTCGTTTTACAAAGTAGCAAAAAAAAAGGATGAGTGTTAATAATGATCGATGAAAAAGGAAAACGAAAACGAAGATACCAGTTGGTTTGTTTTTAAATCAAAATGTCAATTTAAATGGAATTAGCCGCTGGGCAGAATGACCTGATGCGGTGATTCTTTTTATTTTCCTTTTTTCCTTTTCCTCTCATGAGACTCTATGGATCTGTTCTCTTCGGGATCACTTGTAATAGTAATAATGACCTAGTCAAATTGTTTCCAGCACGTCCCTTTTTTCTTAGAAACCAAAAGAAATGGGGAATGGGAAAGAAAGAAGTCGAGAAGAATTGATCTTCAATTGCTTATGTCCCTAAAGAGTTGCAGGGCCTATACTCGAGCTAGATCTCGCCAGGAACCAGATAAGACGGAGGAGTCTTCGGGGACCCTTTAATCTCTGGAATCCTTCGCATCGTGGATTGCATATCGCTTTTCTCCCGGCCGAGCTTCTACCGATGGATTAGGATCTATCATACTCAACGGCCACCTTTCGTAGCCGACTCCTGCTTTTAATCTCAATAGCAGCAGCAATTTCGTCCGTTACCCAAATAAGATCTTAAGCTAGTACCGTGCTTATAGGCACAATGGCGATTATATCAATTTTAATTTTTTTATATTCCTAATAATAAATAGATTTTTTTCCCACCGCAGCGACCTGATTATGTCCTCTCCTGTTTGTCTCCCGCCTTCCAAATTATACAATATCTGGGAGTATTCCCATCCATATGAAAAATATCTACCGGTTAAAAAAGACCATCTATGATTATATACACATTTCCATCCCATCAAGGGAAAAATCTCTACTCAAAAACAGCCGCAATTTCCTCCTCACCAGATTGGTCCCCACCCTTCTCACCTTCAGTTCCTTTTCCCCCACCTCTCGCTTCCAACAACGCCTTCTGTCTCGCTAACCCCTCAGCCCTCTTCCTCTCCCTTCTCGTCGCTTCATCCTCCCAATCCGCAGGCCTTCCCCGTCCCTTTCCTTCTTTCGACTGCGCCCCATCCCGCGTCGTCTCATCGACAGAGCATAAATCCAGCAACTTGGTCCGAAACCGTTCCGCTCGCTCCGTGTTCACACTAAAGCGCTCATTGGCCAGCTCGACCAGCATGCAGAGGTACTCTTCGCTGACGAGACTACGGATGATGGGTGAGTGGTCCTCATCATTGCTGCTACTGTTGCTGTCGTCACAGTACCCGATGATAGACTCGAGAGATAAGCCTGACGATCGGACCGCGACGATGGGGCTTGTCTCCATGTCGTCTGAGAGACAGCGGAGGCTTTGGAGGCCACTTTCGCGGAACCCAGCGCCCGATGCGGCGGTCAGGATGGGCTGTGCGTGGTGGAGAGTGGCGGTCATGATGTGGAGGATCTGGTGGGCGTTAGTACGTATATCTCATTTCATATGTTGAGATGGCACTGTGATGGGTGATAGTGGGTGAAGAAGTATGTACTTCAGGAATTACAAACTAATACAAAACGCCAATTACAGGTCTCTTTGGTTCTTGGAGTAGGAGATTTCGAACTGGACTATACGGAGAAAAAAAAAACATACCATAGGTTCAAAACGGAAATGAACAAGACGACGACTTTCCTTCTGACTTGTCGATGCGAGATTTCCATCTCCAGGAACGAGTCCAAATAGCTCATGGAATGATTGAGATTTGCCAGCATTTGCATTCATCCCATCTCCAGTAGTAGTTGGAAAAGTCACCGGGTCATGAGAGACATAAAGCCATCGTCCGCCTCCTTTCCCACCCGTCGACGCGAATTGGTGCTCTGCATCTTCATCCTCGTCATCGGCTGTTTTATTCGAAGTCCCAGTACCAATATCATCAGCACTAGTACTACGAGCACTCTTCTTTTTCTTCCTCCCCTCCAAAAACACACTCACTCTCCCCGCACAACTGCTCGTCGTCACCAGACCTGGCAATCCATTGATATCACGAATGAGGTCTCTGATCCCCTCATCGACAGAACCTTTGGGAGAAAGATCCGTGTACTCTGCGTCCGGGACGGAGAGCTCTGCAAGGATCTTCCGCTTTCGCGACTCGAAAATCGCGGGGATTTTATTGTTATTTGGATCTTGATTTGAAGACTGAGTCTGATTGGCGCTGGCCGGGGCGGGAATAGCGTGAGCGCTCATCTTACTTCATCTCATTGATTTAGAAAGGGTGAGGGGTTCGGATTCTGAGTGATGGGCTGGAGGGGTCGATAGAGTAGAATAGAGTGATGTGGGGAATGGGGGGTTCTCATTGGTGGTCAGAATCCCAGTGACGGAAATTTTTCCCGTGGGTTTAAGTGCGAGTTCATGAACTTCTTTCTATCCACGCGTGGAGAATGCGTAGCGTGTTTTAAACAAGCATTCGGAATATGACATCGAAGCAAGGGTGTCTATCACTTATTTTCTTTTAGAACTAAGGCTGGTCTGCTTCTTGTCCTACTTTCTCTCTCTCTTCGACTCCTGTTCATCGGGTACTGTACCCAATTTCTTCAGACGTGATAGCTACAGCGGGATATAGATTGCGCTAGTTAAGCTCGCCGACGGTGTCAACGCCGGCGCGAAAAAGACAAGAGGGACTGAGGCTGCCACGCGAAAGGGCTTCCCGCCCCCATAAGTTAACGAGTTACCGGTTCCCTGGTCACTCCGTGGTCCCTTTGTCCATCTCCCGCACTGGATCCCGTCCGTCGAGCGGTCAAGCTCCCTTATTTCAAAGAAGCTCCGGTGCATGTTTTATAACCGCCGTCTACTATATGAACCGCCTGCCCGTTCACCCGATCTTAGCATAATACCCTCCCGTACATATCAAATACATCCGGACTCAGGTGATCTTCGTAACGCATTTCGAACATTGTAATGCCTCGTCGATCGTCCCGGGTAGTTCCCCAGTCAGCTGCCGCGCCGGCGCCAAAAAGGCGCTCGTCCGCGCCCCTCGACACCGCGGCAGCGACGAGTTCCAAGAGGAAGAAGTCGGAGACTCCTGCTGCCAGGCGTAGGCCCGCCAGGTCCACCGCGAAGACAAGCAAGTACTTCCAGACTTCTGCTTCCGAAGAGCGCGAATCAGCGTCGGATTCTGCGCCAGACGAATCGGGCTCCGCTTACGACGTCGAGCCTGCATCCTCAGGGTCAGATTCCGAGACACCCGACGAGGTCTCAACAGACCATGACGAGAGCAACGGTGCAAAGAAAAGCAGCAAGCAGAGGGGAGGGCGCGGCTCCGCAAGAGGCAGGAAACCCAAGTCGCAAGCTCACGAGCAAGGTGAGCAGGATGAAATCCTTACCGCAATCAAAGGCAAGGAGCTGTGGAGGGAAGGAGTTCGCACTGGATTAGGACCAGGCAAACAAGTCTTCATAAAGAAGCCCAAGGCTAGAGATCCAGGGGACACGCCTTACCAAAACCACACAATTCATCCCAATACTATGCTGTTTTTGCGAGACCTGAAGGAGAACAATGAAAGACAATGGCTTAAAGGTATAAATCATGGTTCCAGGATATGATATGTGAGTGCAGATGATCTGACACCAGCCCGCATGAAGCGCACGATGCGGACTACCGCGCGGCAAAGAATGACTGGGACTCGTTCGTGGAGAGCCTCACAGAAAAGGTCATTGAGAAGGACGAGACAATACCAGAATTGCCGGCCAAGGACTTGGTAAGAGGATCTCCGTGGCAGACTCACCGTCTAAAGTGGATTTTAATGTGGCACTATCGCCCAGGTCTTCCGCATTCACCGAGACATCAGGTTCAGCAACGACCCAACGCCATATAAGGTATGACCGTCCTGTTTTTTTTTCGTTTCACAGAATTGTTGCACCTAGCGCTCTTTGTCTAAAGTCTTTGATAAGACCCTCGAGGCTGACTGGCCAAAAGACGCATTTCTCAGCCGCTTGGTGGGTGATTTTCTGAGAAATCACCACAAACCCAGTTAGCTAAATCGGCCATAGGTCTCGCACGGGGAGGAAAGGGCCCTACGCAGCCTACTATGTCCATCTGCAGCCTGAATCCTGTTTCGTCGGTATGTAGTCTATAACGGTGTCCACTCGACTCGTGAAGTGGGACCCTTTTAACTCCATTCTATTCCTCGTTCAATGATGAAGCGTCCAGCTTGGACCCGACAGTATGGGCTTTCCGCCTCTCCATCCTGCCCCCATATTCGTCCCTCGGGGCCCGAGCCGTTCCTTCACCTGCGGGACGGTCAGGCCGCAGTGACGTATCCGAGGCTGGCGGTCGGAAGAGGTCGCTTGCTGATGACCAGCGCACAGTAGCTCTTTTTCGAAATACGATTTCTGAAGAGGCTGACTATTTATGTTCTCTTTCATCCAGGTTCGGGTCTGTGGATGCCGGAGGCTAGCAAGCTCGCGCTCCTTCGCGAGGACATCGATCGAAACCCGCAGCAGATCAAGGCGGTGTTGAGAGATGCCGGCATACGTCGAGAGTTCTTTAATGGCATTCCGGATGATGACGGTAAAGCTGTAAAAGCCTTTGCCAGTCAAAACCGTGAGAACGCTCTGAAGACCAAACCAAAGGTCAGTATTCCATTCCAGTTTTGTACGCGTCCCCTTCAGTCTCCCCCAGGGGACATCACCAGCATCACCGGCCCCTGGATACTCATTTCGTGTCCCAAGTTGTATTGTTCCTCCACATAGCAGCCCATTGCGATCTGGATACCCGAGAATGTTTTGTCTTGTCTTTTGCATCGCTTCTGGGATGAAACGGGGAAGTGGTCGAGTCTGCCAGTCTGATGTCAGTCTCTACTCGCGCCTCTTCGCCGTGAAGGGCGTCCCCCATCACAAGGCTCATGAGAGAGGGGAGTTCCCCAGCGCCACTGTTAGGTCAAGCATGTCTCGTGAGCCCGATGATGTCGTATTTCCCCGTGAGAGGCTGAGATAGCACATCAAGCCTTCCCTGACGCATTCGTTGGGGATCTGTCAGGGGGCACGCATAAAGACCTCATCTCCATAGTCTTTTGCATCATCATCAGCATCAGCATCATGGTCATCATCATCACATTATCGAGAAAGGCTCTATTATTTGCAAGAGTCTGCACTGCGTGAGATCGCTGCTGCAAGTCGTTGGCCTGTTGGCGGTGACAACCGAGCCGCAAACGGCGTCTTCGGGTGAAGTTACAGAAGGGCCTCCCGCTCGCCCCGACCCTGTTGGCCCGATCCTTTCCCGCAACCCAGCGGATGTCCTACCACAACTCTCCAGTTACTCTGTTCTTGATTACCCATGGGACTCGTCCTTGCCATAGACTGTGCTGCGTTACACCGTCCTATCCGGGTCCATGGTTCATGGTCCCGGCGTTCTGAAAATCTACTCCTGACCATTTTGGTACTGACAAAACTCTATTCATCGTGGTTCCCTAGGGCTACGATCAAGAACACGAAAACATCGACTTGCTACGGCTGCGCAATTTTACTGTGGGAAAACCGCTCCCGGACGCGGATCTCCTGAGTACAAACGCACAGGAAAAGCTCTCTGACCTTATTGGAATCATGGTCCCATTTGTAAGTTCTCCAAGGCTCGTTGTTGCACACCGTCCGGTGGTCCCTATGCCCGGTCCAGGTCTGTTGGATTATTATTGCACGCCGTCTCAGCTAGTCGCTGTAGCTAGCTAACCCCTCCCGGCCATGCTTTCTCTCATCTCCCGCTCATACCCACCGTTTGAGCGGTATGCGCGTTGCTGAGAGGCTCCTCGTTGGTCCCAACCAGTTGGTCTGTGGCTTCCTTCAGGGATTAACTGTCTCGCCGTTTCGTGTCGGTCTCCGCGGTTATTGTGCATTGCCACCGGCCCGATCAAGCCCCTCAATTGCAGTCCGCACTCGAGCCAGGGATTTTTTTCACTGAACAATGCGTACTGATTCCCGGTATCTCAAACAGGTGACTTATCTGAACAGCGTCGTCATGCCGGATCCTGTTGACCCTTCATCCGAGGAGTTAGGATCCGAAGAGACTACCGAGGATGATGGATGAGCAACTAGAATGGCAGCAGGCCCCTGAAGACCCGCTTACTACAATAGCTTATATTATATGACTGTTTTCCAGATTTTACGAGATGCAACCCACTCATATTTCAATGTTCTCGGGAAGATCTGTGACCCGCAGGGCCACTTGAACCTTTTCCCTTGCCAGTGATCAACCTGGTTGATCGTGACGTTCATGGATTTAGCTTCGCAGCAATCCAAACCAATATTGGAACATCCATTCACAGTTCCGCCCACCCTAAAGATGCGCAGCATGCGTGGCGGTCTCCACAGATTCTCAACACGGGCATATCTCCGGGTACTGCTGGTGGCTGTTTCTGTGCATTGAGTCGTTGACTGTCATGTTCTCCCGGCAGGCTCCAGAGCATGCATGCGTGTCTGACACGATAACCACTTCTCCTCCTTCTAGTCCCTTTGCGTCTTGTTTACCGCCAGTTTCTTTTCGTGACGGGACGTTACCTGTGTCAAATACTGTCACTTGAGCATGGCGTGGTGGTCCTTGATCTTGATCCTCCACTGACTTGCATACCAAGCCGCCGTCTCCTGCGGTGAAGCCGGCCCGTCGACGATGCTCTGAACTCCGCAGCATTATCCGCCCTCGAGAGACTACCTAGGAGGATGTAAGAGCGTTTTTTTCTAGCACTTGGTGTGAGGATCTCTATGCCCACAGATCCCATTCTCCATGAGGGCCGGCTGTACGTTCCCCGGTTTTCAAGCGAACCCTCAAAAAATTCGCGAAATAATACGCATTTGGTCCAAGCGCTTTATCTTCTCAACTCGTATTTATTGTGCTGCGAACACCGAACTTTCTGCATCAGTGCCCGAGCTCATCCGGGGTGGGTCACCATCTTTTTGAGGACTCGAGGCTTTTTTTGGTTTTTTTTTTTAATGTCGTGGGACACGGTTTCTAAACGATAAAAGTTTATCGCATCCATCATTTTGCCGAAACCTAACCGTGTAGATCCGTCAGATGTCAAAATTCTGCGGAGTATTGCTAGATCTACACAGGCAGTTCTTCTGATCTAGAACTGCAAGCAACAACATCCTGTACAACTCATGCTGAACAGGAGTAAACCCTTGTAAATTATACTTGGACACGAGAATGTTGTTCGTCGTAAGTCCGATTGGTCGGATAGTCTTCCCAAAAGTAATATCAACATAATTGCTTTTTTGATGCCAAGCTAATCGTACAATGATATTGCACGTGAGAATATAGCTCTCGAAATGGCAGGAGGCCCCTTTAAGAATCTGTCAGTAGTCTGCACTGAAGTGAAGCTGAAGCCTGTTATCTAAGCCGGTCAGGAGAATCCCAAGGCGTTAAGGCGATTTCCTATAGATATATACTCCGTGGCACGATATCAGAATATAGAATTGCTAGAAAGCTCTTGTGCGTAGTACACTTCTACTACGAAGTATACACATGCTTCACTTCTGCGAAGGATATTGATATCTTCTAACAATCTCAGGGTTATATGCAGGCATATATATAATATGTATCAATATCTCGAATCAGCGAAGTAAGGATACAACTACATAACCAAGATCACGAGCTTCGCACACACGTGTCGACAAAACTTCCGAAGATACCACCACATAGGGAACCGATCTGAATGAATGAGGCTGGCTAACCTAGAAATTACCCTATCTTCACACTAGTTCTCGATAAATGCTCACTCCAAAGAAATAGACGTGCATAATTAAATTCGCGATACAGCCAGCCATTAGAGTATAACAACTATAGACAGATACCGATACAGAGACAGCTATTCCAACACTCTCTAGAATTCATCGACACATCCATAGATCTACTGTAGAACAGTCATATCTTACCAGTTCGATAAAACGTCGTCAGATCCTACCCATGTCCTTCCTATCTTATCCTAGTTAGAGATCCGGTAGATCTAAAAGGATATCTCATCGGCTACGAGAACCCACCATGACAACTACCGCAGCTAAAGCTTAAGTCAGCATTATCAAATCAAATCCCCCCAAAGAAGACATTTGACGAATACGAAAGTGACGTCAAAAAGTTTCACGGCGTTACGAGTCCGTAGAGTACTTCCCGCCAGGACGGGCGTGGAATGGAAAAAGCTAATGGGCGGCGGAATATGATACAGAGCGCGGCTAGTGAATCTTATAAACTCGATCATTGCTTCTCGATCTTGGGAGAGTTCAAGTCGATGCAGTTTTACAGCTGGGATTGTGAGATTGAGCTTCTCAGCTGGAATTATCAGATTCTTTACGTGTAACAGAAACGTAAAGGCTTATATGCATGCATAACTTAGGAGTGCAGTCCATGCGGCCCGGGCCGGGTGTAGTATGTACGTAGCCAAGTACGGAAGAACAGATGGTATGTGCTGCATTTGTAAAGAATGGGTGTTTTTGGTTGCTCAGATGGTCATTCTCTGTTGAGGCTGTGGATAAGCATCAGTGCTATACGAAGATAATGGTTCCTGATTGTCAATAGCACTCTGCTTCTGTACGCCATATTAGCCACAGCTACTCCAGAAAAGCCAGAGCGAGGCCAGTCTCCACCACCATCCAGATCTCCGGTATGCAGGCAGCATCTGACACCCGAGAGCTGTGGCTGGTCAGTAATGGAATTGCATGTGTAACCTTTGACAGCTCTTCAGTTTGGATGCAAGGAGGTCTCTTTGTTTGCCTGTCTCATCGGATTGTTTTCCTGAACTGACCTTGTCTACTATACCATGCGTTCTGGCTTCATCCAATTAGGCTCAAGGTTCCCTTCACGCTGAATGCTGGCTGCGCCGCAAATGGGTTGACAGCCGAGACAGCGGCGGCGGCAGGTGTCACCACCGCATGTACGATATCTGATCCGATAGAGGCGCAGTCTAGGCAAAAAGCAAAGATCGGGGTAAGAAATTGTGACGCATCATTTTATAATTCCCCAGGAGTTCCTTTTCCTGATGAACCAAACCCAATTCCTTCTGCCGCGCTTAACTAGGGGGCGCACCGGCCTTCCCGCGTCTTTTCAGAAGACCGAAAATGAAAAGGGCAAATCGAGAACGGATATGACCCACTTCGCTCTCTTAAGTTTTCGAGAAACCCAAGCCAACCGCGCTTGAATCTCGATTGAGATCAAACCCGTCGATTTGAGAGATTCGATCTTTGCGCCACACTCCGTGCGCGGGAGACGTGGCTTGATCGCAGACCGAGCTAATTGTGGCGCACGGATCTTGGCAAGTTCTGATATATCCAAGGCAGTTTGCCTGATCCTCCTCCTCTAGATAAAATACAGCATCTACACAGTTACTGGTGCGTTCATCTCGCTTCATCTGACGGCTGATTGGATCGCTGAAGGAATCTTCCTCCTCTAGAATCACGGATACAGCCAGGGATGCCAAATGCACAACTTAAATTTTGTACACCATCACGCGAGTACTGCAGTCATCAAAAGAAAAAAAAAGGGATAGATGCAGCCGGTCTCTTTCTGCAGTGACCACGTCAACAAACGAAGGGGGTCGATGGACATCCATACATATTACTCATGCTATACATGCCTATCCAGGATATTATTTAAGAGTATGCATCACTTTCACAGGACGCCCGAAACCAGGCGACCATGGCCTTGCTGTCATACAGCCACTTGCGCCTTCCGCCAGGCCTCCAGAACAGTGGAGCACAGACGCACATGGCCACGCGCGCGCCTGATTGGGGATCTGTAGCCAGGGGCCACTGGCAGGGGGACCACAGTTGCGCGTGGCCATAGGCCCAGCCCGGTTCCCGTGATCGTTAGCGTATGCGGGTCTCGGCGGGAAGCAGGGATGGGCTCAACAGGGCCAGCCTGTACCCGACCGGCCCATGGTTCTACGGCGTCCACTCTGCTGCAGCTGAAGGTTGGGCCGCCGGACGGCGGTTGAGCCCCCGAGCCTTGTGCTTGTGAACCGTGGAAGGAAGCGCTGCTTGTGGAGAGCAAACCCCTCGAGTCGACCGTGCGCCCGTCATTGGGCGCCGGCGTCACCGGTCGTGGGCGACGGCGAGGAACGGCCGTCAACGCCATCTGGTCAGAAGCGTCAATTGGGTCCCGAAAAAACGTGGCGGGCAGAAGAGGCTGAGGCTTGGCGATTCCCGTGGCAGGTGGGATAAATTACCAGTATTGGTATTTCCATGTTCCAATACCAACGGAGCCCGGCCCTGTAATAATCATTGGTACCAGTAATTACCCACCGCATTCAGCGATCCAAGATGTTCCTTCTGGCGTTTGGTACAGAAGTAGTGCTATTCTTCATAGTAAGATCCCTAACATCCCTAGCACCAAGACTGCGGATGCAACGGTCTTACCCTTGGTCAGACCAGTTTGCCTGATTCGGTTGAGAATGTCAGCTCATAGTGACAACGCCTGGGTAAGAAGTCTTGATGTCTTCGCACCGCGTCGGTCAAGTTCCGCAGATCCCAGTCATTCTTGTTTGCTGCTGGTACTCTATCATTCGCAGACAGGGTTGCAGATCAACCTGTGGTTTGTGTCCTCGACCGAGAATTCCGTTGACCCTTGGAGGAGAGGTGAGTGGGAGTGGTAGCGGTAAGACATCGGCAGCGGCCGCGAACAGGATGGGATGCGCCTGAACAAACTGGGATCGTGTCCGTCTGGAATATCTATAGTAGCGTCCAAATCCTCATCGTGGGCCGCTACTAGATGGCTATGGTAGCACTCATGCATGAGATCGGCGGGAGTGGTCGGGGCGGGCCGTCATCGACATGGCCGGATATGGGAAGCGACCATAGAGGCGCTGGCAACCTCATGGTTGGCGCTTGTTCTCATGCAAGGAGGATGCAACCAAATGGCCCTTGAAGAAGCGCCCGCATACAGCAGCAATCATGTTGCCAACTATCCCCGAGTGAGGCGCATCCATGAAAGGCCTAGTATGTCGCCGGTGCGGAACCGATTCGAACTTGGAAGAGTAAAAAGCAGTGAGGCAAGCTGTTAGATGCCGATATGCTGACAAGTTGGCAGTGTTACTTGCCAACTCGACAGGGTCCATGCACTGTTTACTTCCGTGGACTGATGCCTGCACGCCTTACAGTAGTTTAGAGCAACTCCTCATGCATTAACCGCTTCAGGATACATGACTCGCGCTTGCACCCCGCAAAATCGCCATTGATGCGATGGGGGAATACTCAACTCCTGATAGTTTGCAGAGAGTACCGCCCTGCAAATTTCATTTGGTCATAGTGCTCGCGTGAGGTGGTCAAGGGATACTGGATTGACTGAAACGTACACGAACGTGGGTATTGAGTCTGTCAATCCACCGAGGAGGGATTCTCCCTGCCGATGCTTTCTGCAGATACGAGAGGCAGGCAGCTGTCCACGTACTAGCAGCACTACCGCTCTTGTACTGTGCTAAACTGGGGTCCTTGCATGAGATCTCGGCACTGTCTCGCAGTTCAGGGTCCTGGCTCGGTGCAAAAGCATTAACCCTCCACCGCCATTTTAGCATCAGTCGACATGCTAAGAATAGGAGACCAGCTTGCGTGGCCTGGAGCAGTCTCTAGGATATCATATATTTAGTCATAAATCACTGCCAACATTAATGTAAGACAGACAACCGTAAGTGTTGATTGATATAAACGCCACAACATGTGGCGTGAGTGAAATACCCAGAGCACCTAGCATCTGGCCATAGACGCGGGGCTTCTCAAGATCTCAAGATCATACACTTTCCCTATGGACTGGTTTCGTGGGAGCACATCTAACTAGGAAGCTGCAACCGCAGGGCGCTTGGATGGTCGAATCCCTTTGGCACACGGCACGTGGCACTGACCGTCTGACAATAATACTAGTAGAGTGTAGCATTGCTACCGCGTGACTATCACTGCTTACGAACGGTTCTCGTCATCCTTTCACACGCTTTCTAGCAGTTGACTAACCAGAGTTGTTGTCTGCCTTCCAAAAAGAATTGTTTTGTGGGATCAGATGTCTGTCTCTGTACCCTCAGATACACCGTTCAGAAAACCAAACTTGCGGAGCACGCAGGACGAAGCAGTTGATTGGGCGAATTGTCAACAGCCCGTCACCTCGAACGCTTCGTCCGTCATCTTAATAATAACGCGTAATGGCCTTCGTTATGAGACCTCTCAGGGTGAAACACGGTCTTATTCGGTCCTGTCTACAATGCCACACGTTCTTTGCGAGTGTTGACATCGGAAGGGATGGTTGACCACGGCTGGGATCGAAAGCCTCAGTGCCGACTCTACGCTAATGCACAAAGCTACTCGAGTGGCACAAATCACTCTCAGAGAGGGCTCTTTTTGACTTTGACGTCGTCCCAGGACTGCAGCACTGGGACTTTGGGGCATCTCCACCCGATGGGACCGCGGATGATATAGCCCGTTCTGCGCGAGACGTTAGATCGCAATCAGGTTCTTTCGACAGTTTTGACACGCAGCCAGTCGACCGTCATAGTGGCCACGAGACAACGACTGAAAGACCAAGTTTCCGAGTAGCCGATTCTTCTGTTTTGCGCCCGCTCGAGGACCCCCAGGTCGCGGTGGATACTCCTCTAAGTAGCCCTGTTGTCTTTCCCCATCAGGACTGGAACGCCAGTCGGCAATTCTTAACCATTCTTATCGGCCATGGCTGTTATGCTTCGCTCTCCCGCACTTGAAGATTTTCATCCTTTTACTACAGGCATTTCGAATATGCTCTATCGCATGGAGGCGTGGGATTCTAACCTCAACCTGCCAGGATCAAGTCTCTCCCAGTTCCCATAGAAAGATTACCTAAACAGGGCTCCCTCCGCAACATGTGTATCCGGGTGATCTGCAAAACCACTACTATTTGCCGATAGAAATTCTCTTTTAACTACCGAGTTCTTTCAGATGCCATCAATCTCTCTCGGTCCGATTATGACTCAACAACTCGATGCTGGTTGTCCTTCTCCGCACCGCCTAGATCCTTCTCAGACAATACACTATCCGTTTCACTGGTCTCAACCATCTCTGCAGAGATTTTTATGCCTAGACTGCGTTCTAATCACTCACTCTGTCAGGTCCCCGAGCCCGGAACACTGCTTTTTAATCCCCGATTAGAGTTCAGTGCTTCCATGGTTCCCCCAGTGACCTTTTGTCTTCGAGCCGTTTCTCAGCTTCAGCTTCTTCCAGTCGCCACACGCTCGCCGGAACCGATCATCCAACGAACAGGTAACTTCCGGATGCACCAATCACCATTTCTACGACCACGGTTCGGAGCGTTCCCTGACGGGGCGACGGTCCGCGTAGTCGTCTTCAGCTCTCTCCGAACCGTCTCTCCGTGCGCGCCAGCGGAAAGATCCAGCGGGCCGGATCCTGGACTACGACAGTTTTTCGCCTACACCCCCACATGAACAAGGCGACAGATGACATGCAGGATCCTGAATTGCTATTCCTCAGCATCCAAACCTGCCATCAGGGCCGGGAATTCCACTCATCACTGCAAGCTGCAAGGACGGCCCGCTTGTCGCCTCTTCTAAACCATCACTGGCGGGGTACAGATTGCATCCGCCCTGTTTCCTGTTTTCATACCACGCTTACCGAGCTATCATGGTAAGGCGACAGTGACAGTGCGAAATCCCTCCATCGAGTCCTTTTTTTGCATTCCCTAGTTGCCTGCTCTGGAGAAGCATTGGTTCGAGGCCTAAACAGTCGATAACCGATGCGGGGATTTGTTCCTCTGCACCGCTAGCGGAACATCTTCTGTAGATCTGGGCTACTACGTCTAGCAATGCGTCAACAGTTAATAATGCACGCATTCTTTCATGAAAATCGTATTTTTCAGGGTCGGGATGCTTTGAAGTCAGAAATGGGAGGTGATCTATAGCTGGATGGACTCCCATTTTCCTTTCCTATGATATTCTATTCATAGCGATGAGTGGACATGCCTCTCATCAGATGTCCGCTGATCGGGACTCGTGTGGAGCCAGATATGAAAACCGCGCGGGTAAAGCCCAGATAGCCGCATGCGCTGCGACATCCCAAACTTTGGAAGACCTGTTCCCATCGATGAAATCACCCTGACATCGATGAAGCTATCTATTATATCGCACGGTATTGGAAATTCTCTAAGGCTCAAAATGCCTTCCTGCTACAGTTTGGCTCTCATTACTTCTCACGGGGAGGTACGTACTCTCCACGGTCATGTACAGGGCCCGAGAGCCACTATGAGAGAGGGCCGTGCGGTCCCAAATCTATCTCCCGTTGCTTACACCCTCGGGGGCCGAACCATGGTTGCGCTACCCACCAACCTGGTAAATGGTTGTTGGAGACCGAGAACCACAGTTGGTCTACCTCGACTATCAGAGGCCCCAAGGATGCAAGAAATGTGTGCTGATGGGTCTGTCTACCGTCTAGATCTTACACGAGTTGCTACGGCGTCCGATGAGGAAGTAGACTACGCTTGAAAAGGGCGACTCTCCGCACCCTGTATGGGTTTGACGGCTACTTGTCGAACACGCCAATACTCCCGGGCGGCAGTCTGCGGCCACGCGGGCGCTACCGCGCTCTATGCAGCGTGCCGGGCCCGGCTGAAGACTCCTCCCCTGGCTGCAGAAAAAGTCAAGCGGCAGGGACGACGGGAAATGGAGATGATGCCCTAGCTTGAGGTCCGCTAGCACCGCCAGCCCTCAGCATGCAAAGCCCCGTTTTTTCTCGCTTGCATCATGATCTCGCACGCATTGTCTCTCCGTCGATATTTTCACTCAAGGTCTGCCAGAACCGGAGCAGGCGGGAGGTGGTCAGCCACAGAAGTGCGAGGGGAAGGGCAGGCCAAAAAAAAATGTGACCGGGACACACATTGAGCTAAGAACTGGGGCCCCAGCGAGAAAAACGGTGGGAGACAGCGCTCCGGAGTTTGGTACACTATATGATGGCCAGAGAATTGGGAATGTCGCTGGGACCTATAATCAGCCTTGACACGACGAGTGATCACGATTCCGTGGTTCGCCTTCCCGTAGTGCTTTTCCAACGGGCGACAGACACTGGAGACCGTAGAACAGACCGCAAGAAAAAAAAAAGTACGCGAGAATCACCGCAGGAACGGTGCAGCAAGGAATAGCGGTCCACCAAGCAGTGAGCTATTATTATTGTTATCATTATAGCTTGCTGAAGCGCATGGAAGAGCGCCCTGGACGCACACCGCGACTCCTCGACCCTGTAATAATTCCAGCAGGGGAAAAAAAAAGTGACGTATTGGACCTTGCGGCAAGAGAGCGATAAGCAGAAGTAATAATAATATTAACAGCAAAAATCCATTACACTCTAGCCTGGATTCCCGATGCTTCTGCATCCATGGTTTGCGTCCCTCTCACGGGCCGTGGCCCCTCCACGAAAAAGTCGGACATTACCGTGGGCCCAGGAGACATCTGGTTCAGTTGGTTCAAGCTAGGTGGTCATCTTTCCCGGGCTGCGGTCTTTATAACAACAATATGCTCGCCCATCCCTGCATGCCCTACCTTTGCCACTCTCACCGCCTCTACAGCATCTGACCACCGCCGGGCCGTCTTGAAGCCCACCCCTTCTTGTGGTTCGTTGTCGTTGTCCTGTCTTCTTTTGGGCTCTAATTGTGACAGGATTCGAGAAATCTAGCCTTCTGCCACGGGCACAGACCGTGATATCCTTGGTGAGGACCCTATTTCCCTTTTCTGCTCTCCATCAGGCCGAGGCGTGAGAAACGGCGGTATGTATGGCGACATACGAGGAGATGGGATACGGTACACGGTACGCGGGCATGCCGTACGGTACCGGATACCTCTGGATACGGGGTACCCATGCGACCTAGCGTCCCTGCCCATATCCATATCCATACCCACCGGTCGGTGCCAGCCCTGTCACGGGGGCGTACCGTTACGTTCCCGTACCCGCAACCATAGCCATCGAGCGTCTGTTCCCCTCTCTCTAACTTCCCATCTGGCGCACTACGCTGGACTTTCGCCATCCTTCCCTCCCAAACGGCGCCCAACCCGAAGCGTCTCCAGCTGATCCCCCCATGGAACCGTGATCCATCCCAAGGGCCCCCGTCCATGTCCATGGGTCGCTTGGCGTCGTCTTGCAACACAGACCGTTCCTTTCGAATTGCCCTTCGACCCTCTCCTTAATCATCATCTTTTTCCCTCGTCCGCAATCCAATCCACTCCATCCCCCAATCCACGATTCCTATCCTATGATTCTTACCCTTCCCATCCTAGCAGATTTTCCCACTCCCGCCTTCCGCTTTCCGCCAGCCGTGGACCCTGCCCTGCGTCTCGTGTCGCGCGTTCGATCCGGATCGTTTCTGTGTCTGTCCACCTCCGAACCTAGAACGGACCCATCCTTTTTCTGGCTGCGAACAGGGATCCTGGCTGTCCGTTTTTACCTCTTTCAGCTGCACTCGCCAGACACCGTCCGCCTTCGTGAGTTTGTCTGTCCACCAACGAGATCGTCTCGTTGCATTGGATTTCCTCCTGTCGACGCCCAAGCTTTTTTTTTCCTGTCCTCGTCCAACACTTCTCCCCTATTTCATAACCCTGCCCGTGTCTGGCTTGTCATCCAGGACTAAAAAAAAATAAAACTGACCGGTCTTTTTTTTTTTTTCGTCTTTTTTTTGTTGCTGGTTGAGAAAAGAAAGTCAAACAAAACAAGGTTCCAGACTTTCTTCTCTTTCCAGACCAAACCAGAACAAATCAAAAAAGAACAAAAAAAGAGAGAAAAGAGAAACAGACCCAGAGGTTGAACGACCCTAAAATTCCATCCTTCTGCGCCACTGCGCACTGTCGGTTCTTTTCCCCCTCTCTCTGTCGTTTTGCGGCCACTCAGACCTCCTCCAGTCTGGTGATTGATCTATACTGACGCCTGTATGCGCTACTGCCCAGACCTGGGAACTATTACTCTCACTATCCCCGCTGTGGCCGCTTTCCGGAGACGCAGTCTTGCCGTCCGAATCCACTCTTATTTATTATTCTGATCTCTTCCACTCAGCCCTCACGTCATATCGCCGAGGAACCCGCCGCCTTTTTCCTTGGTGAGACGTCGTCTTTCTTCCTCGCTTGTCGTCTCCTCCCTCCGGCCACTCCTCGCCTTTCGCCTCCATTCCCCGTCGTTGTCTGCGAATTAGACCTGCCTGTCCAGCCCGGCTCCATCGACCACGAGGCTATGCTAGCCTTGCAAATCACCCGACGGGAGCTGGAAAACAATCTGATTAGGTGATACCGTCTTCTGTGACCGGATCCTTGTCCCAGTCGTCGGGTTTTTTCTTCGTTCCTTTCGCCGCCACGACGACCCTCCCGGTCAGCATTCCTGTCTGTGCTGAACGGGTTCACTCACATCATCCTGCATCCGATCCCTTCCCTTTCCCTTTCTTCCATTCCTCAGCCAAGGCGTCACGCGTCCACCACCAGCTCAACACCAATGTCCAACGAGTACCCGGACCCCAATCGACAGGGACAGTATCCACCGCAACAGTGGAACACCAGTCAGCCTGAGGAGAACCCACCCCCGTCTCAGTATTCCTCCCAGTACTCCGTAAGTATACTTCCACTCGTCTTCATATTATCCTCTTCCTCCCCCTTCCCTGTCAATTCCCCTCTCTCAACCTCCGTGACTACCCGTCATTGGTATCTCATCTCTTGCGATCATCATCATCCTTCTTCTTCTTCTCTTTCATCATCATCCATCTCTCCTGTCTTCTTTCCTGCTTAATCCATCATCGCTGCTGGCTACTCATCTGACCGATATATGATACCAGTATTCCTCGTCACCCTATCCTCCCCCGCCGACTTCTGAGCAGGAACGTCCCGGAGCTCAGACGTATCAATATCCTCCACCGCCGTCGTCGTATCCGCCTCCTCCCAACATGGCTGCTATACATCCCCAGATGCAAGGACCTCAAGATCCATATCGTCTCCCGCCCCCTCCTGGTGCATATCAACGTCCACCCGACATGTACGCCCAACCACCACCGCCTCCCCAGCTGGTATACCAGGCCGCGGCCCCGAGACAACGTACGGCGATCGCATGTCGGTATTGTAGGAGAAGGAAGGTATGTAGTGCGAAATCTAGCATAGATGCCTCGTAAGCTGCTGTTATGTGGACGGAGGAGACTGAGTCGTACTCGTGTCACAGATCCGTTGCTCGGGATTCGAAAGCTCTCAGGATGGACGCTGCAGCAATTGCATCCGTTTCAACCAGGAGTGCATGTTCACCCCCGTCTCATCGCAAGCGCAAGCCTTCGTTCCAGCCCACGCTGCCTACCCGCATCTACGAAATCAGAACCAGAGAGCCGGTGGTCGAGGATATCCCGGGGATGGAGTGATGCTCTATGGTGCCCATGGCCAACCTCTCCCGCCGCAGCAGCAACCACAGCCAGATACCACCCTGCCCCCTCCACAGGGAATGTACCAGCACCCGTATGGTCGTCTCGATGACCGCACTGCACCACCGCCGCTCACGCATCCTCTGCCTCAAGATCAGGTGAGTCGCAAACGCCTTCGTCTTGACGAGCCGACTTCATCGCCCGCGAGTTCCCAGTTCTCACTCTCTGCGCAGAGACCGCCTATTGGCCGTCGTAGCTCCGGTTCCGGCTTCGAGTACCCTGATCCTACGAATCTCGCCCCGGTGTCTCCAGCTGTGTCGACGCCAGGCTACCAGTCCAGCCCGTACTATCCGGCGCCGCCTCACGATCGGAGGCCCTCTCCTCAGTCCGCGTATCCTTACGATAGTCGTCCGTCTGCCTCCCCACACAGCTCCCCCTATCCGCCGATTCACCCCAGTCACTCCATCCCCCCTGGAGACTCCAGCATGACACCACCCCCCAGTTCGACTCCCGCTGGCTCTGCGAGCTCAAGGGGGGGTCTCAATGTCCGTGATATGTTGAATCCTGGCGATCAGAATCAGGGCGGCCGCTCGAGCACCGACAGTGATATGCTCAATGCTCTCAACCGCCGCGGCTTGAACCAGTAACTTCTCCCCGGTGCATTCCGAATAACCTGAGCCTATACGGGAAAACAAACGCCAAGAAAAATGAGGAGGGCTCCGAGTGTGGTGGATGTACATGCGGTGGAGAAGCTGGTTTAGAGTCTATGCCCACCAGAACATTAGAGATGGGATCCTGTTCTTAGGGCCTCACTTTCAACCTGGGAGAATTTGCTGTGCTGGTCGCAAATTTTTCTCCCATGATGTTAGTGGGAATTTGCGGTGTTTTAATGCCACTTTTCTTTCTTTCCTTCCCCGGGTCGACATCGTGCTATTTGCAGTCGACCGAAGTGCTCGCAGCGCTGACAAGATCTCTCCATGCTCTTTCGACTGGGCGTGGGCGAGATTACAACTGTTGAGGTAGCTTCAATGAGCGTCAAAGCGGGGGGATTAGCGACGAAATCACATGATTTACATGACCTGCCACGAATTCGAGGCGCCTGGAAAAAGAGTCAAAAAACTGGAGATCACCGGAGAGGAGCTTCAATCGTGACGAGGGCAGCTGGAGCTTCTGATTCATTCTCCTTGGTTTCCGGACGGAAGAAACGAGACCATGTTTAACCGACCTGATACGAAGCTACGGGAAACTTAAAAAACGAAGTGCACGAACTGGCTTGTGGAATGGCAAGGGCTCTTGGATGGACGGAGCGTATGGATATGCTTTCCATGTCATCGCACTCCTTGGGCCGCCGTTCCGCATGCAAAGATTTCCATTTTCTGCGTCTCTTATCCGTCCTTATTTCTGTTCTAGTATTTCTTTTCTGTTTAGCTTTTTTTTTTTTCTCCGCAAGATCATTGAGAACCGCAACACTATAAACTACCGAGGGGCGACCCGCTAATACAGTTCTGTTCATTTTGCGATTTCATTGCGGTTGATGAACTCTAGAGTCCTCCTGTTACGCGCTACCTGCGTGTTCCACGGGGCTATGTCGCGTCTTCTGTCTTGATCGGGACCGGATGATTTCAGATGGCGCGGCTAGTCTCGAAGATACATCCGGTGGCTCTGGACCCGTCGTGCTCGAGCACGACGTCTTTTGTGCTTTTTGGGTGGCTTTCTCGACAGTGTGTTTTGGATGGCATGACACAACTCAAGTTGCTGTGAAGCGTTTGGCATCAGGCAGCAGCGATGCATGGGAATCGGTATTGGCATAGGAGGGCATGACATAAAAGGCGGACTCATGGCATCAATCGACCTGTGCTTAGAGCATCCTTTGTGGGGTGGCTGAAGTGTGCGGCGAGGCCGCATTTGTTTGCTTTGCAGGATTTGTTCCATAAAGGTCGATTGGTAGGGATTTTCTTAGGGTTTTATGATCGTTATCTTTTCCTTTTCTTCTTGATTGCATGTCTTATGTCTCATCATTACGTCGTTTATCTGTTGGGTGGCTATCTGTCAGATTTGATGATCCTCC
The DNA here is from genome assembly GCA_003116535.1 of Paecilomyces niveus. NCBI lineage: Eukaryota > Fungi > Ascomycota > Eurotiomycetes > Eurotiales > Thermoascaceae > Paecilomyces > Paecilomyces niveus. The sequence continues at coordinate 186,538 of QEIL01000087.1, forward strand.
GCAATATGGTTTCGATTTCGTCTATTTCGGAGTTGACCGCATGGGAGGACTTCTGCGAGTGAAAACTTGAAAAGCAAAGGCATTTATTGACCGCGAGTCTTGATATCTGGGAGGCTGTCTGAACAAATTCTATGCGTTTTCTACCATTATTACCATTATTATTACCATTCCGCGCATCTTCTGAAACTGCGTCGTTTCTTTTTCATCTACTGGATTTAATCCTATTCTCCGCTTCGCTTCTGTTTTCCTACTCAACCGCTCTGTCGGCGCCCCCTTTTTTTCCTTTCTTAACTCCTCCGGGAGAACGGAGCCCGAGCCCGGACTCGTATTTCTGCTTCTTGAGACCCCCTTCTGCGCTTTGCTTTCTGCCAAGTCACCTGTACGTTTTTGGTCGTTTCCTCCGACGTGAGGAGCGGCAGGCGGCGCGCTGCGAGGTGTGTATTCGTTGCTGTACCATACGAAGGAGAAACGGAGGAGAAACGGAGAAACAAAAAAACGCACGCTGGCGCAGCCAGTGGAAGATAGAGATAGGGATAGGAACCAAACGAAGAAGACGAATATAGTATACCACCATAGCTAGCCTTGTAGCGGCATTTCCCATTTGTCCTGGAGTATAGTCATTAGCCGCCTCATCCATGTGCGTCCAGCCACGGGTGGAATAACCTAGTCAGTTGCGGGAAGTATGTCCGGACGTTTCCCGTCAACGGAACCGGGGTTATGTATAGACTGCCGGAAACTATAGTAATAGTATACAAACTATCAGCGCTAACTAGATAATTACTATAGTGGCCACCCCCGTGCATCATTGGCGCCCGTAGCTTTCCTGTAATAAGATTAACCTTTGAAACCTTTCGCCTGTTTCATCAACAACCCCGATGGTCCCCGGGGCGAGGCCTAGCTTCGCCTCATTGACGCCTTGTCTGGGCGGAGTGTACCTAATGTACGCACCTAACCGCATCTATAGTCCGTTTACCCTCTGACGCGCAGCTCAGACTACCTTTACTGTACGTAGTAGAATCGGACCCCCTTACTCTGCAAGTCCAAGTCCAGGTCCAGGTCCAAGTTCAAATGCACATCAATTAACGTAGATAAAACGCCCCAACCCAACCCAGCCCTAGCTACTATACACCTAGGCGCGTTAGTTTGAAACTAGTAAACCTACGCGTTTTACCCGCGCCACCAACCTACTATTTTCAACCCATCACCAGCCATGCCACGGGCAGTTCTACAACCTATTTCTGGCAATATATTACAGAGAAAGGAGTTGACTCCACATCTACGGGGTCAAATTGAAGCTTATTCAAATAGTAGGTGGTCGACGAACAAGATTGCTCAATCCTTGGTTTGTCCCGCAATACGGTTGAGACCACCCTTCGACGCGCTCCTCAACGGAATGATGGAGAATCTAAACCACGATCTGGCAGGCCTAGAACACTTTCAGAAAGAGATCTCCGACATATCCTTTGCGTAATTCGCGCAGATCCCTACATCAGTTATCGCAAAATCAAGTTTCAAACTGGTTTGACCTGTCATTCAAAGGCAACCTTCCGAGGACTTGCTGGCACTGGATATGGACATTGGCTTGCGCGAAAACGCCCTAAATTAGAGGCTAAGCATGCAAAGAAGCGATATGAATTTGCATGTCGCTATAAGGAATGGGATTGGGAGCAATGGAGCAAGGTGATCTTCACCGGCGAGTGTTCTATTAAACTAGGTTCAGGCAAACGTCAAAAATGAGTATTTCGGCTTAATCGGCCCGGCGAGAAGTGGAAAAAACAATACGTTGATGAGCGAAAAGAGGGAAAAGGAGTTAATATAATGGCATGGGCAGCTATATGGGGCGAGAATAGATCAGATCTTCTACCATTGGAGCGCGACTACGAGTCAAAAAAACAAGGATACACCGCGAAGTCCTACATTCAGGTTTTGAAGAATATCGTACGTTCTATATGGGAACCAAACCTTATATTCATGCAGGATAACTCTCCACTTCATACTGCAAAGGCTTCAAAGCGTTGGTTTGAAAATGAAGGCATACCGTTGCTTGATTGACCGCCATACTCCCGATTTGAACCCGATTGAACATATCTGGTTTCCATTGAAGGAGGGCGTCTACCAAGTCAATCCCGATATTGAATATACCCCTTGAGGGCCTGAGCAGGTTGGAAAGGTCCTAGAACAGGCAACAATTGAAGCTTGGAGTAAAATAAGGAAAGATAGGGTGGTTGCGGTGACTAGATCCATGAGACGTCGGCTTGACGCAGTACGGGAGGCAGGGGGCTGGTACACGGGATACTAGATATTTAAAATCAGCCTAGATGAAAAGCGACGCCATTTATCTACTAGAATATGAGCTTTTTAAACCCCTAGAACCAGGTGTTGTAGGGTAATTAAAAACTAGAACAGATGGTTGGGTGGGAGCTCGTTTAGATTTTACTAGGGTAGTTTCAAACTTTTGTCCTATAATTGTAAGTACTTACTAGGTATACTCGTACTCTAACCCCATCATAGCCAAGCGCCGGACCGGTCCGGACCGGAGCGGAACGCCGCGTCTCGTTGGAGGTTTGAAGTAGGAAAGTTGAAGTTTTGTTTTGCGCAGACGCGGGTGCGGGCGGGCGGCGCCGTCGGTTCGTAAGATCTGGTACTATAGATCGGTGGTGATGATTCTGACGAAGTTGGGTTAGTTTGAGTTTCGGGACGGGATGGATAATTGGTGCTGGGTTGGTAGAGTTTGGCTTGGTTCGGTGGAATAATGTAAGGTAAGGTAATGTATTTGGGTTTAATGGGTTGGTTGGTTGTTAGGGGAGGGAAGGGGGGAAACAAGAAAGAAAAGAGGGAAATGAATAATAGCAAGGATTTTGTTATCGATGGAGTATATAGATAGTAGAGGATACAGTTGTGTGGATCTAGACTCTGGGAGGCTTGCAGGGTTTAGTACATAGAGGCATACCTATACCTATAATTATAAGAGGAACTATAATAAGGATGTTTTATTTAATTATGATAAGTTTAGTACATATATTAAGGATTTGAAGGTTACATAGAGGAGTTCAATGATCTATATCACGCGACGTATTAAGCATTAACTTCAGCCACGATGGTGCCGCTTACACTAATGGTATACTGGTCTGGTTCAAGTACACAACGGCTAATTACACAGGTCTATTAAAGGCCGCGTACTAGTAGTATCCCTTTTCTGAACAAATAGTCTAGGTGGTAAGGCGCTATCTATTTGGTGATTATGCATATGAAGTGCAGAATAATAGGCATAACTACGATTATAAGCTGAAGATAATAGGTAGTTATCTTCGACGGTCAAGATATATGGAAATTCGAGTAATTTGGTGCGCAGTAATCGAAACAATGTAACGGTTTACTGTTCTCACTCTCTCTTTTTGGCTTTCTTATTGAGCTGAACAAAAGTTGTAGTCGATGATGTAGGAAATCTGAGGTTTATAATCTAGGTTGAAAATGTTGCTGTTGATAAGGTATTGCCGGGGAAAGGTACAATTCAACAAAGACAAATAATGGAGAATAGGAAATTTAAGTAAGTATTATCGTGCAGAGGACATAGTCTTTGAAGTGCTGGGTAGATAGAACCAAGGTCTACCAACATCTCTAATTAGTATTCACTTTTAGTTACTGATAATGTCCCAGTTTCAATAGCGCACTGAGATCTAAGAAGCGGTATATACGAACCCTACAGGAAACTAAATCAGTATTTGTCGAGTAGCTCATGACCTGTATCGCAAATAATGCATTGAAGGCCGTCATTATCAGTAAGCGAAGTGAGAAAAGTTACCGTCTGCAACAATACCCGACCATATTAGGGCAGGTGGAATGTCACAGATCTGCTTCGATAATGACGTAATGATTATATCTTTGGTGCTCAAAAGATCGCCACTTCTAGTAGCTTTGTCATTCCAGATAATTCCATGGGATACTTTGCGCAGTGAAATGGCTTTGGAACCTACTCATTAAAGTGGAGTACCTTGCAATATATCCCTCTTGCAGCTACTGAAAGTGTAGAGTTTGACTCTGGAACATTATCTATTCTAGTATGATTTTGGTTCTGAACCAAGTCTGAACTATTCAAAAAAACTAAGAATTTCGGTCAATCTTCGAGGTCCCACAGCCAAAAGGTCGGTGGCATACTCTATTCTACAAGATATCCTATAGAACGACTGACTCATACTTTGGCCTTCCCCATTAAATCTCTTACATTTTGGAGGGCGCACGCATAACACCTATAATTATGCGCTGATGTTCGCAACAAAGAAATCTGCCGTGTATACACGACCGGGCGCCTTTATCTTGACCCTTGCTCGGGACAATATGCGTGTCTTCTTTCGAGTCATGCAGCATTACTCTTGGAGCACCTACCCAGACGGGAGGACTATACCATGCTGATAGTACAAGACTTGAGACAGTCCAGCCAAAGATGATCCAGGACGTCATAACAAGCTTTCCAGTGTGAAGGAGAAGGGGAGTGATGGGTGTTGTGCTGATGCAGTGCAATGGCCATCTAATCTTGGGTCAACTAAATTGAAAGGCTATTGTCCTCTGTCAGGCTAAGGGTCCGTACGACAACTGACAACGGTTAGATAAACATATGATCGTGGGTTACGCTAAGTATAATGTTAATTCTAGTATTTAACGATCTACTACATCACTTGAATGTAAATGCAGGCTTAGAAACCTTGGGATGATTGAACAGAAAAAAAAAACATAGGAGAATATATGGTGAAGCTGGGAGAGGTTGAGATGATATTAAGGAGGCCTCTCAATACCGACAAAAGTGATGGGAAAGCATATGTTGGGATATGGATGTAAGCCTGTGACCAGAGGGACGAGAAGGGAGGCGTCACACTTTTAGTCCAGTCGTCAGCATATTTTTAGAAATAAAGTCGTCGGAGATAATTAAATGTTCCTTCTCCTAATCATAGTCAGCATACTTATAAGTATTCCCTAAGAAAATCCGGTGAAGCATAGTATAGGCGAGTATGAAGGAAGGATATAGACTTCAAACCAGATATTACTTCCTTCGCATTGCGATATTCACTTGACCAAGATTTTCTAATTACCTCCCGCAAATCGGGAGAAATAGCCTCTAAATCCGGAAATTCATGACGATGTATTAGTTTCCGGATTTATTTACTAGATCGATCAGGATAACTGATGTCCAAATCCGATTTCATAAATCACAGTTCCAAGAGCAAATAGGTCGTCAAGCTCAGTAGAGTCATAGTCATCAGCGCATGGCCTAGCATATCTGGTTGAATATGACACCACAGCAGAAATATCGTCGATCTTAGAACCACCGGAATCCGCTAATGCCAAGGTACCATCGTCTTGGATTAGGAAATTGTGACTCCTGAAGTCGCTATGGATCACTTTTTTTTAAGAGTGGATATATCGTAGAGCTTCTGCGGCTTGTAGAGGCCATCTATGAATAGAACCTCAGTCACAACCAAGTGGTAGTCTCGAGTTTTTTAAATAATCAATTTATTTAAAGATAAATAATAGACTAACAAATATATAGCCTTTGCGTAATACGCCCTTGTCAATTTCTATTACCTTAAGTAGTACTGCTAATATGTAAGGAGGAAATTCCTCGAGTCAACCAACCTAGGCTACTTGACTAAGCAAAAGCGACGCGACGTCGAGGTGCTGGCGAGTAGCTGTACGAAGGGGGTTTGAATAAAGAGTTTAGAAGTCTGAGTAGTGAAAAAATGTATTGAATTGAACGGATCGCTGACCCTTCTAACCAATGGTTTAGAAAAGGGTTTATATAAACTATTCTTCCCTTCCTAATGCGTAACTAGATACTCCTGTCAGCTCTATAGATAAGCTGAACGAGCTGCATGCGGTTCTACGCATGCGGGTAGGTTGAACCGGATGCGGTTCTATGTCGTGACGTCGAGTCGAAGGGTCCTCTGGTAGGATTTAGGGGTCCCTAGTAGGTGGTCATGACAATTGACCCTCCAAGTCTATTATTTAACTAAATTATGTTACAAGACCACCTTGTCGAATCCTAGGCCACGGAAGCAATGAAAATGATGAACTAGGCATTCGGGATTAAATCCTCTGCATTGCTTGCTATCTAGAACTAACGGAATCTATCGCATATTTATGCTAGATGACATACAAAGAACAATTCTGCACACACCTTTCGGTCTGGAAATTAACGAAGGTGCCGATAAGATTGGAACTGGATGTTGCATGTTGAATGGCTGGCATTTGGATTTGTGGCTCAGCCTGTGGCTGAACTTTGGTTTGTGATAAGATTATCCTTAGAACAGCTTTCTGAAAGAATTCGGGTTCGATTCAAGTATACTGGAGCCCCATCTCAAAGAAATTAGACTTCGGCATGTTGGAAAGTACTTCTTGCACGATCATATGATCCACTCCAGGGCAAAAGTACTCTTTTCCATAGCTTGACAATAAACTAGGAACACCTGTTTTATTCTCATACCTCAATAGATTCTTCCTGGTACTCAACACATATTAACCGGGTAGTCACCAGTAACAGAAGTATGAAAGCTTACTAGATTATTACTGACTAGATCCTTATTTCATATACATTTATAGTTGATCACCGAATAGTTGGTATTTGTGTATTCAGGCGTGTGACTGATAGGTACAAAATGCAATCTTAGTGAACTTGGTCACATGACCATGAAAGTTATCAGCTGGCTTAGCAAAACCAAGCAAGGAAGCGATAAAAGATTTTTCATTTATTATGATCATGATAATATACTTAATATACCTAATACTAGTATTCCTCGTTCTCGCAGGGCCCGCCCGTATTCAGCGGCTGAAGACGGTATCCACTTAGCATTTGATTCTGGCCCCTATCCTGATCTCAACAGATCAAGTGTCTCGGATGCCTTCATACGGCTTCATGGCATCCCAAGGACTTCAAAGAGGTCCTCTTTCGCTCCCTTCGAGAGGTGGCTACAGCTGAAGGCGACATTTCCACCGCTTATATCTGCCACTGCGTAAGTACAATCACGTGGAGACAAGAATAAGTCATTTTAGGGCATAGAAAAAGTGACCAAGGTAGACAAGACTGTGACTCATCTCCGTGTCCCATGCCAGCATCGCGGATGGATATGATGGCTTCTAGGAGCTGTTCTGACGTCCGAAAGATATTGTCTGTCTCAAGGGTATCTCGAGAGTTGTAGTAGTCGCCACAGAACCATATCGACGGAAGGACCAAGAAACTCAAACATAAGACACTGGTGGATTCCGTTAGGTCCCTGATGAGTAAAAGAGTTAAGTAACTGAACAATATATTTTGAGGATAGGCTTCCTTGGGCATGCTTTTCTAATAGCTGTAAATTGTGAAATTCTCAAGCACGCTGGGAGCTATCTGCCGTCATAATTTCTAGTGAAATCCACTGGTTTATCCTTTTACACGCTAGTAAAATCACATGAACGATCATTCGGTGTATCAACACTCTCTGTCATTTGCAAGCCAGACAGTGGAACCACCACCCCCCTCCTCCCTTCACCAAACCCCTACCACCAACTAACCCCCTCCCCCCACCTGCAACTCCTCTATTCCGTACCATGCATAACTTCTCCTGTAGTGGAAACAAAGAAACGAAAGGATTGAGTTGGGGGTTGACCAGTGACTTTTGATGGTGGTTGGTCAAATCCAAATTATACGCTTGCCTAACCAGTTTCAGCAGAATACCGTCTTGGAGCTATTATTGGATACCCGCGCTCCGCAAGGCAGTAGCCTTAAAACAAAGACTCAGCGAATGAGGTTCCTACTTATCGCGAAAGGCTCTCGGGCCAGCTTGGGTCCCACCACCGTACCAGAGAAACTGTCATCTATGTATGAACAGAGCTGCAAGGAATGGACCTTGCATGCGTCGTGAATTTCTGGAGCCACATCAGCCACAGCCGTGTAAGTACAAGCGTAAGGATGGGAATGTCCCAATGAAGCAAAGCTTCAATCACTCCAATAAATTACTGTTCTATACGCGAATCATGATATTGTCGTTGTGGCTGAGCAGTAAATTTGATAATTATATATATGTTGGTTTCCTCGGTTGGACTTCTACTCACTGCGCTATTCAAACTACCATTTGATATATATCGGAATTCTATATTACTCGACCAAAAAGGAGAACTCCCTGTTGGTCTCCCCGGGTCTAACAATATATTAATACTTGTTCTTCAACGGGTGAGATGGAGCTCCCTATAGATGACCTGTCCTCATTTTGCCAGTCCTGCACGCAGATGTGTTGTTTGGCACTCCTGTGGCTATATGAGATGTGCTGGTTGGACATAGACCGCTTCCAGCAGAGCAGCCGCCATATTACAAATGCTTTGATAAGTTTCCAGCACTTAATTGAACACTTAGATCTCTGGAAGAATACTGAGACACCGATACCTCGATTCTTTACTCATATCCTAAAAATCTTGACATTCCAAGCCTGAAGAGTTTCCGGTCTGATAATACCCTAACCCACATGGAGACGAGTTCGCTAAGTCATGCCCAGATATTGTTCTGCATGCTGGGATATACCAGAAGACCTGGGATGGGATAAAGAATAGCTTAACAATCAACACGAAATTTCTAAGGTTGACGATCTACCTTACGATCTAATGCAAGCCCTTTCTCATTGTCGATATTTACGCCGATTAGAGATCCCAGTTACATCCTCTGAAATGAAACTCCCTTGCGGGGATTTCAATCACTGAAGATTTTAGTACTGCTCAACGTCTCACATTCGTGGAACGAGACGATTTCAGATTTCAGGAACTAAAATATCTTCATGTACAGTTTTTACCGCGTTCTCACCAAGCCTACTACATACTCCTTCAAATTGCCACAGAAAGTCTTCCTTTTCTTTCATCTTTAACTCTTGAAAATGCTGTACTTATGGACGACCGCCCAATTCTGAAGGCCAAATCAAGGTCGATAACCATACTCCATCTCATTATCTGTCGGATTGGTAATCGTGAGACACTCTTGCAATATTTCTCCCGCCTCGAGTCCTTTACACACCATAGAACAATCTTTCAAGCGCCTGAAAACGATGGATGCCCCATATACATTGGGGAAGGGCCACTGGAATCTATCGTCGACCCTGAATCCAGTGCTTCCTCGCAATATCGCACAGATTGGACTGACTACGAAGTCCAAGATCTCAGCAAGTACATGGTCGGGAGTACAAGGTTGAGTGCACTTGGTGCCAGATCACAGAGCCTGCGCGCCCCATCTTAGTATATGGGTCGTCAGCATTTAAGCCTACATCACTGGTCTTGAGCTCGGGACCCCTTGAGCCTCTAGGTGTTCAAACCAATTCCTTTTGTCTGCCTTCGATCCAGGACTCCAAGCTGATCTCCAGATAAGCCTCCAGACCTTGTTGGTCGTGAGTGGTACGATATCCATCCTAGCCGTGAGCATAGAAGACCAGATAAACGGGCTGATGCCACAGTAGTGAACGGTCGATTTGGAGCCAGCGAAGGCAGTAATCTGATGTTTATCATCTAGGTAAGACGAGGAGACATGAGGATCAATAGGCCGGGGTTTACTACTAGCTGGGCTGGCTCACGATCCGCGACTTGTGAGCCAGGCAGGTTCCCTGGCAGTCGACTAGTGGCTCCTCCAGTTAGTAGTCTCCACGCGCTAAGAGTGAGGCTTAAAGAAATGGAATTGAAACATAGAAGTGGGTTTCAAGGGAAACAAGCAAAGACTGAAGCCATTAATAGCCTGTTGGAGCGCGTACAGGCTGTGGAAAGCGGGATAGCGCCTCTAGAAACAATGGAGAAAATCTGTAGTGCTTTTCGTACACACAAGCAATTTGGCATGCGGTGGTGGTGGCTCGCTAATTACATCTCTCCTGAGATTCTCCTCTTGTGCAGCGAGGAGACAGCAAATAAAGTGTTGGTATTTGATCTGCTTGATCTTGGTGGCTGCTAACTATGACCAGGAACACCCTGAATTTTCGAGTTGATGCATTAGTCATATATATATCAGAGACAGAGATATATCCAACAACCGATTAGAAGGTACAGATATGTCTATATATCTATATATATTTATATCGGCTGTCTGGCCCCATTTCAGCAGAATAAACATATAAAGAGCAAAAGGAGACGGAACGATCGCCTTCAAGGAACTGTATTCTCAACGCAATGAACTTGTATTTCCCCCCTCTCAATATTAAATATGAAAGTGATAATACTCAGGAACTATATCGGGCAATATCCAAAGTGGTGGAGGCCTCAATTTGTTATCATCTACTCGCCACAAATAGCTTGTGGAGCCCAATTCGAATCAGTTATGCGGGCATCTAATAATGATGGGTTGCGGGCCTGGCGGTTGATGAACTGGAAAGAAAAATCAGACCAGGCATCATGCAGATCTGTTCGGAATCGCCACTCCGATATCTGGATGTTCACATGGTGACGAAGTGTTTCCCCCATGTAGGTTAGCCCGCGGCCATGTGCTTTCAAGATCGAGCGGGCCAGGTCTTCCGGGGTGGACTGGAAGCAGAAGTCCGGGGGAAAGTATCGGGATGCTTCCACAAAGTTGGAGTTGACAATGAGGGTAGGGACGCCGCTCATGGCTGCTTCGAGTGGAGTGATGCCGAGGGTCTCGTACCGGGACGGACAGATAAAGATTCCTTTTCCCTTTGCGACGCGAAACAACGTGTAGAGAGAATATCTGGACAGTTTCGGCGCCAGGGTCAGCCATTTAGCGAACCTGACTGGGACCTTTTGCCGGAGTTCGCGGTGCTGGCTACTGTCGTTGCTGTCGCCCCCGGCCACCAAAACTCTCACCGGAACGTTTCGGGACCACAGGATGGCCGCTGCGTCCACGAGAAGGTCAACGTTTTTGAAGTAATCAACTCGTGCCACCGCGGTAAAGACTGTCAGCCCAGGAAAGTTGAAGATTTTTGCAATCTCCGGTGGCAGGGCACCTTCCGCCTGGTCGGCCGGGGTGGGGAGACTTATGGGAGGGCAGATCTCTCGCATCTTCTTTGGACTGATGCCACACGACGAGAGGAATGTCCCCTGCAGGCGGGAGTGCTGCAGCACATAGCCACAATCTGAGTTGTTGATAATCTTGATTCCAGCTCGTTGTTTCCTTCCCAGATGCTCTGCCTTCTCCAAGCTCCCGAAAGCAAGACCGGCCGAGGCCTTCGAGTAAACCTCGACAAAATGGCTATGAAACGGAGCATGATGGGTGACACAGAATGGCATGCGCTGTGGATGATATTCCAGCAACGTATCGGTATGGTAGTAGAGCATCGGGGTCTGCACCAGCGAACAGTGTTCCTGAAGGGTACTCGCTGCGGTGAATAGAGTACTTTCGACCTGGGTTGGGGGCATGTGGAAGTTGAAAGAAAGAGTCACGCAAAGCATGGAGTTCATAACTTCCAAAGAAATGGTTGGCTTGGTGATACTCTCATCTCGGTGGTACAGTATCATGCCGCAGAAGATACCCATGTCTAAGAAGGCCTGGACGACAGACATGGCGAAGGCAGTCGCACCAACTTTCGCCGCCAGGCCATCTTCAGTGGGGAAATAATTCTTATTCAATATCACGATAGCTGGAAGCAAGGGCCTCGGCGATAACGCTTTGAAAGACGCATGAAAACGGGACGAATTATCTAGACGAAGGTTCAGTTCTGGTAGAAGCTGGCAGGAGGCGTGGGCTTTTTCCATACTGCCTTGATGGGCGAGCTTGATCATGGTCACATCCATGTCAAAGAGCGTACGGTTATTTTAATTGAATATAGAGGGCCTGATTCCCAGTATTCTGAGTACAAGAATCTGGTTCCTGGGACAGAGTGTCTCTGCTGCCTTGCCTGCCATGTCGACCCTTACCAGTTTATATTTATCCTCGCGAGAAGTGTTGACCAAGGCCATTAGCCCTCACTCGTGGCCACAAGGGTGCCTGTCGTCCCTTGCTCAAGCACCCAGGGGCTTGCTCCGTTCGAGTTGCCATCGTTTCGAGCGGGTCGATTTCAGGACAGGGACGACTGGACTGCATTATCTCACTCACTCCGCGCCCCTGGTGAGCAACACGCAACATGATACCTAAAATGCAAAGCGAAGACAGGAACGGAACAAGTTTCGGATTAGCTCCTTGCGAATTTCCATTGGAGGAAGATGGCGCAGCCTGCCCTGGTAGAGTGGCTCCGCAACCACGCATACCTACGTCTCCTATAATCACACGGACAAGCCTAGAAAATATCGTGCGCGAATCACTCATCCAACGAATTATAGATGAATGCGTATATTGATGTCTTCGACAACAGATGTAATCCCGTGTGGACTTTGCATGGATTTCATCATCCAGCAATGGAACTACATCGTGCACGTAGTCCATTCTTTGCGTTTTTTTTTCGGCCTCGCCCAGTAAGTGCCACCAGTATATGAACCTACCACGGATGCACTCAACAACAATCCCCCACTCTAGCCTAAGACGCCAGTCTACCGCGTTAAAGTTTCCAAAAACAAAGGATCTCGTCTCCTTCGCAATGCTTGTCGCAATCACCCCAGAACTTGGATCGTGAATGGGTTATGAGAGTTGATCCCAATAGCCCCAAAAATACGCCGGTCCTCGCGGAAAGCCTCCCGGAGGCTAGTATCAAAGACACGACTGTCATAGCAGCTGTCGTGAAAGAACCATGAGAGCCCTTGGAAGATCGCCCCTAACAATGAGTCCTGGCCAAAGAGTAATCGAGGCAGCCAAGAGAGTGCGGATCGCCAGCGTTCGTGGAAAATCTGGCGGGCGAGACTGTCAAACATCTGCGAGCAGGTGGAGGCGTCCCACTCTATTCTAATTAATCCGAGGGTTATCAATCTGCCTAGCCCGGGTCAGTTTATGGTCGCCGACTATGACTAAGGCTTCGTGGGATCAAGAGTGAAACCTTCCTGCCAATTCAGGCAGCAGGGATGGAGTAGGTCAAGAAATTTTGTAAGACCTTCCTGCCTGAATAGGCAGGAGATATAGAGCAGGTTCAAGAAAGGACACTCAGAGGGGATATTCAGACGTACCAGAACAAGGGCCAAACGTTCATCACCAAGTGCTCATGAAGACCAATAGGTAGCCGATTTTGCCCGAAAACACTCTTATCCCCTGTAGAACCCCTGTGATGACCACGCAATAGCTTTTATAGCCTCTGTAATCTAGTCTCTGTACTCTACCACCAAGGTTGGTGGAGATGTTGATATAAGAGCCTATTTTACAGTTGCAACTTTCATTATAGTTCCAAGGAAAAGTGATTCGTTCTCTAGCTAAGATCCGTAGTCGTGACTGAGAGGTTGGTCGACCACATTAGGTCGAAGAAACCCATGGTACAGCAGCGAGGAACAATGTTCCATGGCCGAAAGAGCGAAATTTAACAATCCTCATTTACGAGGCTTAATAAGTTTAATTAAAAAATATATAATAAAAATGTAGAATTCAATATGATTAATTTAAAATATTTCTATTGTCATTGCTTGGTTGCAGCGTCGACGGCTCAGCGGCCCACGGGTGATACGTCTGCTAATTAGGCGTCTAGATATAATCCCACGAATGGGCAGTGTCGAGGGAAGACAGGCTGGCTGATCGTATCCACGCTGGGTGGCCAGTGCATGCACGATAAGCATCTGCCCCCGTCATCTGCTGGTCCAGGCACGGCGATGGAAACGAGAAACCCCAGATGACCCGAATTACCCCTCTTCCAGCACCCATTCTCCGGCTAATTTGTCGGAGGGCCGCAGGAGAGGACGCTTGGCCACACTCGTGGGGTGTAGTAGTTCGTGATCAGGGTTATTGCAGTGGGGAGTCTGCCCCCAGGGAAAGGTCTCCTGTGTGTCAGCGACCGGAGATCTTCTTTATATTCTGCTCTGCCACGAAAGAAAACAGCGGTGCCTCTTCCTTTCCGGATCTAAGATTCAACTCGGGACAGTTCTGCTCTCTTCTCATCGATTCCAGAATGACATCTGCAGGGGTTTCGTGGCAGGAACTAGCCGGTCAAGTCCAGAGTCGTCGCGACAGCTCGATTGCAGAACTGGAGCTGAACTTGCCAGTCCACTCGGTATCATCACCCAGGGTGATTCCTCTTGCAAGGCAGCTTCTCTCTGGTGCCGAAGTGGCGATCACGGAATCATCCGCCTCGTTTTTGTTGTCCTCGCTGGCGCAAGGGAAACTGACTGCCACCGAGGTCACCAACGCTTTTCTCAAAAGGGCGGCGATAGCGCAAAGTCTGGTCAGTGAAATCTCGTCTTACTGAGGAGATCACCCCTCCAGGAGCTGAAATTGTGGCAATACCCAAACTCATGTGGACTTCTAGGTGAACTGTGTTCATGAGCTCTTGCCGGCACGAGCCCTTGCACGAGCCAAGGAGCTAGACGACTTCTTTGCGGTGAATGGGAAGACAGTCGGTCCACTACACGGCCTTCCCATCAGTATTAAGGCGCATATGGGTGTGAAAGGCTCCGATTCTAGTGCTGGGTTTGTCGCATGGGCCGGACGCACATTCTTAGATGATGCAGAGCTGCTCAAAATTCTACTAGCTGCGGGTGCGATCGCATACGTACGCACTACCGAGCCCCAGGCGCTGGTATGTTGCATCCGTCGCCTCATCTCCTGAAGATCTGGTGATGGCTTGGCTGAGTCTTGCTAAGATACGAGGGTTTGTCTACCCTAGATGATGTTAGAGACGAGCAGCAATATCACGGGGGTTACCCTCAATCCTCATAATACCGCTCTCACGCCAGGTGGCTCTTCGGGAGGAGAGGCGGCCCTTCAGGCATTATATGGTAGTCCGTTGGGAGTCGGTACCGACATGGGTATGTCGTCGCTCAGTTTCCCCCTCCCCGTTTATACACAGCGCTTACTGAAGGACAGGGGGTAGTATACGCTCTCCGGCCGCCAACTGTGGAATCTACGGCTTCAAGCCTACCACATTTCGCACTCCACTCAAAGGGTTTGCCGCCTACAATATTGGAGTTGAAACGATCTGGGGTACGAGCGGTCCGCTGAGTCCGACTCTGGATGGGATCGAGCTCTTTATGAAGACGGTTCTAGCTGCGGAGCCATGGCGGTCTGACCCCAGCCTGCATCACATTCCCTGGCGCGATGCAGCAGCGTCAATAGATCCCAACAGAGGAGGAAGGCTGAGAGTGGGTATTCTCTGGGATGACAACATTGTGAAACCACTTCCTCCCGTGACAAGGGCGCTGGAGGAAGTCGTGGAGAGACTGAAGTTGGTTCCTGGTGTGGAAGTTGTCCAGTGGAAACCTTACAGACACGAAGACGGAATGGAGATCCTGGTGAGTCGTGTCTACCATCGGGCCTTTCTGTGGCATCTTCAGTCTCTAAATGGTTGAACAGAAAGGGCTATATTCCCCCGATGGGGGAAAGTCCCTTGCATCGCTGTTGGCCACCTCCGGAGAGCCCATGCATTCTCTTACAGCCTGGACCACCAGGGACACCCCAGGGATCAAGGAACTGGACCTCCCTGGCCTGTGGGACTTGCTGAGAGATCGGGAGGCCTATCGCTATGACTATCTTCAGGGTGAGCTGTTTTTCCTCCCTTCAAAAAAATCCCCTGACGGTTAACATATTCTTATGACAGAATGGAATCGCTTGGCGCCGGATATGGACGTGATCCTATGCCCGTGCCATCCAAGTCCCGCCCCTCTGTTGGATACATCTCGGTACTGGGGGTACACCTCCATCTGGAATCTCCTCGACTATCCTGCTATCGTATTCCCCGTCACCCGGGTTGACCCCGAACGGGACGTCACCCCCAAGGACTATACTCCCAGGAATGACATGGATCGTTGGTACCGGGAGCATTATCATCCAGGGAAGCAGCAGGGAGCACCCATCAACCTGCAGCTGGTGGCCAAGAAAATGGAAGATGAAAAGGTGGTCCACGCCCTTCGATACATCAAGGAAGCCATTGGATTGCCCTTTATCAACTGCCTGAATGACTGAAACAGAACCCCCATAAGACCAGATAGTATAGAGTAACGTAGCTTAAATCAATGCCTTACTCATACTCTCCTGTGTCTGCGGCGTTCGGTGTTCAAACTCAATGTGTATATTAGGAGGTGTTTTGTTAGGTAGTTAGGTAGTTAGATTAGAATTAGTTAGCTAGGCTCAGTCAGGAAGCGGACCGGTAGAACCGGCCCGCTGCCTGACCGAGACACCGAGTCCTGCTGTCAAACCGGCCAAACAGGTGGCAGATGCAGAATAGATACTACCACTAGTACTAATGAATAGTCACCTAACTGGGCAATCCGACATGCACGCAATTGCATCAGCTGCAATACACACGTGCTAGGTCACATTCTCTACGAGGATTTTACCGTTCTCCTGATAACATATCATCTTTTAGAGTTGGAGTAGCGGTGAGGAGTGCTGGGGGACTCGATACGGGCTTGCCCAATTGGAACGCGTGCAGGAAGACGAGATGTCCATCCTTGTCACGGCCCCGAGGGCTTGTTACTCCGATTCCTCCTCTTTTCCCCTTTATCTCTTTTGTCGTTCTTTCTCTCCTCTTCTCCTCCTTCCTTTCTTTCGTTCATTCTTTTATTTCCTCATTCTCTGGTTCTATTCGATTTGATTATCCCGATCAAACACCCAACTGTGACATCTCTATTGCGCTGCGTTGCACATCAACGGGGGCACAATATGACAACCACATGCGAAGTGCACCTAGACTCGCTAGAACAACTAACGAGCCCCTCTGTGTCCTCCGCCACAGCCTCTGCCAGAGCACATTCCGTCCAACGTGAGAATGCACCCCCAGTCTCAGCTGTCGCGGCTCTCGAGCGATGGAATTCCCCGCGAGCCAACATCGGCCGTACTTTGGCCGCCTTTTGGAGCTTTCTCATGTTTGGGATGAATGATGCCGCCTATGGAGTAGGTCTTCATGCGTCTGCTATGGGCCCATATCGCTGACGGAGAATAGGCATTGCTTCCCTATGTAAGACATGATTGGATTAGCACTAGTGTTGGAATCATGGCTTACTGATGGGGCCATCAGTTAGAATCTTTCTACGGTCTCTCCTATACCATTGTTTCCCTTGTCTTCCTGTCCCCGCTGGTGGGATACATCCTATCTGCCAGCTTCAATCATCGCATCCATGTCGCCTTTGGCCAACGCGGGGTCGCATTCCTGGCTCCGACGTGTCATCTGGTTGCCTATGTGGTCAACTGTCTCCACCCCCCTTACCCGATGTTGGTGATTTCCTTCATCTTCGCGGGATTCGGCAATGGGATTGCCGACTCAGCGTGGAATGCCTGGATGGGGAACCTGGCCAATGCCAACGAGATGTTGGGACTGCTGCATGGCATTTGGGGCCTGGGGGCTGTCATGAGTCCTCTGATGGCGACCGCCATTGTGACCAAGGCGCATCGTCCGTGGTACTATTATTATTATACCATGGTAAAAACAACCCTAGAAGCCTCCCGACAGTACTTGCTCTTCCTGAATACTCATTTCTCCTAGATTCCGTGTGCGGTTATCGAGTTCGTTACCTGTATGGTGTGCTTTTGGTCATTTACGGGGGCCAAATTCCGCCAGACAGTCGCAGCAGTGCATGAAAATCACCAGGGAGGTCTCAAGGAGGCCTTGTTTCGGCGTCCCTATGCCCGTGTGACATGGCTCTGCGCCATCTTCCTGATCGGATACGCTGGCATCGAAGTAGCTCTGGGCGGATGGATTGTGACCTTCATGATGGGGGTCCGTAAAGGAGGCGCCTTTGCCAGCGAGATGACCGCCACAGGTTTCTGGCTGGGAATCACCTTTGGGCGTATGCTTTTAGGGTTTATCACTCCCCGCATTGGGGAACGGATCGCGATTTCGGTCAGTCCATGCCTTCTCCCTCATTTCTCTCCTCCTCCTCCTCCTCCTCCTCCTCCTCCTCTTCTTCTTCTTCTTCTTCTTCCCCCTGCCGCTTTGGACCTTCCACGCTGAGGCCTCCACTCACCAGGTCTATGTAATGCTCTCGATTGCATGCGGGCTGATTTTCTGGCTCGTTCCTCAATTATACGTCTCAGCTGTGGCCGTCTCGTTCCAGGGATTTTTTCTCGGTCCCTTATTCCCCGCTGTAGTGGTCGTGACGACCAAACTACTCCCACGATACCTCCACGTCAGTTCTATTGGATTCGCAGCAGCCTTTGGAGGAGGCGGGGGAGCAGTCTTGCCCTTCGCAGTGGGAGTGATTGCTCAGACTAAAGGGGTGTGGGTATTGCAGCCATTCATCATCGCACTGTCCGTGGGGATCCTGGTCCTGTGGTTAGGCTTACCCCGAGTGGGCAAGGTCAATCGCCCAGAATAGTTGAGATTGCGGGATACCTTCCTATGTATCAGTCCATCATATCTCTTTAGTTACTCTAAATATTCATTTCCAAGGCTGACTGCCCTGCTCCGCGCTGGATGACGTATACGCTTCCTTCTGGTTTCCCTCTCCTCTCTCGTACACTGCAATCTGGAAAATGGAAAAACACAAGCTGACAACGCAGCCATCTTCAAATAAGGCAGCCAATGCCAGGTTCAACACACACTGGATAGGCAGATGGCTTAGTACAAGCATCTCAGTAGGGAGGCCTTAGAGTTTCATCTATTGTCATTCTAAAAAAAATTGTTCACATAGGATTTCTTTTATAATGGCATAAATAACTTCTTTATAACAAAATTATTTATATTTTTTTCAGCTTCGAAGTTTACGTCGTCAATATTACTCGATCATCTCCATCCATGTCGCTTTCGTTGCATATGATGACTCGTCGTAGGCATCCACGAGTGGTAAACGAGGGAGCCACCAATTGAACCCTTGTCTAATTATCACGTCAAACGGGCCAATGTATTGTCACGACATACATTGTAATAATGTTGTGCACTAGGCAAACAGGCTTATCGCGCTCTAGAACCTAGATAGCATCGACCAACTTGATATTTGCTGACGTCGGTGAATATCATCGGTCACATAGATGCCACTTGACAATACGTAACAAAGATATAGTCCAAGCGCTCTATGCTCTTTATCACCCTAACCTGGCGATCAAAACCTGGTAGATTTTTGTTATCTGTAAGATCCTTAATCTTCTAATAATTAGTGTGGTTCTCTTTGGAAACAAGATTATCCTAGCTAATTGAATAAACTACCTCGAGACCGTTACAAATACGCCCTTGTCAATTTCTATTACCTTAAGTAGTACTGCTAATATGTAAGGAGGAAATTCCTCGAGTCAACCAACCTAGGCTAGTTGACTAAGCAAAAGTGACTCGACGTCGAGGTGCTGGCGAGTAGCTGTACGAAGCGCTTTTCATAAAGAGCTTAGTAGTCTGAGTAGTGAAAATGTATTTAATTGAACGGATCGCTGGTCCTTCTCACTAATGGTTTAGGAAAGGGTTTATATAACTATTCTTCCCTTCCTAATGCGTAACTAGATACTCCTGCTCTATAGATAAGCTGAACGAGCTGCATGCGGTTCTATGCATGCGGGTAGATTGAACCGGATGCGGATTGGTTGCTCTGGATGCGGTTCTATGCCGTGACGCCGAGTCGAAGGGTCCTCACTGGTAGGATTTATGGTTCCCTAATAGGTGGTCATGACAAGTTTTCACTATTTTTATAAAATATTACTAATATATATGTGGCATCCAATCTAGTAGTAATATTGAAGCTATTGAAGCCATCTAACTAGCTAGGCGACATCGTTCGAAAAGACTAAACTGGGGAGAAAAAGGAAGGAAATCAAAGAGAATTCGTGAAACCATTAAATATCCCCTTTGAGCATTCTGCCATTCAAACCTCACAAATAATTATTTTAATAAATAGTTCTATAAATTGTTAGTCTAGAGAAGAAGAGTCTTACTGTGCCCGTTTCTCTGGGTACTTTGAGAGAGCAAGATTGTCCGCTAAGGTACCAGCATGTTGATATTGAAACACAAGTCCGTTGGGGAGGCCATTTCCCTGAAAATACTCGCCGTAGTATCGGAGAATAAATGGGATGATGGCCAAGTCGCTCATAGATACGTTTCTCTATGGATTGCAGATTTCCCATGATAGGACGATCAAAGGTTTCCTTAATTACATACCCCGTGTCGGCTACAATGGTGACATGGGCAAAACAGCCGACACCTGCGAGTTGTATGTGCTTCCTGTCTGCTTTGTCTAGAGTTTCTGCTACAGATGATGGTAGCATATCCGACATTGTAGAATGTACTCACTCGCTTCGCTTAGGGGAAAAGGGGAGGAGGCTGATCGCGTTCAATCACTCCTTCATGTTTGTCACGTGACTTGTTTTATGTTAACAGTTGACCTCTACTCTAGCTCCCCATTCCAAAAAAAAAAAAAGAAAGAAAGACTTAGAAGATGATGTATAATTTGCGTCTTACTGGTTTCCTCTCAGTAATCTTGTTGGTATGTGGCACAGTCTACAAGAATGGAGGTGAACTGACTGTCTGCTATTCCAAGGGAACCCCCAGAATCTTGAAGTTGTTCAAACCTATCCTATCTCTTACTTCTGTATGACCTGGCGGAATGTTATTAATATCTTGTAATTCACTCAACACTACTAACAAGATTACTAGGGGAAGCCAGGAATAGTATTGTCGGTGATGACGCTAATTTTGTATTCAGATAGCAATTCTATTCAAGACCCTACTCCAGGCATATAATAATCCCAAATCAATCTATAGCTAAAGAAATTTAACGCGACCCAGTCCTTCACTCTTTATTACTTATACAGTGAACCTGGTTTTGAAATATAGCCGAGTCGTTATGGCTACGGGTCACCTTCTAGTGTTTCTGCTTCGGTCTGGCTCGCCGCTTGTGCCATCAGGGCAGCACCCACACCAGACCCATCCTTTGCGAGACCTATCCGGATTCTTTGCTCTCCAGCATGTCCAACCTCCGGTACCTCCCTCATCACTTCACGCATCTCGGCCTCGAACGTCGGGTGGAATTCGATCAGCGAGCCATCGGCTCCGATGTCGATGATGCCCTCTTCTAGAGGTGACCCTGGCGTATGCTGCGGTGGCATTCGAGACGAAGGCTTCCCGATTAGCGAGCTCATTCCAACGAAGTTGAGGAGCCGGCGCCAGAGGAGACTCAGATAGTACCGAAAGTGTTCGACGCTGCCCATGGAGAGATTGGAGATCGTCTGTGTTTGGTACTTTTGGTCTCGGGCTCCATCCGACTGTTTTGAGCTCTTGTGTGAGATTTCGAGTCGCCCGCTTTGTATGATGATGGCTGCTAATGAAGCCCCCGCTAACCGTGCTGCTCGTCGGGCAATGGACGTGGCCAGCAGTTGTATGGCCTGCGCATCAACCTCGCTGATATTTTCCGCGGATAGTGTGTCTCGGATAAGCTTGATAGCGCTTTCGACGTCGTTGGTGCCCGCTATTGCAAGTTTGGAGAGAAAAGAACTATCGATGCCATCCCGCTGGAAGACCTGCGACTTTTCGTCGACCTTCATGCCAAAAGCACCCGTTCGCACCAGTCGTAGAATTGCCAGCCGAAGCAGCTCCCCCAGATACAGCCCCGAGACCCTCTTCTCTAGCATCTGCGAACCGGGATCAGTCGATGCTTCATCAAGCTCGTCATCGAACGGCGTTCGCGGTAAGACTTCCATCTTGTCATCGAGACAACCCCATTCACTATTGATCACCATGATATCCTCTGTATTCGCCTTGACACCCAATCTTTGAATATTAGATAGCTTTTCGACATATGCGGCATTGGTTCCAGTCCCGAAAATAACCGCGCCTAGTGTTGATATCTGCTTGCCCGAGTTGTATGATCTCGTCAGGAGCGTGCCAACGCTATCGTTCGCGAGAACCGTCACTAAAACTGGCAGTCCTAACTTGTCGATGGCCTCTTGTAACATAACGCAGGGATCCCGACCCACGGCATCGGGGATATCCCAGCCCTTGTCCCAGCGAATGAGGCGTCCGCCTGCGAGAGATGTTTGCTCGCAGGTGAAACTGAATGTGAAGCCCAGCTTGTAAGGCTGTTGGCCGGCGTCATTGGTGCCCCTGCGGCCCAGATCTAGGTATGCAGCGAGGAACTCCGCTATCTTTTGTGCAATAAAGTCGAAAAGAGGTAGATAACTGCGGTTGACCATGACATCCGGCGGTATGCTGTGTTTGCTCTGGGTCACGGTAAAAGTAGAATCGCCATGCAGTTCGACAATGCATATTCTGCAATTGCTACCGCCGAGATCAACAGCTAAGAACTCGCCCTTCTCCATCCCTGTGGGCACGCTTCTCACATAGGCAGGTAACTGCCAGACGCGATGATTTGCAAGGCCATCCTCTAAAATCCGGTCAGCATTCTCTTCATCGTGAAGTTTCCTGGTGTGTTCTCACTCATCTGGCGGACAAAATGCCTCGTCACTCGACGAACATGGTCAGGACTGAGGTCGAAGTCGCGAGCAATTTGCTCCGCTTGAGCTAGCAAGTGAGATTGCTGCTCGTCGGTGGCTTTTGCCATGACCAACGACCGGCACAGTGGCTGCTGCGAACCGCGGAAACCGTGAGATTATCCGCGAGGTATACATGGCGAGGAGACTGAACTACTAGGCGTCGAAAATCGTTGCGTCAGCTATATTGACCGTGCTTCATCACTGGAGACCGTGTGCGATGCGAAATTTGGCTCCATAACTGCGTGGGTACCGCGTTTTTGCCTTTGTCGGCCAGAATTGCCGGAGATGACCGGTTCATCCCGATCAATTGGACTCTCGTCCTTCTTTCTCTCAACAATTAGCTTTCTATCTTCGCATCACCACAGAACACTCATTAGAGTTTACAAATATCTGAGAGTAATCACTTTTGGACTGATGTTTATGTGATAGCTTCTCGTCCTCCGATATCCGCTCGATTGCCTTATCGTGCACAGACTGGATAAAACCGGCGGACACCCGAATTCCCGATGAACTCCTGACTTTGCCGGTTCTACCATTTGTATCAAACATGTCCAACCAAAGAACCCATCTCGAAGACCGCCAGGGCCACCTCGGCCGACGAGCTGAGGATACCCTAGAGCAGAAGGCTCGCAAGGCTTGCAGTCAGTCCCCTTCCATCTACTTTCCCAGGATAAAGCTAGAATGTGAAAGTTCATAGAGTAATCCCTTGCAACAGTTAATTGCCGCCGGCAAAAGATGAAATGTGTCATCGAGGACAACAATGTGTGTCGTCGATGTCGTCGCTCCGGTCTTCCTTGCATCTTCATGCCACGAGCAAATGCCGCGACACTACCAGACAGTGTGATGGCTTTGCAAGAGGATGATTTCAAAAAGGATATCCTTCATAGGCTAAAGATTATTGAGGACAGACTGGGTCTCTCTGCCGCATCCTCGGTGGAGTCTGCAGCAGCTCATGGCGGACTAGACGATGGTGAAGATCTGTCGCCGGAATTTAGCAGCTTAGGGGCCTTGTGGGATGCAGTAGTAGTGCTCCAGAGGAGCGCTCCCAGCTCCGTTCCCACATCCATATGGTGTAAGAGCACGGTCAAAGAGCTGTGGTTGTCGTAAGTGGACGTGTTCGTGTCATAGCAACTCCCATCTGATCACGACAGGTTCCATGACCGAATGCCAGGGCTGCATTTTATGCCCCGCAAGCAGACCTTCTCTGCGCCACAGCCCTTACTCGTGGCTTCGATTCTGTACTGTTCAAGCGTGCGAGGTTCGCCGGACGTGGTAGAGATCGCGCCACATTACTTTGCTGTACTATCCAACGCGATCGCTCAGCTATGCATTCCCAGTAGCGAGGTGGGCAAAACACCAGAGGATACAGAGGAGTGGGCCTTCCAGACCGTCCTAGGGATTGTGATTGGAGGACTCCTGACAGAGGCGATCGTTCGCGAGACGGGAGTCTGGATCTCCATAGCCTATCGCCTCATCCTTGAGCACTGCCCAGCACATATCGACGACACATCACGACAATGGCGCAAGCTATTCAGCGGCGTGCAGATTATCGACCTAGAGCACGCCTCTCTCCATCTGTCCTGTCCGGTCATACCGATCGAGTCCCCTCTGCCGGGACTGCAGACGTCACATCGGGACCAGCTTTACCGGTTGTCTCGAATGATGCATACTGGACTGACGCATTTCACCGGGAGGGGCTTGCCGACAATCTGGTCGTGCTTTACCAGTCAAATGCCAACTGCTGTAAATCTGACTGGTAATTTTACAGCAGTCGACGCAGCGGTGATTAGGGACTGGGCTAGGCAACTTGATGAATGGCTCATCGAGTTCAGCCGAAGTTCGGAGGGCTCGGAGCAGGATCTCAAACTGGTTTTTCGCCAATATGTACTGCATCGATTGGTCGTTCTGTCTATATACCATCCGGCTAGGGGCTGTGATCTATGGTCCAACAGCATCACGCCGAAGGAACAGCACGAACTCCTCCTCTCTGCTCGAGCGACCCTGAAGCTGCCTTCGCATGATAACTCTATCTGGTCTAACTGGGATCTGGTGATAATCACCTGGGCTGCACTTATTGTCATACACGGCATTGAAGGTGGTGCCAGCGAACCAGATGGTAAGTTCTATTCAATTACATTGCAAAAGTATCATGGCTAATAGCGACACAGATCTTACCAACATACGAATACACTTTCAAATGCTCAAGCAGGTGCCGGGACCGAAACCAAGTCTCTGCGACAAACTTGTCGCCCGGTTGGAAGCGAGTCTGGCAAGTGTCCACACGCCCGACTCTGCAGACCCGCAGCAGAATGCGTACGAGAACCCGGCCATAATTGCTCCTATGGACCAGTCATGGCAAATATTCGACCAATCTAGCCTGCAACATCTGATGTACCCGGACTGGATGGCCTTCAAAGAGTAGATGAAGCTAGGGCGAAAGGGATTGTGGCTGATCGGGCAACCACGGATATCGGATTTCCAATGCGCCAGGACATGCTATCTGGAGTCAGTTCGCCTTCCTGCGGCTCTCTTGATAGTGTTGTCTCAGAAGTGGCCTCGACAGGTGTTGTTGGAACCTCATCATCCAGACCTTTCTGCAGGATTGTCAGATCCACACCCGCGAAATACTGCATGCGATGTTATTCTCATTCCCATGATGGGGAGGGCAAGATCACTAACTTTAACCGTTTTCACTTTCAGCTCTAGCGTGGCGTCCTCATCTACCACCACCCATGCTGCAGGGGTGCAGTTGCAGGCAGGACAGTGTGCACAGGTGGTTGACGCCGCCCTCAACTGCTTGTTGGATAGCGAGTGCCTTTGAGGTTCCCGTGGCAATGATAACCACCTCTCTGGCATCCATGATGGTCTGCACTCCCACCGTCAGCGCCATCCGCGGCACCGAATTCAGATCGCCGTTGGAAAAACGCGCATTGGCTATAATAGTCTCGTACGTAAGGGACTTGATTCTAGTGCGGCTGGCCAGGCTGGAGCCAGGTTCGTCGAACGCAATGTGGTCGTCGCTACCCACACCTCCGAGGAACAGCTCAATGCCGCCAAGAGCCTTGATCTTCGCCTCGTAAGCCAGACACTCGTCCGCCAAACTCGCGGCGTTACCATCGAGGATGTTGACGTTCTTCGGGTCGATGTCGACGTGGCTGAAGAAGTTCGCGTAGGTGAAGGAGTGGTACGATTCGGGATGCTTGCGAGAAAGGCCAACATACTCGTCCATATTGAATGTCACTACATGCCGGAATAAGATCTTGCCCTGCTCGTATGCTGCAATTAACTCGCGGTAGATGGGCAGAGCGCTGCTGCCCGTGGCAGCCCGAGGACAAACGGACGATCTGCTGCTGGGCTAAAGACTTTGATCCGCTCTGTGACGGTGAGTCTAATTCTACATTGATCATGTTGAGGCGTTTCAGACTTACTGACTATATAAGCAGCAATGTACTGCGCCGCCTGCTCCGGACGCTTTCGGATGATTAGACACATATTCACGAGTTTGGTCCGGAGACAACAGAAACAAAGTGGACAGTAAGCTTGGGAATAGACTTCGATCTGGATTCTCCAGACGTTCTAAGTTGAAGTAACCATGAATTGACTTGCTTGTTTAGAATAAATTGGGGAAGAAATATTCTATCACTTCTGGAAAGTCGCTGGTCCTTTCTACCACTACTGTGGGACTCCGGCACTGTAATAATCTTAGGCTGGAGGCATGGTTGCTCCATCTTCGTCCCGTTAGTAGTAGTGTGATTTACCCGGTGATGATTCCCTCTTTCACCGTGACTATAGTTGATCGTTTGAGAAGCCTTTCCCTATTATCAGACTGGGCCGGCGAAGCCCGGGAATCCGGTAAACCCGGGTAGGTGTCAGCGGAGGACCAGGTCGTAGTGTTCAGTCCCGCATCTATCAGCCCAGTGGTCGATTAGCAGCAGGTCCGTACCGCCCATACTCTGGTTAGGTAATTCTTCTGGATATGCTCTTCGTATTGAATACTGGTACAGAGCCGAATATTCCCGGCGGAGCACATTTGGACTGGCGGTTTGAGTAGGATATTCTGTCGATGAATAATATCAATTTAGATGGTGTGCTAACGACTCCGCTATTGCTATGGAATCTGGAGACAACTCAGTAATTTCTCCATGATATTGAATGTAGACCGCGAAAGCAGGTAGACGAGTAGGAGGGATGAAATAGCTATATTGGTACATTTTTTTCTTTCTTTCTTTTCTTGGTATTGACATAATTCGTACTTCACGGACAATGACTCGATTGTACTACTTTAAACTTCAACTAGTTACTATTTTACTGTACATGATGTACGCTGTTCTTCAACGAGTCTATCCGACTGTTTAAGAGTTGGCTCCCTCCTTTGCGTGGGCAATCTTATCCTTATACTGCTTCTTGCCCACAAACCACCACGCCAGCATCAGGATGGGCAACCCACCCACCACGACACAGGTGTAGTTCATGTTCTTGACCGTGAGAGGCATGTTATAAGGGAAACTGAAGAAGACAATAGCGAAGAGAAGCCACGCCACAGTCACGCCGTTGACGACCCAGCCCCATTTTCCCATGTAGAACACACCCTTGTGCATGTTGACTCGACCTATGAGCATATTCGTTGCAATGGGGATCAAGTATGCAACATTATTGATCGTGACAGCAGCACCCAGCATGCTATTAAAGGCCGTGGTGCTGCCGAGGTACAGGCAACCTAAAGCTGCATTGGCGCCGCCAACCAACAGCTGCGCGTTGAGGGGAATCCCGAACCGCCTGCTAACACGCGCCCATACTCCAGAGAACGGCATGGCAGCATCCCGGGCAAAAGCCCAGAGGACCCGTGAGGTGGATAGCTGTGACGAGATGACACACGGCCCCAGGGCGACGAAGAGAATAAAGGTCAGCCCGAATGCACCTCCCGCAGACTGCGTTACCTGGCGAAAAAGCTCGGCCAGAGGCAAGCCGGTGTTTGTGGTCGACAAGGCAGCATAGTCCTGGACGCTGAACATCAGGCCGATAAGATATGTCAGACCTGTGGCAAATGCGATGGTCAGGGTGATGGCGATTGCCAAGGGCGCATTGCGCGAGGGCTATAGATCTGTCAGTCTGTTATCTGTTTAAGATTAGTAGGTCACTTACATTAGGCATCTCTTCGGTGATATGTGTGACGCCGTCGAGCCCACCCAAACTATACAGTGGATTGACCAGGCCGGTGATAAAACAGATGACATTGTTACTCCAACCGGTATTGTTGACCCAGCTCCTGAAGACGAAGGCGCTGCTTTGGTGCGTCGGAGCACATGCAACTACCGTGATGAGGACGACCAGCCAGCCGATCTGGAGGTAGAACAGGGAGAATTTATTCAGCGCTGGGATGACCTTGTTCCCAAATATAACCACGCAAGCCGTCAGAATGTTAAGAATCTGATAGATAATAAAAGTCTGCCAGGTCTTGATCACCAGGTCAGGGTAATAAAGAGCGTAAAGCGCTTGGACTATATCCTCGTTAGGTATGATCAAGCTGCATCTATGGGATCAATGACACATACCGATTTCGGCATAGATCAAGTTGGTCGACGCCGTGGTGAAGATCCCTAGAGTAGTGTTAGTCCTGCCATTCGATCACGCGACGCCCTCATTACTTACATCCAGCGACAGTCAGCCAGCCGGTGATGAAGCTCAAGAAAGCGCTGAATCTCCTTGGTGCAATGGCAGCAATCCAATGGTACATGCCACCCTCGGTTGGGTAGCTGGAGACGAACTCAGCCAGGGACGCACCAAGAAAAGATTGCATAATCGTCACGAAGATGAAGCCGTATATGATTGCACTTGGGCCGCCGGCATTGATTTCCGTGACGATGCTCAACCCAAGGCCAGTCCAGGAGATCGTCGTCGTGGACGCAAGACCGATCAGGGACAAGATACTGAAGTGGCGCTTGAGCTCCTGAGTGTGGCCTTCAACATGGTCAGCACGCGACTCTTTCCATAGTGGGAGCGCAGAAACATACCCATCTGAGCCAGTCGTAGGTCATCTGCATCCATCTCCGACCCATCCTTGGCCTGAATGACCGGATCCTTTGTGACGAGGTCGCCCATCTTTGATCTTGCGGGGCCTATTAACTGCAAATTCGTTTGCAAAGTTCAGAATGCCAGGCGTAGTACGATACATTTTTATTATAACAATTAATCTTGAACGACTGTTGACATATCGGCGGCCTCTAGAAAGTGTGGAAAAAGCCTTATCGAGTAAGTCGTGAGGAGTTGCCTCTCCAGATAACCTCGGGCTGATAGCTATGCCGGTGTAGACCGGATTTCACCGGTGATCAGTGCCAACGCCGGTTCTAGAGGGGGTACCAGTATACCATGTTCATTGATTAGTGTGGAGTTCTCTATCTTGTGCTCCATGCAGTCCTTAGCACAAATTTCGGGTTATCTACCAACGAGTAGCTTCTTGATAAATCCGTGGCCGGTGTATAAGAGCTCCAAGATAATAATGTGACGGCCGCCGTTACAAATCCCGATTATACCTGGCTAGTTCAAACGCCACGTGCAGAGACGTCGACATGGTGTCCAATATCAATTGGTTTCGGCTCTTCAGCTTCGGCTTGCTGGGTTCCAGCGTCGTGCGCGCGGTCAAGTTGAGCAAGGACGCACAGGCCCTCTTCGATCAGTCGATGACTATTCAGGATGCCATTTATGATCCATCGGCCTCTTACCTGCACTACTTTTACTTCCCTCTCGCAGCAGGCCCTCACGAGACTCGGTCGACAGTCTGGTATTCTCTCGGACTGCTCCAACGCAATCATGGAAACGATGTCCAAGAGGCGATTAAAATCCTCAAGAACGTCATCGCTGACCAAGAGAAGAAGACATCTGTGCAGTGGTATGGT
This sequence comes from Paecilomyces niveus, assembly GCA_003116535.1. NCBI lineage: Eukaryota > Fungi > Ascomycota > Eurotiomycetes > Eurotiales > Thermoascaceae > Paecilomyces > Paecilomyces niveus. Next base: position 215,842 of record QEIL01000087.1, read on the forward strand.
GACTACACGGTCTACCCCGAGCAGCCAACTGTTGGAAGTCCAGCTTATCCCCCCGTAGTATGCTTTCCACTTCTGTGAACAGCAGTCTTCACGCATTCTAATGGATAGTAGATTTATAACTCATGGGATCCTAACTGGAGAGGCTTCATTGGGACCGCGTTGATTCTCGTCTACGAGGAATTTGGGAGTTTATTGCCCGCAGACGTCCAGCACCTAATCCTCGAAAGCCTGTACAACAACACCATAGGCGATAGCTACCGTGTTGGCGGCGTTGATGATGACAACCTGTACCCGGCCTACTCGAATGCCTGGTTGATGAGGACCGTGGTCAGCTCATGGACCGGGTTGAAGTTGAACGACGCCAATATGACCGCAGCAGGAGACCGATCAGCTCGTGAGTTCCTCGAACTTTTTGATCGCAATCACACTTTGTCCGAGTTCAACGGTCCGACATATGCTGGTGTCTCCATCTACGCGCTCACCATCGCCGCAAAGTACCTCGCATCTACCAACTCGACCATCGGCCAGAACGCGGCACGCGTGATCCAGGAGATCTGGGATTACGAGTCACTGCTGTGGAATGCCAATATGAGAAACTTTGCGGGCCCGTGGGACCGTTCATATGGCTACGACATGAACAAATATGTGGCCATCATGTCGATATGGCTGTGGACGTTGGTAGGAAAAGAGAACATGTGGAATAATACCTCTCCAATCTGGACCATGACGCATGCAGACGACTTTGAGCTCTCACCGGTTATTGCGGTTCTTTCAGGATTCCACAAAACGCTCGTTCCGGACTATGTCGTCTCGAGGTTAACCTCCTTCTCCGGCGAGCACACGTACAGCGGACACACCTACGCTCCCCCGGCGGACTACGAGCAGCGAAACATCACCACGTGGCTCTCGGCGAATCTGACCATTGGCACAGACTCTTTCAACCAGAGTGTCGTTGGTGGCTTCTCGAAGGACTCAACGTCCTTCAGCCCCTCCGTCGTTCAATGGATGCGCTCCGACGAGTCGATCGGCTACTTCAACCTGTATCCGACGGAGACCGCGCTGAAGGCTGAGGTTACCCCATACTCATTGAACCTGACATATCCACTCGGTAATGCCTCGAGCACATTCAGCTTTGTCCTCGCTTCAAACCCTCTAGGGGCGAAGCGTGATATCACTAGTCTCGACGATGTCGACGGCCTAAATATCGAGGTTGTTGGCGGCACTGTCAATCCAATTCCTGAGATATCCGTCTGTGGATTAGTTGGTGGATCCTGCAATATCATCCAGTAAGTTGATATGTTTTCTTCCGGGGCAAAGCGGCTTCCTCTAACGGCTGTTAGTGGCTTTGAGTTCTGGAATATTACCTTTTCCATGCCGGCGAATAGCTCTGATATACCGAGCATCCAGTTGAAATTCAAACTCAAATAAGCATTAATAAACCGCGAGGTAGCCGGGGTGTATGTTGGAGCCTCACCGTTGCCCGGGCTATCTTGCCTTGCCTTTTAAGCGTCACATATGCAGCGAGAATCGAACAGTCTCGCCTTTTAAGAAATGTTAATGTTATTTTATTGTACAAGGGCTGAAAATAAGGCGTGGTCTCTACACAACTGGATGAAGCTTTCATGTCGACTATTTCTGTTAATTAATGTATCTGAAAAAGTATTGATCTTGTCGTGCACAACTCTAGAATAAATTATCCCATTTTAGTATTGCAGTAGGTATGTGGTAGTCTACCAAATGATAGTTTCGGGAAATTGCATTAGTTTCCCTTGGCATAACTTATCTCAACTACAGTTGGAACTGCGGTTTCCGGGGGTGATTGTTCGTCCTCCGAGGCCAACCTGGGTGCGAAATAATCTCATCGTTTTATAATATCAGAATTGCTGTCTGCATCACGGTTATTGTTGGGGACTAGCGAACCCAACATGGCGCACACTCCAAGCGAGGAGGAACCGCTGCGACCTGCGGGCAAGTACAGAAACCAGTACATCACAATGTCATCAAATCCCGCTAATAATTCTATCCCGCAGGTATTCTTGAAAAATTATATTTGGCCATGCACTCAAAGCACATGTTCTATAATGTTGGCCTCACCGCATCCTTTCGGATTCGGCTCCGTTTCCCAGTCAAGGACCGCGAGATAGATTTTCGAAGGCGAATGAAATTTTAAATGCGTGCAGAACGCACGGGACGACAGTAACGGCTTTCCTTCAAGAGCTCGTTGCTTATATCCTATTTATAGTTCTGCCATCAAACTACACAGTTTTAGAGAGCGTGGTTGCCATCTCGACTCGTCCTTGGATCAGGGAGGCTACAAAAGAGGACATGATGGGTCTTTACGTCACGTCTACATTCAAGACGCATACCCGTCCTCCGCAAGAAAGTCAAAGTTCGGACCATTCCACCAGTTTCAACTGGGAAGAAGCACGCATATCAGCTCGAAACATTCAATCCTTTCTCAAAACACAGGGTAAAAACAACTGGATCGGTCTTGTGAAACGGTACATGAAAGACATTCCTAAATTTCTAGACTCTCGCGTGGGGCAGCCACGGGCGTTAAGTTTCGAAATATCGAACCTCGGAGTTTTCGACCTTCAAGCTTCGAATCATCCAGAAACAGTGGATATTGAACGAATATTGTTTAGTCAGACGATCTCTGCTCTAGATAGCGCGATTCAAATTAGTGTTGTGACGGTGAAGAAGAATCTCTCGATTGGCGTGTCGTGGCAGGAAGGTATCGTTGTGGAAGAATTGATATTGCGGTTTATTGATGCTACGAATGCCTTTTTGGATGGTATTGTGGAACATGCTTGATTTAAGGCCAGTTTGGATTCTTATAGTTGGCATCATATCCCGGGTTGCGTACTGGTTCCTTCCTAGTAATTTTATTAGCAGGAATCCACGAGATATTAATAACTATCTGCCAAATTATACGGTAAAAGCAAGGAATAGGACAGATCAGATAGTTTCAAGATTATTGGGTTCCTTGGAATAGCAGGCGGTCGCCTCACCTCTATATTTGTGACCGCAACCACATACTAGCAAGATTACCGGTAGAAAGGGGGGGCAAGGGAAGAGTAAGTGGTTTTCGGGAATACTGGTAATCTAAAGCACTTAGTCTCTATTAGTATAACGAGAGGAGTGGAGTATGTTGTTGTTACTTGACACTAGAAGTCTAAGTATTTTTTGGAAAGAGACGAGGAATAATACGTACATCCACTTGAACAGGTCGTCGACTCAACTTTTGGAGTTGAGTCTCATCTACATCAAGCAAATTCCAGTCATATTGGAGGAAGTAGATATTTTGAAGTTATTGATATTCGAAACGAAATAATAAGCATGACTATCAAATAGAGTGGTCAACGAAATGTGAAGAGCTGCTAGTGATAATCGTACATTAAGTACACGAAGAGAAACGGAAAGTGCATTTTGTGAAAGCTGCATGGGGTGGTTGACGGTGTCATTTCCTTGGGGCTTGCGTGCTGAAGGATCATTGAGTCGTGTTCTTTGCTCCACTTGTCCTTTTCCACGTAGACTCTGAAGGAAGGAGAGAGAGACACCATGATTATCCGATTAGAGGAGCTGGTAAGAATGCAGACAGAGAGAAAGGAAATATCTCAGACAGGTGTGATGTCAGCGATGATATACACGCTAGAGAGGATGGAGACAAGAGTAAGAAAAAAGCAGGAAGGCTTTGGCTTGGGGTGTGGTTGTGGACTAGGGAAGAGAGTGTATGAATGGTGTGCACCAATCCCGAAAAGACAATAAAGATGGTTCAGACGACTTTCAAGTCGTGTCAAAGACAGACTGTGAGTGAAGGGTGGAGAGAAACAAAGGAAATTGAGATTTGTGAGGTCAGGATAGGTCCAAGACGTATCCGGTAATCAAGATGAAGAAAATGTTTCGTGCTGTGAGGTTGAATCAATCTGTTCCCTCTGTGATTTCAGAAGGGAAGAGACAGTGATGCTGGATATGCTTCCAGCTAGGGAAGAGGAAAAATGAAAAATTTACTTTCAAATCAGACAATTAAGGAAACGCCAGATATGGCTATGCAAATGAGCGAACAAGAAAAAGGAGACACCAGAAAAGAACGAACGCCCAGAACCAGAGAACTCCTCAACGACAAACCAAGACCCAATGGCAGAGAGTTTGCAAAACTAAACAATTGAAGAGGTGGATGAAAATAAGGATCAATGGCTTAGGACAACAGGAGCTCAACGACTTAATTCACATAGTCAAGCACCTTCGCCATCTTCTTCGCTCGCGCTTGATCTTCGACCACAAGGTCATGTTGCTTCAAGACTATTTGCAAGGTATCAACCACCTTGTGAAAGGACGACGCAGCTCCTCTCTCCTGTCGGAAACGAATAAGACTAAGGTTGGCGGGGCGACCATGCTCAAGCACAGTAAAGAACTCTGCGGAGAATTCGACAGGGCGTAGACGAAGGACTGAAGAGATCAGCTACGGCGAACGTGGACTACTTTGAATGTTAATACTTACAGTTTCCTTGTCCCACGCGGCCATAAATGATACTGTTGGCTTTGTCGAAATGGACCTCGTCCATACCGTATTGCTCCCAGTCTCTCAGCGTCTTGTACACAGCCTTCCGGCCTTTCACCTTCGATGTGTTCAAGGCCACGACGCGAGTAGCAGGCTTGACATGGAAGAAACGAGCAAACCAGTTCGGGTTGCCCGATTTAGGTGCCCGTATTTCAGATTTGCGGCGGATGATGGGTTTCTCAGAAGCTTCACTGACCACAGCACTAGTAGCTATAGAATCCACATCACCGGCATCACTATCGCCTACACGCAATAAAAATCTGTAAGCGTTAGAAATCTAATCAAGGGCAAGTCACTCACTAGTGGTAATCTCGTGGGATGGCTTGTCCTGCTTCTTCTTGCTGAACATCTTGAGGAAGCCTCCCTTGTTCTTGTCAAAGGATTGCTTCTTCTTAAGCGTCTTCGGGGCTTGATCATGGGACTCCTCGGGAGTAAGGGGAAGATCATGCACAACAACGGTAGCTTCGCTGGGGCGAATCCGCTTGGGGCCCCTGGGTGGAGTGGCTGGCCGCTCTGCTTGAGACTCCAACTTAGTCTTGTTGAACCATGTCCATTTCTTGCCATCGCCGGAACTCTTGCCATCGCTATGTCTGGGAGATTTCGGGTTCTCATGAACGGGCTCCAGGCCAAGGTAGTACCGTTGATGAGCACTGGCTGCGGAAAACTGGGTGGACTGTTCATTAAACATGGGGCTCTCTGGGTTGAGCAGTTGGATGTAAGAGTCGGCAGAGCTGCGGAGAGGGACTGTCGGCAACCGTGGAGACTGGTTCTTCTTTCGAATAGTAAGCGGCTTGATCTCCTCGAGGGTACCAAATGAATCTTGAGGCACCATGCGGATCGTAGATCTCTTTTCCTGGGCTCTCCTGGCATCTGAAGTTCGACTGGATTCCGATATACCTCCTTGATCTGGAAGCTTCAAGTCCAGGTCAGGAGTGGTATCAATCTGAGAAATTAGCTCCTCGGAAATAGAAGGAAGGTAGCCCCCATCAACGACGGGTTTAGGAATAGGGTCGGAGATTGCTCGTCTATACTGTTCGTTTTCGTCCGCTGTCTCAGTCCGCTTAATTCTCTCTTCTTTTGCCTTGTCTTCTTCGATCAGGCGATCCAGATGGAAAATGACGTCTGAAAGATATTCTGGCAGTCCTTCGGAGCCCTCTCCAGTTGAATGTTCAATCAGTCTGCGCCGGGTTTCAGCGAGGTCGTTAATAGTGCGGGAGTCAGCTCGCTCAAAGGGACGCTCTGTCAGAGGATGATTGCTATTCTTGCTGTTAACGTTCCACTGACGAGATGTTTCTGGAGTCAAGATGGAAACAGAAGTGGCAGGTGACTCCGAGCCGAACATGTATTGGCTGCTTGACGCAGTGTGACGAGTAGATACGGACGATCTGTTGAAAGCTTCTTCGCAAATCTGGCTGAGCTCATTGGAAACCTTCCTCGCCTCCTCCCTCCAGCAGAGGCTGTGGTCTCGAATCTTCAAATTGATACCTTGTTTGCCAGCTCCACTACCGCGGACCACTGTTCTGAGGGACGGAAGCGAGGGACTGCGGCCAGTGTCTAATGACATATTATCCTGTGGCAGCTTCGGCTGCTGATGGTCTAAAATATCCTTTGCTTGCATTTGGCCCGATTTTCCTTTAGCAGACATAGCACCTTGAGACCGGTTGCGGATGTGATGGAAGGAGACATTTCTCTTGTAGCTGACGGAGCGGCCAGTTGGATGAGGATTATGCCCGCGGCGACCACTTGATATTGAGCTGCGAGAATAGAAAGACCGCGCAGGGGTCTTGGCCTTGTTCACTCGCAAGATTCTGAAGGAACTACTAGTAGGGATATCAGCCTCCTCTGGCTGGGTCGTCTTGTCTGCTGGAGTGGAAGTGTTATCGGCAGGCTTGGACATCTCTTCACTATCTGAGAACCCCGAGTTCTTGCGGTGGACGGTAACATTTGCGTACTCCACTTCCGGGTTAATAATCGGATTTTTGGAAGGTCTGTATGGATCATAGCTCTCTATAGTACGTGTCGACTTTGGGGTCTCTTTTGCCTCCTTCGTAGAGCTGAAGCGGCTGACCTCTGTAATGATAGAGAATTGGGAACGTCTTCTAGACTGGGAACCATGGCCACGGCTATTTTGGGTCCTTTTAGCGGCTGCGCGGGCTGCCGGTCGTGAAATGTGATGATAGTCACTAGCAGAGTATTCAAGCGGCTGTCCCTGATAGTTCTCGAGTTGCTCATCTCTGAATTTTATTAGGGCGTTGTAGAACATCTTCTCGTGGTTTGGTCTGACAAATGATCCGTTAGTCATCACCAGCAGTTGATCGTCATTGTAAGAAAATGAGGGTCTGGATAAAATATTAATGTCACTTACTCCTTGCTGAGAAGCTTCTCAATTAACGTCTCTGGCTTGACATCGTGCCATAGTGTCTGCAGGTTCCGCAGCAACTCCATATCAATATCCTGTCTGCTTGGGACCGGTGGGCCGCAATCCTTAGTCGAAAGCGGCGGCGGAAGACCGACCGGATGGTCAGAGATGGCTTGATGAAGTTGCTCATACTTCTTCAAAAGAGGATGTTGCCACATCTTCTCCATGCTAATCCTGTCTTCTGGTCTTTTCTGCAAGATGCGCTGGATCAGGTCTACTGCTTCCAAGCTCAGATAGCGTGGCAAGAAGTACTCTCCTTTCTTGACGAGACGAAGAGTGTTGGGCAGATCACCACCATCGAAGGGAAGAAATCCGGTCAACAATGCATATAGGATGATCCCGCAGCTCCAGATATCAGCTCTGTCACCCCTGTATCTGCGTCCGTAGATGATCTCCGGTGCAGCGTAGTGTGGACTACCGCACGATGTGTTCAGCCAGTGTCCAGCTGGTTGCAGTGCAGCCATTCCGAAGTCAGCCAGCTTGATGTTACGGTTGGCATCTAGCAGGATGTTCTCTGGTTTTAGGTCACGATGGCAGATATTGAATCGATGGCAGTAGGCCAGCCCAGCAATGATCTGTCGGAATAGACGAACTGCCTCTTCCTCTGGTAGAGCACCCCTACTCGAGACGTAATCGAATAGCTCTCCACCCTCTACATATTCGAGCACAAGATATCTGTAAACCGTCAGCTATCAGCAAGTTATACATGGCCAATTGTATCTACTTACAGTTCGCCTCGGTTCTCCCAAACGTCGTAGAGGTTTATGACGTTCGGATGCTCGACCAACTTCATGATTACTACTTCTCTTTCAATGCCACATGGCATTGGTCTCGCCCCAGTGGACCCCATAGCCCCCGCCAGAAGGCCAGCGTTTCGATCCATGGCTGCAATGCTCTCACTCTGGACCATTGCGGCGGACTTCTTGGAAACAATCTTGATGGCAGCAGCTTGACCTGTGACTGCATGCTTCGCCAGCCTTACACGACCAGTAGCTCCTTTCCCAAGGGTTCTACCAAGTTGCCAGGGTCCCACATGTGTCTTTCTCCGTCCCTTGCCAGAAGCGGTCGATGTTGTAGATATAGCGGAGTTACGGTTGGAACCTGCTTCTGTTACTGCCGAGACACGTTTGTTTTCTGCTACCCTTCCAGGAGAACTAGGGGCAACCGTGGGGGACATAGCATCTGAGACCTTCAATTGGTCGTATGCACGACCTCGAGAAGCTGGTCGTGCTGCGGAATAATTGTTGACTCTGGTTGTAGCATCCGTGAGAGGGGCACGCCTCGACTGGTGGCGGCCAGTGCTGTCTGAGTAGTCCATCATGGGATGGGTACGATCAATTGCGGAGGTTGTGAAGTGACATCCAGTGAATGAGGGCTGGGTCTAAACTGCGTGTGGGGTCACAGTGGTAAACAGCTCAGGCGGACTCCGGTCACTCAGTCACTTTGACACTGGCATATAGGGTCTTTGCAATCAGATCCCTTGCAACCGAATGATCCAAGACCTTTTGTTCATTAATCAATATTCAACTCACTGGTCCATAGAATCGGTGCCCACCTAATTGTCTCTGCTCGTTCTTTCAATGCCGTTGCCCAAAATAATGTCCGATAGGCAAGTCCCTGTCAATTCACTAGACAATGGTCGATTTCAATGATTTATTCAACGAGCGGACGGATTAACCCAATATTAGAATTGAAAAGGTATTAAACGAGTGTCAGGTAAGTCAATAGGGGAAGGGTAAACGAAGAAGCAATGTACTCGCGCTCAGAAGAGCATGTGAAAGATTAGGTCCGCGTCGATTCTCAACAAGCAGCAGTCGTCCGTATACTAACATCAATTACCACCCGTCCTGCAGAGGCACCCTGAACTTTTAGGAAACGAGACAGACAGTGTTCGCGTAACACACATGCCATGGCATGGGTGGAAGAACCGAGGAATGGAGATCGATAGGGAAATAATAGCCTGGCTGATTCCACTTGAATTCCGGCAGTTCCCCGGGTCACCAGTGGTATCGGGTTGAGGAATGCACCATGTACAGACTTTAGTCCTCAAATCCTCTTCACCTCCGCGAGACTATCATACATTGGTGGGAAAGTAGGTCTCCTGTCTTGATTAGCTTGTGCTAATATTGGCTATTACGTTTTGAGAAGCATTGCAGCACGCAATTCGCATTGAACAAAGGGAAAAGAAGGAACAACCACGCCGTGGTATCAAACAATGAAGCTTTTGATCCATTTTCATTCAGCATGCAATATCACTGCTAGCATTTGCCAGCTTCCGAAAGGCAGATGATTTCTCATCGAGCTGAGCTAGACAAGATCAACGAAGCTCGAATTTCATCGCGAATCAGATTGATGATGGAGGATACTGATCCTCATCGCTCGCATTCCTCAGGTGGAGGAGCACTGCCGCGGCTAAAGCGCATGCGCTGCATATCAAGCCCTTCATGAAGGCTTCCCCAAGAGCCTAACTAGTTATCGCTTAAATCTGCCCTCTTCGCTATCCAAGGAGCAATCGAGCTCGTGAGCTCCAAAGTCGCAAGAAATCATGTCGCGCGGGCACATTCCGGTCATGGTCTTGGATCTGAGATAACGGCCCGTTCCACACATTCTTCAACGCCAATGGCTGAACGAACAAAACAAATAAGGATGAATGTAGGGTCTACAGTGGGATTTCTATCTATCAGAAGGACAAAAAGCTTCGATGTGGAGTACGGAATATTCACGTCCAAACCGTCCGTGGAATGCATCTCTGCGTAAATCCTCGTGAATTGATCCGTTGTCATCGGAAGAAGTGCAGAAAGGGGTGATTTACCCTACGAACGCGCCTCAATTTCTTACTTAAGTTGTGGCTCGGACCAAACCTTGCCATTCCTGGAAGGGTCCGGGGAGGAAGCAGGAAACTGTGGAGAAAGATCTGAGGGAATAGCCCTATTCGAATAGGTAGAGTAGAGTATGCTGCAATCCAAAGCTTTGAAATTTGCAGCAAGCTATGGCGATAGTTGACGGAGGTGAGCTGTTAAATTGCAGCAGTTTGAAAATCTCGGTTATCTATACCCAAAACTATTGTTCAGCACCAGTTGAATTCTTAACTCTAGACACCGGTTTAGATACATTCTCCTTATTCGTCAATGGACGATTAAGTTAATTGTGATGAAGGTAAGAAATATGGTATATCTTTCATCAGAAAAATAAGGTATACGATGCCACGGTGAGCGGCTCGCTGCTTCCGGCTCCTATGCCTATGTACGATACATGGTGGAGGATTTTCAACCTGAATATCGCGGACAGAATGTGTCTTCTCATTGATTAAAACCTCGCTAGACATCCCAACCTAATAAAACAGCCTCAGATACGGCTGTTTTTGGCCTTCTGCTCAAGTATACTACTCTTGAAACCACTCTCACTGTGAAAGAGTGCCCTTCAGAATATATGCAATCGAACTGTGTCGAATTCAGAGGCACGGAAGCATAGCAGCTGTATTGATTATCTGATGTGCTAGATAACTTGATGCTTGCTTGCTTGAAGACTAGAATCTAGGGGGAGATTGAACCTATATTTAACCCCCTAATTTGACAAAGAAGCTAGATCCTAGGGATTAGTAGATTCCTGATCTTCTACAAACAACGATATGACAGATCACCTATGCAGGCAAGCTTCCAGCGCCGACAAGCTGTCGTCTCAATGCACATCTATTTCAGAACGGCCCATGAAGACGCTGTCCTCATGATGCAACGTCTGCGACTTTATTTCGCAATTGTTCAGATGATACTTTCAACCCATTTAGGATATATTCCAGGAAAGCATTTCATTTAACCAAAGTTAATCTCATCCCTCTATTCACAGGCCTAGATGCACACCCAGACCTAAAATCTAAACAAAACGATCAATCCATTCCTATAAAAACAGACAAATGCCAGCTACCAATGCTCCGGCCCAACCCTCACCTCATCCACATCGACCCCATCGACAAACCACCTCCCCTCCCCATTTCCATTCGGGCCAATAAGCACATCATTCCCACTCATCATGCGCTTCCACATCTTCCCCGTATCCCGATCAAACGTCCAATCCTCCAGTCCATAGCATCTTTTCCATCGCATCCTATCCTCCGCGTCCTGGTACTCGTACCAGAACTGTACGGCGATACGGTCGTCCGTGTACGCGAACAGCTCCTTGCGGAGGCGATACGACTTCTCACGTCGCCATTTCGCGGTCAGGAAGGAAATAATGGCCGGTGCGCCGGTCAGGAAGGTGTCGCGGTTTCTCCAGATCGAGTTGGGTGTGTAGGCGGTGGCAACTTGGGTAGGGTTTCTATAGGGATGGGAGGGTGTGTTGTTAGTTTTCCTGATTTGTTTTCTGTTTCTTCGGGCTGGAACGAGAACGGGACATCGGATTGGATCGCATTAGAGGCGGTTATACTGGAGTCTAGAAAAGGGAAAAGAGCTCGTGGAAGGGATATGCAAGGGGCGGGTAAGCTATTGCTTCTTGTCCCGCATTCTTTGCGAGTCAGGAACACCATCTGTCACATCGCTCGGGAGAAGATCGTCTTGGCCACGGCAGGTACCAGGATAAGCGAAAGAAATAGAAACGCTTAGAGAATGATAAACAACAACAATAATGATAATAACAATAATATAGTACGTTGCTGCTTACTGTGTATTCCAGGAGTTCTGCGCAGCCTTCACCTTTCTCCGCGCTGTCTCTTCTGTAAACGGGGGTTTAATATCGGCCATTGCGAGCGTTACGTGAGGTGATATATATTAGCAAGCCTGTAGAATAAATATATTTAACTCAGTGTTGTTGTTGTAGAATTACTCGTGATGGTACTAGATGAGAGACAGAACTTGACGACCAACCCCCACATCCTCTACAAGCAGACATACCATGTCGTACTATTTTCCATTCAATAGGATCTTACGGAATTTGATCAGATCAGCCCTTCAGGATCTGTATTGTCTGCGTCACTCTGAGGTGTGAAGTCAATAAAGCTCGAAGCTACTTACTCACCTACCTCGGTCTGGATTCATATTATGTCAGCCACTGCCACCGTTAAGACCCAAGTAATCATCATCGGGACTACTCTATCCCTCATCAGACGATCCATGTTATCTGGTGAGAAAAGCCCAGGTAGGTCTCAATTATTATCCCGGAACGGAAATCGATCCCCCGGGGAGGCAACCCTCGGCGACTGCGCCGTCGGCACCTAAAATAGCAGTAGGCGGAAATCAACGGGTACGTTTGTTCGGAGCTCGGACCTTGGGGGCACTTGGAGGGGGAAAAACCTTTTTTTAGAGCTTCCGCTGTCCAAGAACCCTGTTGACTAGGGTCAGAAAACGTGTGTGTCATCCTTGAGGGACAGATAGGCTTCTACCATCGTTCAAGTGAAGTTCATATAAACTCTTTTGTAGTCTCCCGCTTTAATTGATCTTATTTGAGTCTCGGCCGAGTGTGTAGAAAAATGACGTTCTGTGAGCTCGGTCTTATCTGATCGATCAGAGGTGGGCTTGTTGGTTACGTATAACTTACGAGCGGTGGTTGGCTGAACCAGGGATGGATAATTACATAAGGCGGGGTAATCCCAGAGTGAGAGGAAGAATTGGAGGGGTTCTTCACGGGGAGGTTGCACGTCGAGGCTCAAACGTGGCCTCTAGGGTGCTCTATGTGCTAGTAGAGGATATCTAATTAAATTAGTTCTTCTCAGTAGTGGATATTTCTTCTGAATGTTGAGGTATTTAGGCCGCAATTGCTTGGTCTAGGTCTTCCTGAGAGGTCCAAGTTGCATAATATGTAATGTTTATCGTGGGTAGCATCAACGATATGAGCTCATTTGAGGACCTTAATGAGGCCACCTACCCTGAGGGTTGCGGAGCTCACCCATCCATCAACTCTCCTGTCTCGTCTAACTGGCCACATTTATCGCCAAGAGATAGAAAAGTGTCGACATCGGAGATATCACGTGACCATCCATCAATGGTCATCGACGCAGGGAAGGTGATGGAAAGCCCATGACAGGGGTTCCCTGCGATGATTTGCTGGTTGTGACGCAGATCACTGCAGGCTCAAGTCGGCCTCCGGTGGAAATTAATTGCTGCCGCAGTAGATATCCGACATCACAAACAACGAGAAGGCTTTGTTCGAACTGGGGGATGGTGCCCATCTCGACCAGCACTATAGAAATCGGAGGGCGATGACGATGTTTCCCGCGTATTCTGCGTGATGATAAAAGTACCAGTAGATTGCGGATTAGTCAACTTGGGCGGTCTAGATATATTCCAGTTTCGTCGCCGATGGAGGTCCGTTGGCGCGGGCCAGTGTCGATGGTGGGGGTTTGGCGGGGCATTTCAGTCTCGGGCGGTCTTCTTGATAATACAGGGACTGACGGACGACGGGTTGAACGACCTGGGAGAGCCAATTGACAGACAGCTAGACAATGGTTCCCAGCTGGCTGCCCCCCCCAGGTACCGCTTCGGTTTCCTTCCGCTTCGAATCAGCTCACTACGTATCACCTCCCCGTCCTATATTAACCTCCCACGGGCCCCGCGTCTCTCGTCCTTTACACTTCCACGTTTCAGAACCAAAACAGTGAATATTCTGCTCTCTCTCTTCCACACATCTTTCATTCACATCACAATCGATCAAGATGGCTCCTCTCCAGCCCGGTGACTCTTTCCCCGAAGACGTCGTCTTCTCGTAAGTGCCACCTTCCCATCGGATGGCCTTTTGTCGATGCTGACCTTTTTTCCCCATCACAGCTACATCCCCTGGTCTGAGGAGAAGGAAGATATCACCTCTTGCGGTATCCCCATCAACTACAACGCCTCCAAGGAGTGGAAGGATAAGAAGGTTGTCATCTTCGCCCTTCCTGGTATGTGAATTCCTGCTGGCTTCTTCCCCCGGTTCGTCTGGCAAGCCATCTGACTCTTCCCCTTCTAGGTGCCTTCACTCCTGTCTGCTCCGCCAGACACGTCCCCGGCTACATTGAGGCTCTCCCCGAGCTCAAGAAGAAGGGTGTTGACATTGTTGCCGTCCTTGCCTACAACGACGCGTACGTCATGAGCGCCTGGGGTAAGGCCAACAAGGTCACTGGCGACGACATCGTATGTTACCCCCTATCGATCTATATTCAACCTATTACACTTAGATACTGACTGTTCCTCACAGCTCTTCCTGTCCGACCCTGAGGCCCGCTTCTCCAAGAGCATCGACTGGGTCGACGCTGAGGGCCGCACTGGCCGTTACGCCATCATCATTGACCACGGCAAGGTCACCTACGCCAAGCGTGAGCGTGAAAAGAACGTTCTCGAGATCTCCGACGCTCAGACCATCCTCAAGAACCTGTAGATCAGAGGTGGCGGGCTCACCAGATAGATTGATGACAATGGTGTGGTAATGACATTTTTTTTCTTCTTCAGAGGATATAGCATAGACTAGAATCCCCCTCAATAGAATACCCTTTAACTCAATCACGCTTCTATTGCCATCTAAAGATGGGCGATGATGATTGTAAATGTACTTCGCATAGTATAGAGTAGATCCAATGATCGACAGCTAAGCGTGCTGGCTGCCCGGGGTGTGACGGACAATACTCGTTCCTCCGCACGCATGACGCGCCAAGCCGTAAAGAGCTGTCGATAATACATAATTTCTGCGGAGATCCAGAACGCCGCCCAAGACAGTCAAAGACCCAAACCACAATCGGTTCCTGGCCGCAATGGCCCTCAATCCATCATCAAAACGCAAATCTGCGTTCCCCAGCTCTGGAGGAGCCAGAGATGACTCTGCAGCGGCTCGAAAACGCGCCAAGAACTACGATGCCCGCGCTCTGGCCGTGCAGACATCCGACGCCGCGCTCTCAGCGACGGGCGAGCTCGACGTTGCAGCCTTTGTCGGGGCGCGCGAGTTCGAGATTCGCGCCCTGGAGGCTGGGATGCAGCGCTCCAAAGCGGCGTTGACCAGTCGTGCGTTCCAGAAGGTGCCTCGATCTTTGAGACGGAGGACGGCTAGTCATAATGTGAAGAGGGTGCCTAGTCGGTTGAGGGCGAGGGCGAAGAGGGAGGTATGTATCTATATTCATATGCTTTTTTTTCCAAGGAGGGACTTTGTGTATTGTTTCTTGGATGGTTGGGTTGAAGATATTTTTTTACTGACGATAGTAGATGATTGAAGACAATACCCCCACTGTGACGGCACGACGACGAAAACCCACCCAGCTCCTACGTTTACGTCTTGAGACTGCTAGACGTCTCCAAGGTCTCAATGCGAAGACGAAAGCGAGACGTGCAGCCTCTAAGGCTAAGCGTGACAAGGAGATGCAGAAACTACTATCCGACGAAGGCATCCACTCGTTCCAGATCGCCCCTCGAGTCCCCAAGATCAAGAAGAATAAGCTCTCTCACCCATTCCCTCCAGAGTCGAAATTTAAGAAGCGTCAGCGGGGAAAGACATGGTTGCCTACGCATATGTTTCATGCTAAGCGGGCGCATATGCCGACTGTCAACGAGCCGTTGTGGAGGTTTGCAGTGCCGCTGTCCCCGACAGAGAAGAGTTATAGACCTACCCATCGGGCGGCGGGTGCAAGGGGTGCCGTGGCGTGGGATGTTAGTTACATGTCTACGATTCAGCTGGAAGGGGCTGATGCCAGTCTGGAAAGTGTGCTGAGGGCGGTGGGAGTTGTTGGGGACGAAGCATGGGGGACGAAGGGGAAGAAATGGAGACAAGGGACGAGGAGTCTGGTCACCTGGGTATTCGAGCATAAGGGGGAGAATAGGCCAATTGCGCCTGTGACGTTCATCTGGTGCGCGAGAAAAGCACCGGAGGATGTTGAGATGACTGACGCAGGAGATCAAAATGGCTCGCGCAAGACTAAGCAGCCTAGGGAGAAGCTGTTTGTCCGGGTACACCCGTCGGCATTCCTTCAACTCTGGAATGAACTTCTGGACGTGTCAAAACGACAGAATCCCCCTGTCATGGCGGAAGACTTGCGTTTTGAAATTGGAAGTATTGACGTTACCGGCCCCGGAGCAACAGAGGCACTACTAGCTGCACTCAAGCCACTACAAGAAGATGGAACAGAGTTCCCCAAAGACAGTCCGGAAGCCACTTGGTCCTCTCTCATAGGCGTCACGAACCCTTCCTCTCTTCCTCAGAATGTCATCTTGGCTTTCTCGATCTCCGACCCTCGTTTGCATTTCCCTCCAAGAACGATAAAACCACCAAATACCGAGTCGAGCATGAATGATCTTGCTGTCTTACTTGCATCATGGCCACCAGACAAGACTCAGAAACCCGCAGCGCTTTTTGACCGGCCCGCACGCTTAGCTGCCGCTCGTCAACTTCCAAGCCAGAAGGCCATCAATCGAAGACGGACTCTGGCTGGACCAGGCGTATATCCATCCTTGCAGCCCTCAGACCCCAAGATCCCTGTCATCGTTCTTGCATCAAAACCGGGAATCATGGCTAAGAATAGCAATTCACAAGGCACATGGACCGTCGTTTTGCCTTGGAAATGTCTGGTTCCCGTGTGGTACTCGCTAATGTACTATCCCCTTTCCAGCGGGGGCAATCCCAGATTTGGTGGTCTCAAAGAGCAGAGACAACTCACCTTCGAGGTAGGGGAGCCTTGGTTCCCAGGCGATTTTCCTGGTACGCAGGCAGGTTGGCAGTGGGGCCTTCGTGAGCGGGAGGAAGCAAAGAAAGAGTGGGAGAGAAAACCAAAGGGCCGAAGAACCGAGTTTGATAGCATTGACCTCGGAAATGGCACGAAGGGTGAGATAGGGCGTGGATGGGCTTGCGACTGGGAAAGACTGGTAGAAGGTCCACCCAAGGTCGTAGAGAAGGCGGACGGTGACAGCAACGGCCAAAAAGAGTCTAGCAAGAAGGATAAGACAGTTGAGGATGCAGCCGATTCGGCTAAAGAAGATCAGAAGAAACCAGATGCCTTCCCGCCGCTTGACCTCCATCAGCTCACTTCGGACGTGGCTCATAAGGTTGTCAACCATCCATCTGGCCCTTTCCCAGCAGACTTACTGAAGCTTCTTGACAAGCCTGCACTCGCAACTGTTAAGATATCCCTCTTCAACCGGGGCACTCCTACCCCTCGTGCCCGCATCTACCGCCTCCCTACAAAGAATGACGAGCTGCGGCAGCAATGGCTTTCCCTGGCATCTCCTGCATCCAATGCCACTGCACAGCCTGCAAAAAGGGCAAAAGCCAACGGGAGCCAACCCCAGTCTCAGCAGGGAAAGAAGCAAAAGCAGAAACAGAACCAGAACCAGTCCCAAACAACCCCATCAGAACACCAACAACGCGACGAAGCCCGCCAACGTCTCGCAGCTTCTCTACTGGCAGAGTCAACAGAAGCCGGCCTGGACATGAGCGCAGACCGGAACGCCTACCTACCCCTTCCATCCGAAGACGACCTCATCGGATTCGTCACGACCGGCAACTACAATCTCTCTGAAGGCAAGGGGACCGGTATCGGATCCATTCTCATATCGAAAGTCGTAGGCTCTGCCGCGGACAATGGTAAAGAAAAGAGCAAAGGAAAAGTACGAGAGCGGAGAATGTGCATTGTTCGCTCTGCAGGTGAGCGAGTTGGAAGATTAGGGATTTGGGAAGTTGTGTGAGTCTTATTATCAAAGCGTAGCCGGATTGGGGAAAAAAAGGTTGTGATACCCTCCGTAGGATTTACTGTATTGTATACTTCTGTAGCGTTCTATACAGTGAAAAGGAATAGGAAAAGCATAGACACTGCATATATAGGAAAAGCATAACTCAAGCAAGAAAACCAAAAAGGAAAAAGTAAGAACAATAAACGTACAAATTCTGTTTTGTCTATTACACATCCCAAACGCTTTGCCGATCCCCGTTTCTTCTCTAAGAACGAAAGCGGGGAAAACGCATAATTTAAATACAAACGTTCAGTGGAGTCCCTCCTCCTTCAACTTCAAGAAAGGAAAAGGAAGAAGTATATCCTTCAAGGTCTTTCTTTCTTCAACCAACAACCCTCTCCACAAACGACTCCTCCAACCTCTGCACCTCCTTCTTAAACGACTCTACTTCCTTCCAACAATCCAACGGCCGTCGATCATTCAACTTCAGACAACTAACGACACTCGATCTCGCACGCTCCACATTCTCATCTAGCGCCGCAAGCTTCTTCCGTCCCTCAAGCTTGGTCTTCAACTGCTCGATTTCCTTCAGGACCGTCTCGCGGGAGGCGTCGCGGTCGATCTGGACCTCACCAGCTCCAGCGGGGGCCGGGACGGTGGTAGAGGAAGAGGTCTCCTGGCCCGCGAAGGGCACAAGAGGCGTGTCCAGCGAGAGTTCCTCTTGCGTGTACTTGGACGGGCCGAAGGTCGTGGGGACCGAGTAGCCGGAGGTGGATGGTGCAGGGGTCGTCGTGAGGGTGCCTTCGTTCAATCGCTTCTCGATCTCAGCGAGGGTCTGCTGTTCGCGTTGGCGGATGCGTTCGAGTTCCTGCGCGACGCGGGCTTGGATGTGTAGTTCGAGGGATTTGGCGCGGGAGGAGTCCGTCTGGAGAGGGGGTTAGTTTATCTGAATGAAGACCGAGTTGGATGTTACCAATTGGGCCTAGGCTTCAATTGAAGAAGATAAGACATACCTCGGCGCTGGATTGAAGAGCCTCTACCAAGTTAGAGGAGAACTGGACCGGAGTGTCGCTGCAATTGCTATCAGTTAGCTATTCCGTATTCCTTTTCCTTTCTTTCCTTTCTCTCCATAATCGCCACAGAGACTTCTCCTCTGAAAGATCCCCCCCAAAAAAATTCTCTATCCCCATAATCCACCCCAATTGCACCACATCCCAACTCACCTCGCGAAAACATGTTTCGAGCCAGCCGACGGCTCCTGCTTCGAGCTACCGGCGCCCATTGTCTCTGTTGACCTTGCCTTCTGTCGTCCTTATAGACCGTATCCGATCGCGGGTATCTGATATAATCCGGAGTCTGGCCCTGAAGGACGAGGGATGGGCTCAAACTGGCGTGAGGTCGTCTCAGGTCCAACCTTGCTGTTATCCAGAACTTCCGAGCTCCGTTCCGGCGAGAGAGTTGGCGCAACTGGGAACTACGTCACGTGCTTGATGGGATGACTGCTTAGTCAGGATGGGGCCGGTTCCTGGTTAGGAACCGACTTTAAGTCCTAGTAGATTTTCTAGGCAGACGACCACCGAGTCCCATGCAGGTGGAAAAGTTATCGAGTAGCGGCGAAGCAGCTTACGTATCTGTATATGATCTCACTCTTCTATTGTTGCTCACTGTTTTTTCAGGTCAAGAACTGCCATCATCGTGGCAATGATGCAGATGCAGCAGATTCGCGCAGGACCTCCATCGGTAAACTTACAAACCGAGGATCAAAGATTGGTTAAACGGTGATTATTGAATTAGATTAGTTTAAGTACTTGCCAATATAAATTCCATAAGACGTCGTTAAAAGAAGAATATGCAGAAAAAGTTCACTCTCGCAATAGATGCAAAAAAAATCATATCCAGTGTGAACATCGCAAATTGACAACTTTCATATACGAAAGAGAAATGGAAAGCAGAGAATCAATAATGCATATGCCGAAATATGCTTGATGTGTATGGTCTCTCATGCGTCTCCTAAATACTTGGTCCCGATTTGGGCAGGTGAATTGCGCTGGACTTTATTTCTGTTCCCTGAGACCATTTGTGCTGTTGTGTGTATATCTACTGGAAGGCTGATTCTTTCTCACGCAGATCATTGAAGCCGTGTCTCACAAGACTTAACGGTACCAATCCTAGTACCCGAACTCGTCAAGCCCAGAGTCGTGACCTGGACATCTTTCACATGACCAACATGGCGATAGTGACAAATCATCTTCATCTTCAGGGTGCTCAGATTCCCACTTTCCAATAATGTCATCCATAGTTGAGAGGAAGGTCCCCTTGTCCATATAATCTGAGTAAATATCATCATCCACGAACTTGAGGCGAAATTTCCTCCGGTACTCGCCAGTATAGTCTGCTGGAATTCCATCCGGAAGGATAGATTTCCAAACTTCTTGGCCCCAATATTCTGGGTCCTCCAGCTTGCCGTGCAATGACTTCGCGTGGTGGTATAAAGATACTAGCAGAGTATGCATTTTCTCTAATATTTCCATCTGAGGATCGTAAGCCTGGATAATTTCGGGATAGTCTCTAACAATCTGAAGGACGTGCTTTTCAAATTCGGAATCGCCAGTGGAGCCCTGGTTAAACCATGTACTGAGGAAATCTCGACGTGCTAAGTCGGCTTCTAGCTCTTCAGACCCTCGCCATAAATCAATATGCATCGAGAAATAGTCGGCGGCTACAGCGCGATCCACGTCATGACCGGTAATTTTGTAATCTTTCGAAGAAGGGAAGTGCTCCCAGCCTCGGTCCCAGACAGCTTCCATACCCCGATTTATGATTTCCCAATCAATCTCATCTTCAAGCTCTTTTGAATGGGTCTCTATGTTGATATCCTCGGCATTTCGCAAGGTACAGAAAGGTAAGAAGACGACATCATGGTCACAACGGCAATTCTTGATCTGAAAGTAGTTGCTTGCGTTTGGTCCCAGCGGTTTCTGAAACCAATCTCCGTTGAGGCCTTTCTGGAGCCAGACCATGAGATCTCGAATCGTGGTTGCTCCTTTGAAAAGGGTGACAAGACCGGTGACGTTTCTCCAAAGGAAGAATATTTCAGCCGTTTTCTTCAGATTCGGCACGTAGAGATTAACTATCACAGTCTCAATCTTATGGAAGGGAAGGGAAGGTCGTAAAAACCCCGAGATCTGGCATCAGCCAGACTTGCCAGGGACCACACTGGTTGTGACCCAATAGGTTTCTGGTTCAAGTGCTGTTGGCCTCGTTGATACTTAAAAGTTACCACAGACCATGACCCAGAACCGCGGTAAACAGGGGAGATGCTGAATATCAGGCAGGAATCTTTATAGAGTATTCTAAAATCAATCTATTGTCTTGGTTAACTGCATTTTATCTTTGGGAACCTAATATACAATCAGAGCACCCCTAATCTTACCAACTTACGTATTGATAATAGCCTTAGACTTGAACTTTAAAGATGTCTTTGTTTGGTATCTCAATGAGGAAAAGACGGGGAAAGGGCAAGAACAAAATATGACTTGGAGGGTATGACGCCCGCGAGACAACTTGATGTTTGGACTCTTTTTGCGAATAAAAACCCTCCTATGGTCCAATGCTGAAATTCTTCAATCTTACCACACCTAGAACGGCCAATCTCTCATTGTGCTGCCTTACAGGTAGAAGTCATAAGTAGAATTCTATGACATGGTTTGTTCGCATAAAGCCATATATGTATGGAGGAACTAGACTAACTAGAGATAAATGACACTGGCACTGTCTGGTCCGTTCCAAATCGAGGGGGGTCCGGTTAGGTATGTATCAGCGGACACGGCATCTCTTTTAAAACCGCTACAATGACTACTTCCCCTTCTAACTTCCAACTTCATCCCCATCAGAGCTATTATCTTGGTTATCCTCATTTATCTTTGGATACTGAAATCCTTAATATATTACGGGCATCCACCCTCGATCTTAGATTCCACAAGATCGCATCAGAAAATCCAGGCCTCGGTCTCTTCTTCAGGCTACCATACGAGATCCGGGAACAGATTTGGGAAGAATTCGCCCCAACGGGACGACATGGGCATCCATTGATGACAGAGAGGCAAAAGACAGACCTTAGCATCTTGCGTGCAAGTCGAGCTCTCTACGACGAGATATTACCGAGTATGCCGTGCTGGTGTTACTAGTACATAACGAGGGATGATCTCTCAGTTTGGAACGGACCAGATACTGCCAGTATCATTTATCTTCCCTGGGTGGTAAAAAAAACCCATCTTACGAAATTCCACTTGTGACGTCGACCTGCAAGGCAGCATCGTGAGATTAACCGCTGTTGCTTAGATGGTCCGAGCCACATCAAATCGCAAATAGTCCACAGAAAATTGCACCACATTAGTCCTAAAAGCATCGAGTATAGGCTACTTAGTTAGACTGGTAGGTTTTTTCGCCAAATCTTATCTTGTCCTCCTGTTCCCAGTGCTTTCCTCATTCAGCTACGAAGGAAAGAGACGTCATTTCGAACCTGTCTCTTGTTACAGAGTCGAATCCTAAGGCACGGAAGCCCAGTAACTGTATTTGTATTTGATATCTGAAGTGCTTGGTTGAATCTAGGGTATAGATGGGACTGAACCCATATTTAACCCCCTAATTGACAAAGAACCTAGATCCCAGTGATCTAGTAGATTCCACCGCGATCAAGGAATATAGATGATAAGAGATGACTTTGACAACTAATATGCAGGTGGGCTTCAGGCGCTGAGAGTAATAAAGAGATCGCTGGTTAGCCCTTCGGAGACACGGGCAATATATAGTTGCTTACTAGAATTATTAGAATCTTGCCAAATACTTAGCACAAATTATATCTATCAATTATACAGTTTGGATACTTCATGGCTGTTAAGAATATGTCGCCTGTATCAGCGACGGGAGTGCTCCTTTATACGTGCTCTTATTGCCCTCTTCCACCGACTAATTCTTGCACACTTTCCTCTGACCTCATTTCCATGACATTAGTCCAAACATATTATCAATACACGAATTATCGAGGGAGAACTGAGTCAAAATCTCGTGGTTTCCATTTGGAAAGTAGGGATAAATTTTCCATCGAAGCGAATCTAGCTCACACAGAACAGAGGACCCATTCATCAACTTGCCAAATTTTTTGAAGTATCATCTTTGGTCGCATAGTTGCTTAGCTTGAGGATCTCAAGACCATTGTATTGGAAGCTAAAGAATTGGACATCGCTATACTTTGATGAAATCAAACTCGATCATCACCGACTTTTCTAAAATACAAAGGAATCGTAGCTGAAATATTTCGAAACCCAATTAGATCTCACCGCTGAGATCCAATTTTCACTTCTCTTTCGCTCACGAGCGCCCAATGAGGACTTTAGAGAGTTACTTGCCTCTAGACTTAATCAATTGCCAAAGAAGGGACTTGTCTATAATTCTATACACCTTAAAAGATATACAAAGACTAATTGCATTCGAATTCAATATTAATATCAATCGATGCAATATAAGATGGAAGAATCTGGAAGTTATGAAGATTATTCCGTTGAGGAGAATTCAAATAGAGACAAATGATCTTTAGGTATGTAAAGAGCAATACAATACTCGAGTTTGGGAGGTGGAAATGAACTTCTATAACTGGTAGATTGAGCGTCCCTGACTATAGGGAACGTACTTCGGACAAGTATATCAATATATCAACTTAAATATCCAATGTATTCCTAGAAACTTTACCTTCATAGCCCGTTAGATATGATAGTCAACAGTCTCTCCCAAAAAGGTATTTAACGTCCAAAGCTTCCCAAGTTAGCAGGATATTACGCTTCAATAAGAACAGACTTGCCCGTGTTTTTAGGACTCACATTGAGCTAGTTCTTACAAATGCATTGTCGTCTCCAGGGTTTCCAAGAGCCAGCAAACGGAGACAACTATCTTCATCCGATCTTCTATCTTTGTCTATTTCAGAATCCAAGCAAAATAGTCGTGATGGCAAGGAAATGATGGAGGAGCTATGACAATGCGTTCCATCAAGATATATATACATACTGAATACTGGGGACAGGAGGGGAATGGACATGATAAGATCAGGCTACAATATCTCAAATTACGTACATCATGAATGTACTCCCAAAGAGTTAGGGTTGTTCTCGCAAGCGAGCTCCTGAGTAGCTCTCCAGACTGGATCGTATTTCTCGCTATCTACGCTGCTGAACTTGCACATGGTGATGTGGTTTGCCTGAACCGGCACCGGAGGCCTTTCATTTGGAAGATTGAGACACGCTGACTCACGATCGACAACCTGAATAGCAATATTAGTGTGTGATTATGTGTTCTGGTGTATCCCTTATTAGAGAATCATCCTTGTGCTTACCAGTACATTCATACCGTTTAATCTTTCTATCTCGTAGAATGTTCTTATTTTCAAGCTACTTCCACGTTCGATAAATTGGCTAGATATAGACGAGAGCATCCTTGAATTTCTCCTCAGGTCAGGAAGGAGATTCGTGTTGGTACCAGTACCGAGCTGTGCAACGCGTAGAGCACGGGCCAAAAAGTCCCCCCAGGAAGCTATATCAGTTCCACGCTGGGGAGTTCCCATGAATACAACCCCAGAGACAGACCTGAGGAGCTCGCCATAATACGAAGATCGCTCATGGGCTATTATGAGAGCCTGAAGTCTTTGAGCGGTAATTCAGGGAAATATAACTTGAGATAGGTTATCCTACCTTTTTGAAAACAATCCCACCGAGGCTATGGCATATAAAAATCACCGGTCGGTGTCGTTTCTAGATTGGTCGTAAGTTTTAAAATTAGATAAGCATAGCTTAACGTCATAAGCACGAGGAGTATTTTCGTTTCAAGGTTCAAGAAACAACGCTAAGAAATAACAGATGTAGAGAATGACCAAAAAAAATTGACTAAATTACCTGCACCGTCTGCCGTTTGCCATCTAACCGGTCAAGAAGATCCTGAGCAAAATCATCAATATCGCCAACAGGCCTGTGAACGCGACAATAGCATTTTATCCATAGGACATAATGCGTGCGTTTGGTACTTGTTGTGGTAAGAAATCACGAAGCCACATCGGCCCTGTTTCATCGGTCCATGTTCTGTATGCATGACCACCCAGCCCATGAATCGCGATGATACTAAGCTATATTAGCCTTTTAAGTTAAAACTTTAAAAGAAAGATCTCTTAGTTCACACTCTACTAGACCAGCTTGATTGGCAGGCTTGTCCTTGAGGACGAAGAGTCCATTTGGCTTCTCTTCATTAATCTATATGTGAGTGTCAACAGTTATTTCTTGGGAAAAGCTACTACGGAGGATACTCATGTATGAGACGTTGGTCTATTAGAATCCTCCGACACATGCGTATCTTCTTTTTCAAAATTATTTCCCTTGTTATTGGTATTGGTCATTGTTGATGTTGGTATTGATGTTGGTGTTGGTGCTTTTCCGTTTTGAATGTCCTCGATCTTTCGGTTTATTGCGCTTAGACTTTGGAAAACACATTCTGTATCCGTGTTCCAAGGCACTTAGAGTTCCGAGGTACCAGCGTTTGAAATTCACGATGTGACACAAGATTTAAGCTTTTCTGACTCTAGTATACAAAGGTAATTCCCAGACGCATTCAGGACGGTCTGAATATGAGATATCTTGGTGGTATTATGGACATGCAGATCCTCCCAGACTGTATGACTCAGTTTGGCAGATGATGCCCAACATTGACAGGGATCAATTAGCCAATTAAGATATTGATATATATATCAGAGCCTGGGGAGTATCAACTCCAGCGTCGCAGCTCAGCCAGTTGCAACAATGGTCGCTCCGCTCACCTGTAAAATAATTTCAGGATACTTTGGGTCCAAGATTGTATAGCTACAGAAACTTCAGCAATATTATAACATTTATTTTTATTAAGACTAGTAATTATTTTTAACTTCTAAAGATAATATCTGCTCAAAAATAATTTTGCCAATAAGAAAGGCAGAATAGCAAGAAGCAATCAAGCAGAGATTTAAATAGGATGTCACGGGCTAAAGCCCGGCAACGAGCTCAGGTCCAGAGGTCCTTCGCTTGGCATAGGATTGCCCCAAGCTTCTATACTAGTCTCACGCTGGGACCACCTTTGACCGCTATATGGGTTTTCCTCTGAGCTGTAGCTAGAGCTTTCCTTTCTTCTTTTCTTTTCTATCGAGATGTTTTGTATCGCTACGCCTCTATTAGGATAGCTACACGGCTGCCCTTCGGGCCCGTTTCATAGGAGATCCGAGCCGTTTGCCTCTCCGAATTTCAGCAGGAAAATTTAATTGCTGAGCGCTAACTGAACTATACATAATTACATATAGTTCCTCGTTCCCAGCAGAACCCTTTGATTGGTCGATTCAAGTTGTAGTCCTGGATTCGCTCGCACAAGTCAGGCAGGCTTCGTTAGCGCGAACTAACAGTATGGTAGATGCAGAGGTGGGTTTTAGTAGATGGTATTGTATTACTCCAGTTACTCCCATTGCTAAACCGAATCTGATGCTCTACGAATGGGATGAGTATCGATGAATTACGAAGAAAAGAAAGAACGATCTTCTGGAATTTCACACGATTAGATTTCAATTCAGTATCGTATCTGACAGCTTCGAATTAACATTAAAAAACAGCAGCAAGACATACATCGAACATTGGGACGCCGCGAGAAGTGGTATCTAGGTATCTAGCTATGAAGCAGAAAGCAAACAAAACAAGAAAAAAAAGGAATGATGAGAAGTGAAAAGTATATTGACCCACAGGGTACTGTGCGATTTCTGGCACAAGAATAAGTAGTGCGCGACATCGTGGACGATACGATAATTTCCCGATGAAGCCTTGGAGTAATGGTAAAGTAATAAAAGAAGAGCGAGAAATTGATCAGTGATGAAGTAGATTGTCTTCGTTACAGGGAATGATATCACATCCGCGTTATCTCCCAATAGGGAAGAGAAAGATGGGGAAAAGGAGGACATGAGCTGGTGACATGGAACGTGGATAGAATAGACGTTTGTATCTCTGCCTTGTGTGGAGTAATCCGTCTTCGTGTAGCATGTAGCAGAAACAGGAAAAAGAGGAATGACGGCAATTATTGCGCTTTCTGCGCAGCACTGGAGCGATCGCCAGGCCAAGCCATGTCGAACTCACCCAGCATCATCTCCAGTTCCTTGACACTGTCAGAGCCATCGTCGTCCGAAGTTGCTGTGTCAAAGCTGCTCCGGCGATCTCTGTCGCGGGAACTCGCCCAGCTGTCGGGTCGAGGACTCGGATTCCGCTTCCGCACCGTTCTCGGCTGTGCGTGGTGATGAGCGTGGTGCTGCATGTCGTCCAGTCCCAGTCCACTCGAACTAGGGGTGGGTGGAAAGCCCGTCCCCACGAAAGGAGAGGTGGCCGCGCCGGGGGTGAAGAGAGGAGTTGGAAGCCCGCTGCGCACACAGTCAGCGTCGAAGGTGACGCCGGTATCAAGTGCTGCGAGTAAGGCAGCTTGAAGCATCTTGTTCTGGCGCTCTAGCATCGCGATCCGTGCCTCCAGAAGGTGAGGAGCGCCATGCGATTGGCTAGCCCGGGACTCTTGCGAGTTCGTAGTTCGTTGTGAATACTGCGAGCGAGGCGAGGATTGATCCTGGCTATAAGACCCCCGGAACCTAGGAGTGGGAGGGTTGACAGGGTCAGTAGATGATTTGCGTCCATGAGAGCTCGAGTCTGACTGGTCCGTCACTACGATATTCTGCGGACGAGGGATGCTCTTCAATTTCCGGTTGCTACTGCGCTGCTCAGGGGAGCGGCCAGGGTGGACTCTGGTTCCATAGCCCTCGTCGTCGGACGATGGCAAGGACGGTGATTCGGAGCGTCTGCGCGACTGGTGGTAATCTTCGTTGACGATTTGGTCTCGGGATCGCCTCTCATGACGTCGTACGCTGTTGCTCCTAACACTGTTGGCTTGGAACGCATGGTTGCTCCGGGGCGAACTTGGAGCGATAGATGTTTCGCCATTGCTACCGGTAGAAAGAGGGAGTGAAATCGTTGAGCCCGTCCGTCTTTGGCTGCTCGATCGATAGAGAAGAGAAACCGGTGGGTCAGCCGGCAGAGGAACTGTAGGAGGAGGATTAGGGTTCTCAGGAATCGGATTCTTGCAGAGCAGCCTCTGTTTATCAGCGTCCGGCTTCAGGTTGGTATCCTGTTTGTTAGGCGTATCCTCCTTGCTGGATGTATCTTCCTTGCTCGGGATATCTTGCTTGCTGGTGGTGCCTTCCTTGCTAGATACCGCTTCAATCTGACTGGTGAAACCCGACTGAGCCGGAACCGGCGACTCTTCATAATGCTTCTGTTCTCCGTCTTCCGACCTATTCTCTCCTCTCGAGTGACTTCGAGTAAGGGAGATATCGCGCATCCGCAGAGCGCGTACTCTCTCCTCGCGGCGGCGCATATGCTCCAACGAACCCATCTTCAGATCTCCTCTCGCGGAGTTCCCCTCCCCGCTAGTTGACGTGTTTTCCGCCGTATAGCTTCTCACTCTGGCAGCCTTCGGGGACTGTGGAACAAGGACACGGCGGTGGTGGGGGGAATGAGCGACTGCGGACGGGCCGTCCCGATCATGCCCCTGGTCGAGGAGAACATCTGGATATGAGGTGCTCGAAGGGCGAAATCGGCGCTTGGAGACCGTGCTTTTTCGCTCAGCTCCCGCGCATTGAGCGGCAACCGGTTCTGGCAGCGATGGTAAAGGCTTGGTGGGTGCTGGCGGAGGTAGAGCGTCGATCGGGCCCTGGAACGAGGCTCTCAATGGAGAACTGACAAAGGGGTCACACGAAACACTAGAGGCCCCAGACATCATCGACTGCATTGCGCTTGGGAGAGTTGAGCCATAGGGGAGCGGGAAGCTGTCGATGCTGATGTTGTCGTTCTTAACGGTAGTGTCTGATACGGAATTACCGTGCACTTCAGCCTCGTTCACGGAGGAATTAGCCGGCGCTGATGGCGGAAAGATCGACAGGACGTGACCAAGCTGTCGACTGGAGTGAATCGCACCGGAACTAACAATATTGGAGCTCGAAGTCGCGCTCCTGCTGGACACGCGCGGAGGGAGATAGTCGGGGAGCAGAGCTCGTGAAGCTCGGACGTTCAGGGGATTCGGAGAATTCGACTTCGGACGAACAGTCATCTGAGCATCCTTGTCCCGCCTCTGCAGAAGATGCTGATTCCCCTGCTGCTCATCTGTTTCCAGGAACTTTTCTCCTGCGTCATGTCCGTCAACCCCATCCGGGCAGCCGCTGTCATGCCATAGCTTAACAGCCGTTTTGTGGGCGCCAGGGACGGACGGAGCTCCGTGATGGGGTGTTGCCGCGACGCTATCGACACGCCGTCTCTCTGTTTCTCTTCTCTCAGGAGAACTGGACAGTCCACCTTCAACGGCTGCCGAATCAGACGGTCCAGTAAGCGTCTCCACCGTTTCATCTTTTCGATCGTTCTGCCTGGACTCGGTTGGCTGGTATGGCGGGGGCGTGGTCAAGTCCTCCACTTCAGGAAACGACAAGGATAATTCCACAAGCGACGCCAGGTCGGCTATACCAAGGTCCAGCGACGTCCGATCGCGATTATTTTCCGTAATCTTCTCGTCCTTTCCGCTATCTTCGAGCCATGGTTGACCAATAGCCTCGACATCACGCTTTGACCGGGAGCGTGTTATATCCAACGACTGCCGGTCGACTCGATCGACGGACGCATTAGGGAGGAAGTCTGCCCGCTGCAGGGCTGTTATCTGGCGATAGGTCTTCTCTGTCTTCTCTTCAAAGGGTATCGGAGTGGCTGCGCCCTCACGCTTAAGTCGTCTATCGCTCTTCAAGGAGGCAAGCTGCAGCAAACGGCGCGAGCCAACCTTGAGGATGTCGAGGGCGCTTCCGCCGTCATAGCGGGATCCGTGCAGCGGCGCTTCCTGCGTCTGAAAGAAGCGCACCAGCTCCAGGACGTTCTCATTCTTCATTGGGCGGTTCGAAGCTCCTGCGGTGCGCGGAGCTGGTCTGCGTCCGTTGGGACTGCCGTGAGATTCCTCCATGGTCAGATTTGGAGTAGAAGCCGCTGCTTGATGTCGTGGTTGATGACTAGGTCTGCATCTCGGGACAGTCGGACTGGGAGCGACTGCGCCGCCAAGTAAGGTGGTGGTGTGCTGCATCGGAAAGAGAGAAAAGACTCGATTGTGTTATGAGGTCGAACGAGTCTTGTGGTGGCTGGTCACCTATGAGGGGCGGGCAGCAGATAGAAGCTTATCTAGTCAGTGAGACAAAGAATACTGCCTGTTATTCCCGACAGATATATAACCAGGCTGAGATGATTAGAGAGTGATCTTTGGGTAGCTCCGTCTCGAACAGGAGAGGGAGCAATCTATAGCCAGGAAACCAACAAAGAACAAACAAGGCAATATGTACAGAAAATTATCTATACAACTATGTATACTGCTTACCCGTGGCGTAGCACGAACAAGTTGGCTAACACAACGAGTAACAACAAAACAATTGATCCTAATACGGACAAGAAATATGGAAAGTCTAGGGCCTCTTCCACCTCTTATACGGGGTCACAACTAAGTTGATTGCCCCGGTAATCATGAACAAAGTCCGATCTCCTGGCATCCTGATGGGGCATGTTGATAAGGTTGACGGCTGTATCCAACCCTTTGTTTGGGACATGCGGGGCTGGAGCCGAGCATGATAATCAATGCAAGCAAGGCTCCAGTGCAAATATTGAGTTTTGCGACAAAGACAGGCGAAGCTTCGATAGGTTACCTAAGACCAACCTTCCTCAGCGTGGCTCATACATTCAATAACAATAGTAATCACAGTCTCCAATGAGAGAGATGGGCTTGAGTTTTCTTTCCCTCACGATGCTCACTAGGTGGCAAACAGATGCCCAGGTGAACGCCATGTGTCTAAACGGTACTGCATGGGGGAAAGGCAATCAAAGAAATTTGCTGACGCTATGACAACCTGGACCCGGGTCTATTGATGCAGAATCATAATCATGATGCGAATGGAGAGTGTACAAGTGCCGAGGACATCATTGAGCGAACCCCACTAGAGAGCAACTCTGCTGTCTAAGGATCTAGGTCGAATAATTGGATCGCTCCAGTTCCACATGTCCGGAACTAAAACCCGTCGTTGGTTCGGCTACTCGAGATTCTACATCATCTATCTCATCTCCGTCCCAAGAATGGGCTCTTAGATATAAGCAAGGGACGCTGGAGTCCCGTTACCGCGACAAAAAGGTGGATGGGGCTCTTCGGAACGAAGGGATCAAAAGGATTTCAGCCACTCGATCTGGCCTGTCTACTCGACTAATTTTAACCTCTGAATGGATTCGGGATCCTTTGTGTGGCTCATCCATACGGAGGGTAACACGGTGCACAAAACCCATCAAGCTGGAAACAGTCTCAAACCTACAATAACCGGTGCCAGAGCGTCAGTGGGGCAGACATGAAAGCGAGGTCAAGTGTAAATATATATCAGTGAGGGGTCAGCCGCCGCAAGGGGTTTGCCTAGATCAGCGAATCGTAAGGATGGGAAGCGCTAGTCATGATGCCTCGATCACCTTTCTCGGCAAGGAGCAGATCGTTTCCCGTCACAGATAGACGTCAAGCACCGGCCTTATAAGCATTGACAGGTCACAACTCGAAAGGAGACCTAAAAAAAGGCCGTGCCACTGTGCCTTGCCAAACTTAAACGAGTGCTTGTGGTTCCCTGACGAACTGCAGTTCGGGACGGGATGGCACGATCCGCGGGGTACCAAGAGACGCACAGATGGCTGATCGCCGAGCAATCTCCAGTAGAATGAAAATTTCCCGTCATCAGTGTAGAGAAACGCCAGAAGCTATCCAGGGGTGTATTTATCTACTGCGACGTCCCGAAATACGTCTCCGAGTCAAAGTCTCCTCAACAACTCAGTGTAGCAGTGAGGTGTAATAATGGCGGGAGTCTAATTGTTAGTGGGCCCAATGGAACTTACGTTTCCGTCTTAAGACCTGCTTTCTCCATCCCTATTCATTGTTATCAGCCGACATTAATCATTATACTTCTCGACAGGTTCAAAAAAAAAGGAAAAGAAAAAAGGCGCCTTCCTTTTCTTGCCCCTCGCAGTGCACCGTCGAAGTAGCAAACAGTAGTGAAATGGTTCCTCGCATAACCGTACTTGTTTCACCTATAGTGTCTTGCACAGAATATATCGGCGTTTCCGAACGGTCAGAGCACGCCGCATAGCAGCCTCAATGCACAACCGCCGTTACTGTTGATGGCGCGAGTACGTATGCGAGTGTCAATCTGAGATCATGGCGCTGTGGAAAACCGGCAGAGGGGGAAATCATCCGAATTGGAGATCCAGACCCGATCTCAATGCAGACTCAACGCCGCACAGCCACAGAATCTGTATGTTTGCTCCATCTTTCGCCCTCCACGCGATGCATCGACTAGCCCTAACACACAGGAATGCCCGTGACGCACCTAAAATGCAATTATTCGACCGGGAGAATTCGAACGCTGCAGGACAAGGGGACACATGGCTCGAAGCGTGGCCTTTAGTGAGCTCCTTGCTCCGGATGTCCGTAGGCAGTAATCCACATCCCCAATCCAATCGCGTGCTTCTTTAGTGACTGCATGAATATGTGCTCGTGGGCTGGCATCGCATGGCAAATTGTGCTGCTTCGACTCAGCTGGTGGAGAGAACCCGAGAGGCAAAAGAGGGGTAATGTGATGGCCTATTTTTTCGGGGAATAGATGAGTGATTGCTCTTCTGAATCACCTTTTTCTCGGGCTTTCAACAGGGGAGGCATCTCCTGCATCCCATCAAGTCCGATCTTCATTTCACTCGAAGGATGTCAATAATCGAATGTCTTGGAATTGCAGGAACCATCTGCGAACTCATGTTCTCTTCGATGCTTTCAGAATCATTCTCACTGAAGAGCCCTATCTAGCAAGAAGCAAGCTGGCTGACAGGCATGAAAAGATGGCAAGAGATGTGATGATGATGCTGGGAGAGTCTCATTTCTGAGGACGTGAAGCGCACCTTCCTCAATACAACGCCTAGGACTTCCCCCTGCCTGAGGCAAACAAATTCCAGACGCACCCAAAGTTGTCTTCCTAGCGCCACACAAACAATCCTCCACGACAAGAAGTGCCAGAGCGAGAGTTTTGGCCATTCGAAGATGAGCATCAATGCTCCGATGATTCCGCAGACTTTTACTCGCTCATACTACATACAAGACCTGGGAGGAGTCTCAGGATCCAACCACGGCGACGGCCACATGGGAACCCACCCATTTGCCTGACAATGGGTTGAGATCACCGCACATGAATGAAGATTTGAGCTTACAAGATCAAGCTTACTGCCACCAATTCAGCTGTCCGGTCAGGTGGCTGGATTCTGTCACGCTGCGACGAGATATCGATGAGTCAGCACTAACAATACATGAGAATCTATAAATATACTGGCTAAATACTGATGCCCCTTTCCCAGGACCAATCGTCATGATCCTTGAGAAGTAGTACATAACAAGAAGCTTAGTATTTCTTGGCAGAATAGCGCCGTTCGCACTAAATCTAGACCATTACTCCCGTGGGGAGATCTAGATGCTTCAATTTCACTGATGATCCAATCAACGTCCTTGAGTTCTATTTGGGCGTCTTACTTACTTCTACTCGTTTTCAGCAATTACACTTCCATATTATGCACTGCTCTGCTACTCAATGGGTCGATAGCTGAGTTCTCAAAGCCCCGTTGCTACCATTACTCCTCTTTCTATGACCCGATTCGGTCTTTCATGGTCCGTCCGATTCTGTGCGTCAACACTAACAGCAGGAAGAAGTAGAGCAACAGCACCTCGAGTTAGTTAGCGCACAGAACAACATCAGCTTATTCCAAGCCTTTCTCAAAAAGGAATATGGGGTTGCTTAACTCTTCAACAGCTGCACCATTGGATGCCACGCTCAATTTGTTTCCATGTGACAGACGGTCTCGAACGCCTTGTGACTATCTAAAGTTGCGGTCAGGACGAAGAGAAAGTGATATAAGAAGAATAGCAGTCATAGAGTGAAAGTATAAATGTCGCTCTTTATCTCGCCTCTCTACAACGAGAAGAATAACAACTCCAGCTCAATAACCACAAACAAAAAGAGAACCCCTCAGACAGATCAATTATCCAAACCCATTACCAAAAATGAAGCTCAT
The DNA here is from genome assembly GCA_003116535.1 of Paecilomyces niveus. Taxonomy (NCBI): domain Eukaryota; kingdom Fungi; phylum Ascomycota; class Eurotiomycetes; order Eurotiales; family Thermoascaceae; genus Paecilomyces; species Paecilomyces niveus. The sequence goes on from QEIL01000087.1 coordinate 249,673, forward strand.
AGCAACTGTCCTCCCTCTTCTCGGCCTCGTCGCCGCCGATACTCTCCAGCTGGACTTCCACTCCGGTCCATCCTGCGGCGACTCCCCCTTCCAGACCTTCACCATCGGCAATCTCGGAGAGTGCCACAACACGGCACAGACGTTCCACGCCTTCCTGGAGCATAACATCGCTCAAAGTTTCTTTGGACGTAACCTCCGCGTCTTTGCGTTCGCGGAGTCCAATTGCCAGGGAGCGTTCTCCCAGCTGGACCTCTCCAACGGTCTTTGTGGTATCCAGGAAGGCGTGAGCTTCAAGGTTGATACGAAGACGAGCTAGTGTGAAGCAGATCAGGATATGGCTATAAGTGAGTTCCTCTGCGACATGGGGGTTGGTAGTGAATGCTTTTGCTAAATAATTCCTAGCAGAGATTCAACAGAGGGCCCTGAAAATGTTTCCCGGATCTATGTGCAGCCTAAAGGGAAGAAAACCAATGAAATCTAGGGGAGAAAGTGAACTCTACTTCCGTTCCAAAGCCACTCGTTAGAAATCAATATATCACAATACATAAAACATCGAGCTCTCATGGTAGTCATCATCGTGTTCTCATCACGCATCTATCCCTTCATGTACTTCTCTGGCCCCGTACTAGATTAGATGGGTAGAACCATCAGCAAATCATGCAGGACATAACAGCCCTAAAGGACATATGTGACTGCACAGATAATCTAGTCGAGAGATCGATATGAGATCTTATGTGCGAATGAGCCTGTTGTTGGGATTCAGAATACCTCATGGCACGAATAGCCCAGAGGGAATCCACGATAACGAGCTGAGGACTCGTTAATGTCCATTACTGAACACATGGGCTTTTGATGAGCTCATCCTTCGGGCTCTCGGACTGTGGTACTACCTTCTCCACTAACGACGGCTTATTCCTCAGTTTTTACCGTCTCGCGCGCGCGAGCGAGGATCGAGAACAATGATCTAAGCTCGAGCTTTATCTGCTCTTAAGCAGTGCCCATAATATCTACCATGTCGATTGAGGAGATACCCCAAGTATCTTCACGGAGCATATGGCCGTGCTCCCCTGCAGTGTGATATTTTCGTATGAAGAAAAAAAAAAGTCCTAATACTAAAACAATTCACCTAAAGTGTTTTCCCCATCAACTCCTTTCCAATGCTTGATTTCAAAAATAAGGCCGTCGACATCCCGGAGATCGTCGGTACTGTCAATCAAAGGCCCGCCCAAAAGGAAATAAAAAGACAAATCCGCACTCCGGCATGGATGCAGGGGGGTTTTCTTTAACAGGAACTTTTTATCATGTTCCTGGGTAACTGGTCAGTTACTTGGCGTCGTAACGTCGTCGTGTATGTGGTGAAATAGATGATGCTGAAAGATCAGCATGCTTTAATTACTAGCAAGCTGATCTTCCGCGATAGTGCACAGTGGATTTGGTATTAGATCATCTCCTCTTTGGTCTGATGAACGGGTCGACCTCCTTCTTCCTTCGAGGAGGCGGGGGTCTAAGCCCATTGCCAGGTGGCGCAGGTCTCTGGGGAGGACGCGGGGGAGCCTAGGTGAGAGATTAGCATCTGGTCGTTCTTGTAATAGTGTAGCAAGACTAAGAGCTAAGGGGTGTTCAGCATACATTTGCTCTCTCCGCACCCGGTCGTGAGGCAGCTGGGGATTGCAGAGATAGAGGGACTGGGCCATCCCGCGACGGCTTCATGAGGTCCTAGCAAGCAGTCAGTTTTAGAGCGACGTATTCCAAATGAAGCGGTACTAACACTGGGAGGATGCGGTATATGAGCATCAAGTTGCTTCTTTGGTCCCTTAGGTGCAGTAAGCGGGGCTGTCTGATCTGACTTCCGCGCCTTAGGACCGTTTGGAGGATCTCGAGGAGGCGAATTTGACCGTTTGCGCTTAGTTGGTGCAGCACTGTCGCTGGATATTCGAGCCTTTTCTCCCTGAGGTACTGTCCCAGTTGACACCTGAATGACAGGGACTTTAGGGTCATGGCCACCCAGCTGTCTCTGCCTCTGGCGTTCCGCCTTTTGTTTTTGGAGCTGCGTGTGCTTGTACTCCTCTCTCACGATCCTATCCTTGTCCTTCTTGGACAAGACCTTGGTGGATGTGCATTCAAAAGAGCTGTGACCCATCTCCCCACACTCGACGCAGCGCGTCACCATGCAATTCATCCTCGTGTGACCTGACTTGCCGCACCTGTAACATGTGCCTCGAATCGCTTCCTGCGCGTCGATGTTATCGCAATTGTGTGTCATATGGGAATAGCTGCCACATATTCCACACATTTTGCTCTCGTCCAATCCTGACGGTCCTCCTGAAGGGCCATCGGGAAGAGATGGAGGTGGTGTCGCCCTAGCAGATACCGATACTGACAAGGATGAATCGACACCCGTCGAGGAGCGACGTTCGAGTGTTGTAGATGGCGGTCGTGAGAAAGAACCACCACTTGACGCTGAAGCAGGTCTTGAAGGAGCAGCGACGCCAGCAGCGGAAACCTCAACATCCGCATCAATCATCTCTATGTTCCTGTAGCCGGTAAACTGGGGCCGCTGGAGTAATTGAAGGACATCGCCGTCTGTGTACACGTTTCTCGCTCGTGCATCAGTGATGAGCTTATTCCAGAATTCTCCGCGGACCAGAGATTGGGAGTTTCCAAGAACCCAGAGAGACGATTTGGCACGGGTCAGACCGACGTTCATACGACGAATATCTGCCAAGAAACCAATGCCTTTATCTGAAGCCCGCACACAAGAGAAGATGATGACCTCACTTTCCCTACCCTGGAAAGCGTCGGTCGTGTTGAACTCCACACGGCTAAAGATGGCATTGCCGTATTTATTTGAGAATTGGTTCTTAAGCTCCTTTAGTTGCCCTTTATAGGGAGTGATGATACCGACTTTTCCAGAGAAGTCATACTCCCGGAAGTCAGTAATCAACCGTTCGTACAGTTGCATAGCAACGCGTAGTTCTGCATAGTTAATCAAGGAGTGTCCCTTTGCGGCACTTTGGTGTAGCCCCTGGACATCAAAGAAACGGTAAGGCCCAAGAAGCTCAGCCTGATGCCAAGGTCGGGTGCGAAGCTTCGCCATATTGGGACCATCCTTCAACCTGCCATCGTAAAAGGCAGTGCTCGGGAAACGACTGATGTCTGGATGCATACGGTACTGAGTATCCAGGAGATGAACGTCCCTCGGATGGTTAGCCTGCATGCGGACGAACAAACTCTGTTCGTATTGAAAGCGCGACGCCTCCTTTGACAGGACCGTAGGCGGCAACTGTTTGGGATCTCCGACAAGAATGCACTTGGAGCAGCCATACTTCAGAGGAATCAAGGCACTCAATTCGATAGACTGGGCCGCCTCATCGATGATGACAGTCTCGAATTCAATGCTCAGATTCTGGAACATCTCGTGTCCACTTCCGCTGAGCGTGGCGCAGATAACATGGGCGCCATCAATAATCTCCTGCTGAATGCGACGGCGTGTCAATTCGGCATCACGGGCTGCTGAGTGGTTTTTGTCTCTAGCGTTATCAATTTCCTGGCTCAGTTGCGCCTTTTTCTTTTTCAAGAGGTCAAACTCTCTCTCGAGCTCATGAGAGACGGGCTGACCCTGTGCCCTGCATTGGTCCATTTTGGCACGGATTTCCTTGAAGGCTGTGTCAGCAGCCTTGTGCTCCATATAGATCTTCTGGAGATCCCTCTCGCTACCATCTTTACGGGATGACTGATTAACCCTCGCGTTGACCAGCTCGTCCAACGTAACATCCAACACATTGGTATTGATAGCATCGCTGCGTCCGAGACGGATCACTGACAATTTCTCATGCCTGCCCTGCAATGTCTTGACTCCTTCCTTGAATCTCATAACCAGTTCGTCCACAGCAGCATTACTAGGCGCGCAAACAAGCAACTTCTTCGCCGTCGTGGTCCGCGTGGCTGGTCTGAAATCACCTGCGGCGTTTGGTCGGGATATGGCTACTCCTTGGATACCAAATGAGTTGGTAAGGAGAGCACCGACAAGTGCTACAATTGTCTTGGTCTTTCCAGAACCTGGGGGACCCTGGATCAGCGTAAAGGCATCGTTGTCTAGAGCGGACTTCACTGCCTTCGCTTGCGCAGGGTTCACATTGTAGTTGTCTGCAATCGATTTTAAGCTGGCGTCAGAGTAATCGAGGATAGGTGACGGCTTGGCCTTGATGATCTCCTCGCACAGGTCGTAGTATTGCAAAGCCATGAGTGCACCGTACTCTCGCTCCAAAGGCGTCAGAGATGAAATTCTAGCTCCCCACATTGACATGCCAGGAGCCAGAGAAGAGATCATCGGTATGCCAGGATTGACACGGAACGAGACCTCCACACTGCCTTTCTTCCGGTTGATACCAGAAACTCTAGCCATACAGTGAGGGGCACTGGAATCATTCGTCGCGTCTTTCGATTTAGAAAGAAGGACGAAGTCTGCTTCACCAACTCCGAAATCCTTTACATCCGGAAGCTGCATGACGGTGCTGACTTCGACGAATGAGTCTACGGACAGACGGTTGGCGACTTTAATCTCAAACGGTCTAAAAGCGCCATCCTCCTTTGACTGCCGGAAACCCTGCCACGCTTCCAAGACCAACAGCGGCTCAAACGTCCTTTGATATTCTATCGGGTCTCTGAATGTGTTAGAGACTAAGCTGTAATCGGTTCGGCCAGAGTTAGGTGGCAAGTCGCCCGTCGCAAAGAAATCCCAGCTCAACAGCGTTCGATGCAACGACGAGAGATCTGGAGCAAGTCGGGCACGCATGTCTTTAGCGGACCGCACTTGCTTAATCTTCTTGACGGGTGCCCGCTGCTTCAGCGACTGCTTTCGACTCTCCTCATATTCCCTAACAGCATCTGGCTTCGATCTTGCCTTTGGTCCGAACAATTCTCTGTCGAGTTCATCTTCGCTCGACTCGGACTCCGAACCTGAAGATACCATCATGCTCTCTGCTGGCTTGCTATGATCCTTGCCCTTAATTCCGATACCGTTCAGCCCTGAGCCTTGTTCCGCAGTCTGTTCAGCAACTCCACGAGCAGGAAGGTTCTTCTTGAGACGTGCCAGCTCGGCCAGGTCACGTCTTCTTTTCGCCTCTTTCTCCTTCTCTCGTTTCTCACGGAACGACTCAACATTGACGGGAGGCTTTGCGGGTGCCTTGAGAGGCTTAGGGATGGCGGGGACTGCTGGTGCTGCCTTTGCCTTTTCGGCCTTCCTCTGTGCTTGTGCAGCCAATCGAGCTTTATTCAGTTCAACGGATCTTGATAGCTGCATCAAGACATCATCTGGAACACTTTCTTCGAATTCGTCATCACTGGTTGCCGCTGACGGTGTCGATGTGGCCGAGGCATCGACAGGCTTTGTAAATGCAGTGATCATACTTTGCTTCTTGAGTGCTGCGGTGGATGCTGTAACAACAGGCTTCTTGTAGTAAGCCTCTAGCGCCCTAACAAGCTCTGCTTTCTCCCGCGGTGTAAGGATGGTCTTTACGGTAGACTTGACCGCAACACCTTCAATGAAGTTCAAAGCATCTTCCTTAACGGGAGTCACACTTAGCTCCCCTAGGCGGCGAAGGAGTTTCGCTACTAGGCCGACCAAGGTGATTGCCAGATACTCATCTTTAAGTCTAAGCCATTTAACCATCGCACTCATCGTTAATGTCGGAGATTTCAGTAGATTTTCTCTAACAGTCTTTTCTTGGCCCGGATCGGTGTCGACGATGGCACTTGCAAAGACACCGTACTGACCAAAGAGCAGATCGGCGAATTGTATAGTGTCTCTACAGAACTCGAGCATCACACTCTTATCATTGCCTCTGAGATGCCATGACTCAGTTTCGTCGAAAATTGTCGTTAGCGCTTGCCACTGGTACTCCCACAGCTTCTGTAGAGAAAACATTTCCCTGCGATCAGCAAGTTTGCGTGTCCTAAGCATACCATCCTGACTATCGCAAAGGATATCAACAATATCAGTGCCGGTATGGATCATCCTAGGCGCGGAAGCGAAAGTCTTCATGTTTGATATTCGCCGGAATGACCAACTAAGACCGTACATAGTCGTGGTGAAGAAAGACTTCAAGAGATGTGAGATAGCATCTCGCCGAGCAGATTGTCCGCTAACATTCTTGATGAGTTCTACAGCCGCATGGTAGGTGTTTTGGTCGGCAGAGAAAAGAGCAGATATCAAGGCACTGCTTGTATCCTGGCTCTGAAACAGACGGTCTAGATGTTCCGGCTTAAAGTCTGCTAGGCGCTCGATGATTTGACATGAGAGGTGTGTCAGATGGCCATAGATGAGATTGAAATTCGTCTTCTCCCGGCTCTCCTCCCCTCTCGTAGGGAATTTCTCCAGACCCACAAGAGGCAATATTCCTAGCAGAGCCGCCGTAGACAGTGCCAGGTTGTCTTCATGCAGGTGGTGGATCACCGCATCCCAGATAGCTGCAGAATACGTACTCACTCCATGCTGCATAGCCTTATGCCGGAGGATGACTTCGTAGTCTGTCTTCAAGGATTGGCACTCGAGTGCCAAGGTGTTTCTGACGACATCCATACATAACGACGATATTTCCTCTTGCCGTCCTTGCTCCACCGCGAACGTCGGAGGTTCGAGGATCTTATTGATGTTTTCGCTGACTACTCCAAGGGTCTCTGACAAGACGATGCGCGCAACTGAGCCTCTTGACGCTTCGTTGTCGGTGAAGCTGCGGAGAGTCGTGAGTAGTACTGAGAGACCGACGCGGAAGCAATGATATCTAGCAAGGTTCGGGAATCGAGCATCTTGAAGACGGTTGAGAAGCTGATAAACGAGGATCCTGCAAGCGGATGGTTGGTGGGTGGCTTTGAGCGAAGACATAAAAGGTGTGATCCATGATAGCATATCCTTCATTGGGGACTTTTCGAACGGCTCCCCATCGGCGATCTGCATTAGGAAGGCGTCTAGTTGTGGGTTGTAGAAGACCTGCTCGATGATCGCCTGGGGAGAGATCGTCTGCATTGCATCCCAAAAGTCTCCAGGGGCCTTCTCAAGAAAAAGCTGGATGGTGTTAAGGAGGAACCGCAGCCCAGGACCTTGGACAGAAAGATGCTCCACCGAAAGTCGACAAGGGTCGATTTCCAAGGCTCGAAGATTATGTGTGATCTGCTCCTTATCGAGCCTTTTCACTATAAGCTGCAGGCCACGCCACAGTCTCTGGACAGCTGCAATCTGCGGCGGCTGTTGTGAAGCCTCCCTGAGGGCATCGAGGAGTCCTTCTTTGACAGCCCAGTCGAACTCCGCAGTAGTTGGTGGTCGCGGATACCGTGACCATGCGTGGATCGCCCAGAAACTGCGTGCCTGGCTGGGATCGAATAAGAAACGAGAAACCGCGGGAATATAGTCTGACACCTTCAAGCTACGCTTGGTCTGAATAAGCCTGAAAGGCTCATCGAAGTGTTCTCGCAGAAGGGCGTCGTTACGCAGCATAGCCTCGCAGCTCAGAGTCTCAAAGATAGAGAGCAACGATGCCCGATCTAGCACATGTAGCCCAATATCCTGCGGAGGGACCGCCTTCAGCTGCTGCGTTGCCGTAGCCAGATTCCTCGTTATCCGCTTAATATCCCATTCGTCGAGCATGCGAGCGAACTTCTCGATGTCCTCATCGTCGTAGTTCTCCTTCAACCTTTCTATCAACCATATCTTTCCTGTGTAATATTCCTTGATGCACAAATCGCATTTTTCCAGGGCATCGTCGAGCCTGCGCCAAATCCACTCCTGGACCTCTTCTACCCCCTCCTGGCTGAATGCCAGGATCTGCATGCATGATAGGAACTTCTCTTTGCGATCTTTTGCCTCTTCAATGAGCTTAGCGACACTGTTTCCTGACTCGTCTACCGCTGAGGGATCATCGTATCGTGCGTGGTCATCGTCATGCTGGCGAGGACATAGGAGATGGATATTATCAGGAAGGGACTGTAGCTCCCTAAAAGAGACACCATCTGTTAGCATGTGGACTTCAATCCATGATGAAAGGAATCTTCGTATGAGAGATCAAACAAATCATACCCAATAATACCCATAAACTCCATGGTCTAGTGTGCTGTCCCAGTCTCTTTCCCTTCTCAGTGATCGAGGGGCCTTCTTGTCTATTGGGTAGACGGTGTATCCCACATTTAAAGCTCACATAGGGCTCTGTTCATAGCACGTAAGGAAAAAAGAGTGTCTTGTTACTGTTTAAAGTGATCTATGAGCTCATGTCGTCTTGTGGGTTGAATTCAAAGTGGCGTTAATGAGAAAGGACCGTTGCGGAGCGCAAAATCACAGCACGACACTCGGCGTCCTCAGCTGGGTTCCCGCACCTTTAGAATAGATGGTATGGAATAGGAGATAACCGAGCTATATTCTCCAAGAATAAGGGACAGGTGACAGGCCTGGTCTCCCACGGGAGAGGAGACAAACGGAGATTGATGATCTGAAAAGACGGCGGGCTTGCGCAGTGATACAACAGAAAGCTGGACCGGGGAACTACGCTCATTGGTCAAAACGAACGTCGGCAAAAGCGCGATCGTCTACTTTACGCGCGGGAACCAAAAGCGTGTTGGAACAAGCAGCCATGGACACCTTGGAGAGACCACGCCAACTTAAAATTCACTGAGAGAAGGCATGAGGTCAAGACTTGCGGCTAAGATAACTTATCTACACTCTAGCATAGTAAATTGACTCAAAGTGCAATTTTGCTAAGACTGGCCTTCAAATGATTGAGAGCTTTCTTGAGATCTCACTAAAATACAATTATCAACTGCTCGTAGCCATCACAGTACCTTCATGATCCACGAATTATCATTCATGTAGCTTTCCCTCAGGTGGAATGTAAGACAATCGCAGGGGAGATGATGATAAGAAGCAGCATGTTTGTCGTACCCTTCCGGGTTCATGAGTTTATACAGCGAAAATAAAAAGGGCAAAAGCCGGTTAGGGCCTTCATGAAACAAAGCGGACTATACGGGGTAAAAAAAAAAAAAGGCAAGGGTAAGATATTCGGGTAGTGATTCCCACGCGCCCTCAGCCAGCACATTTCAAACCCGAACGCCGTCTATAGGGAATTTCAAAGAAAATGAGTTCGAAGATGCTGGTAATCCAAAACAGAAGATCCAAATAAAAAGATCACCGACCGTAAAACCGACTGAACACTTCATCAAGGGCATCCGAACAATATGACAAAGTAGGATATTGATTTTTTTATGCAGGGTTTGTAGGGGGATCATTAGGGCTCTTTAGCGGGCTATGTGGGCTCTGAGGCGCATCATTTGTCGACTCAACACGAGTTAGCATCGCGGATGAAGGAAAGTCGTTGCTAGCCTCCCAGCTACGTCGCACCCTATCCGTCGAAGGGCCAGTTGGATCCCATGCTGTCCTCACCTGATCCGGCGAATATTGTTGATGGTAGTCGATACTAGCTGTGTAATTTGTGCCGTTACTGCTGTTATGACTGCGCGGATTGTGAGTGTTGGAAATACTAGGTGCAACTGATGGCGGATAGATAGGGCGCTCATCTTCGGGAATGGTAGGATCCTGTTTCATATCCGGTTGAATCGGTTTTCCTAATTCTGATGATGTCGCTGAGTCCGTGCTCGCCATTGCAGCAGCCGATGGTGGCACGTACGTTTCGAGTTGGTCCAGGTATTTAAACCTGCCTTGGGTGATTTGTTCACGGATGATGTCGACATCGCGAGGGAAATAGACTTTCTGGATCGCTTTGATAGAAAATCGAGGCAGTAGGCAAAGGATGACCGTAATGAGGAGCACAGCCCAGAATGCCAGAGCACCGTAAACTTCGTTTGCTGACTGGTAGAATTGTCCTGACGCAGTAAAACAGCTATATATGCCGGTCCAGAAGAAAATCAGCAGCGAGCTGATACAATTGATCAAGACTGTCAACCAGTCCCAGCGGTAGGTATTCATGAGAATATAGGCGTTGCTTGCGAGAACGGCTGCCGTGCCAACAAGGACACCCATCCGCACCCGATCATTGATGTTCAAGCCAGAAGCGTGAACAAATCTACCGGGCGAGTATAGACAGTAGGGCATGAAGAAGCACATTAGGGACTGGTAGATTCCGTCGAGCATATAGAGCCTATTGCACAATTAGCAACGATATCATCAGACCTGGAAACAACACACATACCAGAATTTGCGTTGAGACCATTCCTTCCGTTCAATACCTCTCATATAAAGCTGCGGAACAGCTAAAGAGATTTTGTCGTTGACATCCTGGTCAAAGATTCCCATGAAGATGACGGGCAGAGATGTAAATGCCAGGTTGACGAGGACGATATAGGTGTAATCGAAAAGGTAAGAGCCATCAAAATCATTGTAGATGGAGTACCAGAACAGGGCAAATGTCCAGACAAGATTCTGTACGAGACACGTTAGATACAACGCTTGATTGTTTACTACCGACTTCATTTACACATACCTTATAGAAGAAGTTCGCTGTGGTCTCTCCGAGTCTGCGGTAAGACCATCTTCCGTGTACGAGAATCAGTCGCTGAAGGAATCTGAACTGGCCAATTGCATAATCAGCCGACATGGCAGCTTGGCGACCTTCCTCTCCAGCAATACCGACACCAACGTCGGCTTCTTGGATCATGGCAACATCATTGGCACCATCTCCAATGGACAGGGCCATAATGGCCAAGCCATTCTTGACCATACGCACGACTGCAGCCTTTTGGGCGGGACTGACTCGACAGCATAGTACGGACTTGCATTGCTTGCAAAGCAACAAGAACCGTTGTTTCAGTTCATCGCCCAGCATTAGTCTCAGCGTATCACCATCAATCACGACTGCATGTGTCGGGCTCGGTGGTGAGTGATCTTTCCGAGCAGCCAGGAGCTCTTCGTCGGAGCCTGTCAAGCCGAATAGCTGCAGATGCTTGTCAAGTTCGGCTGAGGCTCTTTCCGATTCGCTTTCAGGAATATTGAAGACGATCAGTTCCATGTCATTATTCAACAGATTGCAAGAGAAGCCAATGTTGATGGCTGTTTCCACTTTGTCACCTGTCAAAACCCACAGTTTGATACCAGCATCCGCCAGTAAGGCGATCGTGTCAGGTACACCATCTTGCAATCTATCCTCGATGGCGGTACCTCCAAGGAGCATAAGCTCTTGTTCAATCGCGCTCGAGACCGCCTCAAGCTTTTCCTCTCGGTCGGTAAGCGCTGCGGCGGCAAGATCATGTGTCTTATTCCATTCATAATATTCCTCCTCGCTAAGGACTCTCTCTGCAACACAGAGTGTCCGGAGACCTTCTCGAGCAAACATCTCCAAGTGATCGGCTGTGATCCTTCTGAGCTCCTGCTGCTGTCCACGGGCCAGGCGAGAATAGATGATACTGTCGGCTCCCTTGCAAAACAGTCTAATAGTACCATCTGGCATCCTGACAATAGCACTCATTCTCTTTCTGGAGGAGTTAAACTCCAAGAGGTTCAGTACTGTATACGTCCGTTCCTCGCCCATAACATTGACGATAAGGTTATCCTTAGATCTCCCAATGACAGTGAAACCACAATCACGAGCAGTGGCAACCAGAGCTGCCTCATCAGGAGACTGGGCCTTGAACTCTATCTGAGGAGGATCTCCGGGGGTATGTTCAGTGATGACGGTGTGACACACAGCTAGAGCGACCATAAAGTGTTCGGCGGCCTGCATTTGTTCGTCACCACCCTGGCCTTGTAGATCGGCAACAAAGTCCGGGGCAATGAATGTCAGATTCTCGTCCCGCAGATACGGATTGTCATGGACCTCTCGAAGCATCTCCAGCATCCTGATTCGATCAAGTTCAATTTGTTCCCGAATCTTTGCTGCCTCCGCGTCGGCACCTGCTCCCTCTCGTCGTCTCATACCGAGTTGAGCCTCCGTGTATGCCTCACCATAGGAGATGCCATTGATAGTACACTTCTTGAATTCCATGACGTTTTGGGTCAAAGTACCCGTCTTGTCAGAGAAAATGTACTCGATTTGTCCGACATCATCCGAGATGTTCCATGATTTCGGAACGCATGACATGCCAAGTTTGTCATAGTACATGAAGGTGTCACTGTGGATGAAGACTGCCTGAATGGTTCGAATGATTTCCAGAGAGATGTAAAGCGAGATAGGAACCAAGTTCTGAAACAAGATGACGGCGACCCAGAATGTGATGATACCATCCACAGCAGGCGTTCCACCGTACGCCTTGAAGTCGAAGTAATTCAGAGACCTGTGTCCTTCACCCCAGGCAAACCCGTTGACAATTCCAGAAACGAGGCACATCAAAAATAGGATGACGAAGTTGTAAATGACATTCCAGTTCATCTCCTTAGCAAGTCTTGCACGTTTGTTAGGAGTCTCACCGGAGTTGAGCATGATCCTAGTTTCCGGTCCAGTAAACAGCACGACGCCGAGAATCCAGTCGGTGTTGCGGAGGCTGCAGCCACGGAGAAGCATGTTGTTAATAGTGATAGGTTCAATCATTTCCTTCGAAGCCCCAGGATTTGCAGGATCGCGCTCTTCCCACCGGATTGCACCGTTGTAGGCATACAGGTTGGGATGCGGAGGTTCACTATCGATGACAAATTCGGCTTTTTCACAGTCCCGAGCGTGTTTGACTTTCCGCCCACAGTGAAGCGCATGTCGAACCTTGAGATTGGTCTCACCATCCAGACTCTTCGTTTCCACGTAGCATGCACCATCTGGGTCAGATGTGGACAGAATGATAATATCGGCTGGGATCGGTTCATCATTGTAGATACGCACGAAATCTCCAACCTGGACGTTTTTCCAGTACTCCCGTTTGAACCGAGCCTTTTCCGGTGTTTGTTTCGACCTGTTGATGACACTACCACTCTTCTTCGGGGCTGCCATAACACTTGCGCGGGCGGATTTACCGGTTTGATAGTCGCTATCATCAACTGCCGAATCTATAGCCCAATGTTCCTGAGGGGGCCGGAGAGTGTCAGGATTCGGAGAGGGAACCGGTGTCATCTGGATGGCATCATCCTCTTCCTCATCCTCAGGAGCAACGTACGACTGGCGTTGAGAGTACATCGAAATTCGCGGATCCATGGATGGTCTCTCATCCTCGACGGTAGTCGGCATCGGTTCCTTACGTTTGACTGAGAGCAAACTCCGATAAGTAAAAACAATAGCACGAGTCGATGCTTTCTTGATCCGACGCCATAGAGAAACATTATCCTCCACTGAGTTGACATTATTCCAATCAACCAATCGATATACCGGTGAGTTGTTGACTTCATTGTCTGTGACGGTACGTCGCCAATCTTCGATTGCATCCTTGAACGCGGTGACGACCACGATAACAATCAGAGGAACCGCATTCATACCAGGGTTATCGGCTCCGAAGATGGAGAAGAACTTTCGATCTTGATCAGTATATCATGAATAACGTAACCGTAGGGGGGTATTGACTTACACCGAGGATAATGATGAAAAGGAAATAGATGTTCGCAATGTTGTGGAACTGGAAGAAAATGTTCTTCGGGACAAAGGTCAATGGGGTATACTTGGCCGTTCGGACCTTATTCCTGGGGTAGTCTGCATTAAGACGGCCATCCTCGTCTTTCTCCGACTCTGGAATCGGGATGTTGAAGTATACTTTCCTCGCAGGAGCTTCCGGGTCCTTGTTGATTTCATCTGAGGATTCAGTGAGGGGAGGCAACGTGCTTGCACCGGACTTCCGCTTCTCATCCCTGGAGCCTCCTCGTTTATGGAAACGATCGATGATCGAGACCCGTTTCTTCACGGCCCCAGATCCGGCCACCCGCGTGGTCGCCCATCGTTGCCGCTTCGTGACATGGCTAGATACTTGTGAGATCGGGGCGCCGGCCTCGTTGCCATCTGCCTCAAACTGTAGTCGAGCCATTATTGTTGACCCCAGAAGGGTATCGAAAAGGATTGCAATTTAGAATTGTCTCGAGAGGGATGCAGAGGAAATCATCCGCGCCGAGGTGGCGGACCCCGACAAACAGCCAGTCCGCGCGAACCTGTCGTCAGATCAAGCAGAGAAATGGCGAAAATAAGAATATTCGTGCAGTAAGACGAAAAAGCTATGATTGAAGGCGAGTGGGATCTAACGCTGGCGCTGAACAGTAGCTGGGATTGCGACGCGATCAGGATTCTTTCGAGCAGTTTGGCAGGATCAAGGCCCGGTCCAAGGATGCGGATGTCCCGGTTAGCTGGGAAAACGGGTAGACCGTATTACCCGCGGGCGACAATTGCCATCGAGAGCGACAGCGAGTCGGGGAGAGGTGTAGAGAGGGAAAGATGCGAGATGGATATGGAAGGGAGCGGGCCTTTGAGGATAGAGGCGGGATGGGATGACAGAAGACAGATTTGACCAGGACATTAGACCTTGGGGGGGAAGTTCTGGAGAGTAGGGCGGGCGGCCCGGGGAGCCACGGGGCGGTCGCTGTAAGGCGTAATATTACGCGGTACGAACACGTACGGACGGGTGTGACCATGACGACCCCGCTTTGTCAGCAGTCCCTTCGGAGTGCCGATGTTATGTTAACATGACTTCTACTAGCGGAATTCCGGCAGATAAGAGACAGGGATAGATTCGCTACAGAGTCTTGCTATGTAGAACCGATCTCAGGGTCGGGTGCTACCACTTCCAGCACCGCGTCTTGGATCCGGCCGTAGTTCCGATGGAGGTTGCGTACTGGGCGATACATATACCATACGAACGCGTAATTTTTGTCAGCAGCACGCTCACCACCAGCCTCTCGTTGGACTGCGATGTCGAGGATCTTCATGTTTGGTTCGGCATAGAAATCTCTTCCCTGATGGCCCGCTGTGGCAATCATCATAGATACCTAGGTAATCTACTTCCCACCCGAGTGTTGAAGGAGACTTTTAATACTGCATGTACTGCATGTTGAAATCAATGTCTTAACCTCCCCTCTTGCCTCTAGACTGCGATACTCCCATAGACGGGGATTTACTGATGTTTGTCAGCTTCCGGTCATATCCATCCTCTCCTTATAGATCCCTAAGCCGTCGATTCGCTGTTTTCAGTGTCGACTTCTGAACCACGCCATGCTGACTCCATAATTATTTTTCCTGGATAATGCATTCTGGAGCTGGTGTCTATGGACAGCTCCGGCTCTATCGCTATACTACTAGTAGTGATGCCCCTATCTATCTATCTATCTGATAACAGGAACTAGGCCCTGCCCCGATGCTGGTCACTTGGACTACTCGAACGCCATTTTAGGTGCACGCACCCCACTTATGCACACAACTAAAGCTTTTATATGGCCGCACGACGCAGTGACAGGAGGCTCCGTACCACTGCAGGTACCTTGCACATCCCCATACGCGGTCATCGCCCGCTAGCAGGCGGTATCAGGTACTTCATACTACTTGCAGGTTGGAGGCGTTCCCGGGCCCTCGGCATCGTCCCCACCCTCTATTGACACGGCTCCTCTCGCTTCCACCCATTCGTTCCCGAGGCGACCCTTCCGGCCATAGACGGATGGCCAGGAACATCGAATTGGGAGATGAGGAGATAACTCTGGTGCTGAATTTAGATTGCCCTCCTCCGTACTAATTATATTATTGACTTGGCACTCGGCTTAGCAACAGTTGACTTTCTCAGCTGCGCAAACATGTGCTAAGGCTTACGGCCTTGATCATGAGATTTTTAGCTGCACCTCCGAGCTGAGCGCAACGTGCATTATGCGGATCGTTCGACTCGACTCCTAAGGCGAACCGCTACGTCAGCATAAAAGACAAATAATACCATAACCGGAAATATTTCCAACGACACGGAGATGAAGTTCCAGAGCACAGAATGACGATCGTCACCTGCTTTCTTGTTCCTCTTGGCATTGTGAGCATTACGCAGGCTGCGGAACCCGGTCGCCCCCCATCCGGCTGCGCCGTTACGTAGTTTCTATGGGACGGGAGAAGGGAGGATCGTCAAACCTCCGGCATGGTTGCGACCTGCTCTAGCCTCCGTGCAGAAGTATCCACGCGCAAACTAGGAAACACGACCAGATGTCCTTTCGGAGTCGAAAACGAAGCTCCTTGTCGATAATAATGATAATAATAATCCCTACACCGGGGAAACGCCCTCGGAACCGGATCTTCTGCTTAGGATCTCGATGATATCTGCTCTCCTTCCCACAGACCATCTGCCATCGTGCGTTCCGCCATTCCGGTAATAGAAGTATTACTGAAAATCCCGTGCCCATGGCTCAGTACTGTATATTTCTAGCAAGTAGTGGCCACACTTAGGTTCGAAAATGATGTCGTCAGACCCATCCTCTCGAAATTAAACTTTAAAGTGGTTCCACGATCAACCCCTCTCGCTAGCGCTTGGATTCGGAGAAAGACATCACCCTCCGTGGTCTCGAATATAGTAGTTAATACGCCTCTTAAGTTTAGAGTCAGGGAGTATCATAATGAGAGATATTCGCCTTGAGGTCAATTTCAACCAAACTAACCATACTAGGTTGGAACGCATCTAATGCAGCATGGAAGGCAGTAATACAACCGCCCACATACTCGTGGGGAACCTACCCACGCGACGATGCAAGCCAAGCTTACCAAAAGTCCAGCTAGATAACGCTAGACACTAAACCCCAGATCTTATGAAGTATAAGGGGCAAAAAGGGGGTTCGAAACTCTTTTTCACACTTCAAGTGACCGTGTTATCGAGAGATCGCCTAATACACCGCTTCCAGTACTACGTCTCGAAAGGCACTTGTGGCGGGAGCTAGCCGGATTCTCTTTGAAACCGTTGCTCCTCTGTGAGCGATTAAATATCGATTATTTCTTGGCATCGGGCCTGGAAGAGTTCGGTGCTTTTATTTTTCTTTTTTTGGGGGGAGAGCCTTTGGTTTACACCTCCTTTTCTCCTTATTTTTTATTGTCCCTTTTTTTTCCGCTATTTCGTTGAATACCAAGCAACAAACTGCTAAAATTCAAGTTCTCGAGATATGATACATATTTCCTTTTTCGGCCTTGGCCTCTTGTCCCAGCCTCGTTCAGCTTGAAACCGAGCTGCCTCGCGCACTCTCTGTTCCGATCTGAGATGCTACACCCAACCCATGGTCCGCTCATCAAAACAATAGGGAGATCGAGATTCAAATTTTGAGATTTCAGGAAATACTCTCCGCTCCGATAGCCGTTAATCTCAGTCGATGCACGGCATTATTAACCGGTTAGTTCAGTTCAATCGGTTTAGTGATTGGGATTGGATCAAATGTAGACATGTGCACGGAACACTCCCTGGAGCGCAGTGTATCAAAAAAGGACGCCAGGGTCCAAGCAGAGACAGTAGTAGTTTACTAGTACACTGCAATCTTAGGGACACCTGAAATAATGGTAATTAATCGTCATACTGGGATCGTAGTGCTCGAGGTCCACCGTCCAAGCGTTCTTCTCTGTCAATGCGTTGTGACTATCGCAGGTGGTTATGGCGAGTTATCAATAGCAGATGCGTTGTTTTCTTGCTCGGGGAATATATACTAGCACGACGAAACTCTGTTATGAGTTTGGAACGCCAGGGAATCGGGAGACGGCAAGGCTGCTGAAACTTTTTCTCTTTTCTGAACCACTTGCTGGCGTGATACTTTGATGAGAAATCTGTTCCTTCGTGGTTTGAAACCTTGGATTAGTACCAAGTAGGAATAGTGATGAGTTCTGCATCTCTCACGAAATTGCAGTAACAAACAGCACCCCAAAGACAGCACAAGAATAGTTATATGATAATTAGGCACACAGAGATTGCAAAAGTACTAATCAATGATCCCGATAGAGTAATATTATCTTATTATTCTATACCTTGAAGCAAAATTCAATATCTTTCTGTTTGATGACTAATCGCCACATGTGACTGCGCGAAGCGTAGCACGCGTCAGGAATTAGCGGACGTGTCAGCTCGAAGGTTGATAGAAATCAAGCAGAACACTATAGCGGAGGGGTAGCTGGGAGCTACGCAGCTCTCCAACACCAGTCCATGCTGACCGCTCGACATGTCCAAGTCCGGTAATATTACGGACTTTTTCAAGCGCTCACGGCTTCCCCCAACAGAAGGTGTTGAACCAAAGAATGGCTTCGAGAGCCCCAAGGCAGCTCAGAAAGTTAACGTGAATCCGTCATCCTCCCCGCTTAGTGATCCGCCCTCATCACTCCTATCGAAATATTCGCCTTCTCAGTCTCCGGATTCTGGGCCAGATTCTCAGCTAAAACGGTCGCTCCTGCGCTCTATTCCCCAGCCTCTAACCGGGGATGATAGCGGTTTACAAGCTTCCCGGGGTGTATCGATCGCTCCCGACTCGTTCTCGTTCTTAAACGGTAGCTTCGACTCTTCACAACGGATAATTGAAAATGGCAAGGAAATAGTGACCAATTCCGATGGGGAGGATACAGACTCAATCGTTTCACTCGAGTCTCCTGAAGACTTTTTCAAAAAGCTCACGGCACCTACTGAGGATTCCAAGGCGGACACCAAACCTATGAACAAAGACGCGGACCGTAGCTTACGGTCCACGCGGGGTCGGCCCAAGAACACTATGGATAAATTCTTTGTCCAGAAAATACCGACCCCGAAGTATAAGCATACGCTCGAGTCCCTAGTAACGGATGCTGTGGATGATGATGAGACGGAAGCTGGGGTTGCCAAGGTCAAATCTGCTTTCGAGAATTCCAAAAAAGTCAGCAATGGAGCTGGTGATCGTCTTCCTTCGCATGAGGGGCATAAGAATATGGGCCTTCATGAGGATGTTTTAGCATCAGCTGTTGGCGAAGGGGACGATAAACCGGGGCTCCAGCGTCTCCTTGATGCTGTTCGGAGAACGGAAGCATTCGATCAAGAAAAGATCTGGCCGTTTTTCCACGAGAAGATAGAAAAACCGACACCTCCGAAATTCCCGCGAGATTCTATACTCCCGGGCACTAAAGTAGGGGTACTACGAGGCTAGTATACCCTTGAAGCCTTTAACGCCTTCCAGTTCTGACACGTTACAGAGCCTGATTCCCGCGAACGGGCCTTTCATTCTGGCATTATCGAGATGGCTCTCTGTAGAGGACTCTTACCGGATGAATTCTTGATGTGGATCCTGAGATCGGGTCTGTACCCTGGTCTATATAAGATTTTGGAACACTGCTGATTAGCTATCAGTCCCGTCAGAACCCCGAGATGACTTACGATATGCTTATTCCAGAGCACTGAAGGTTGTTTGTTCAATGTCTAGCCTATGATATCGACTCTGTGGTTGCTGACTCCACAAAAGCTCACCTCTTCGAAGCGTATCGCCCACCTAATACGTCCTGAAGATATTGACGATGTTTTTCGGAGACTAGGCGCTCGGCCGGCCGCACTGGCGTTTTCTGACCCAACAATCCCAGAGGCTCAGTTAAACTGTAAGTATTTTCAAATTCATCCGCCCAAATCAGTACAAGAGCGCTGACTGATTCTCTTCCTAGACGATTCATCTCGAGACTGGAAATTACTCCTCTCTGTGCTGGACCTGTTGCGGGGCGCGGCAGAACTGTATTAAATCACCTGCGAGCTTTCGAGAAGACGCGCTGACATGGACATAGCTTTTCTGATGATACCCGGGAAAGAATATTGCTTATTTTGTTTCGACTATCTCTTGACGCGTCTCTTACGAAAGACAGCGTGGTGTGCTCTGAGTTGGAAAAAGCAATTACGGCATCTCTCGAGGGCCTTCCTAAAGATAGTGCAGATGGCATTGTAAGTCAGCTCCAATATTCACGGTTGGATTGAGCTTACATTTCCAGATGGATCGTGTCTGCAAGTCGCTTTTCCAAACAGTGCAGGATGCCACATTACAGAGCCACCTGTTAAGACACATGCTACCCACATCATCATGGATCGCATTATGGCGATGTCGACTTTCAGCCGCATTCTTATTACAAGACCCATCTCCTCTTGATGATACTCCCGAGGAAGTCATTAATCTAAGACGAATTACGGATGTCCTACGCGATAAGCGGTTCGACGTGAAGCTACATAAAGGCAAGAACCGTGACTACGACTACTGGGAACTAGGTGCTATAACGTCTCTGCTTAACATCGCAATTGACTCTGGACAGCCTACACCAACGTTCCCAGACAAAGAAGCCGAAACCAAATTCAATGCTGAGGTTGACACTCTAGCTGACCGCGTCAAGAAGATCTTTACTTCTATCGAGGACTCAGGAGCCTCTCATCTCAAGCGGACTGAGACGAAAGAGCGCCTCGAAGCTCTGCATTATCGGATTGTATACTCGGTTCGATCCAAACCACCACCGAAGAAGTCATTCTTCGGGACCTCCGGCCTTGATGACTGGGAGGGAATCAGCCGTAGTGGTTCTCTCATGGATCGGTTCCTTTCATCTAAGAATGATGAAGGAAACGGACCTTGATACCCTTTTGGAAGCATGACGCTGGGTCTAGCTTGTTCTATTCCTCGTCTACGTTTTAGCGACTAAGCAAGCCATTGTAAGGGCGTTATCGACAGTGTAATATATAATGATGGATGATAACGATGACAATGTACATGGATTTTGCCCCCATATATCTGAGATTCCAATTGTCATACGAAAAGAGATAGCTTCAGAATACACGGGCCCTTCTTATATGACCACTAGGTGAAGACTCAAACAGGACAACGCCCGATAGGCTGGAAGACGGAGAAAAAAGAGACAAAGAGCAAACAGCAATGCAATAGCACAGATCAAGAAGAAACGTAACTACAGATGACATTTAGTCGTAGAACTTCCGGTTCTCGTTCTTGCCGAAGAGCGTCTGTCGAACAGCGGGAAGAGCATCGATCTCTAGCAGCCGTAGACGCTCCTCGAATGTGTTGTTGATGTCAATCTTGCCGGAGCCACTGACGATAACGACGCCACCAGCACTAGAAAGTCCAATGTTAGCATCTACACCTCTCATGTGATTATATATAAGACCAGCACTTACGATCCCTCGGGCAGCGGCTCCTTCTCATCGATCTCGACAGTGACATCCTTGCCGACCTTCTCCTTGAACTCCTTGCTTGCCTCCTCAATCGCCTTCTTCACAGAATCATAATCCTTCTCTCTGGCGCGAATAGACACCTTCTCCTCATTCAGATAGTAGAGACCTTCGAGGGCCAGCCCCTTCAGGATTGCCTCATACTTGCTCGCGTCACCGGCGGAGACATCAGTGACCTTCGAACGAGCGCGCTCAAACAGCTCATCCAGCAGCTCCTGACGCGAGGAGAGGACACGGAGACGAGTGCGATTTGCGAGCGTGGAGCGGGTGATCTGCTGGGACATGGCGGCCTGCTTGAACTTCTTCTCGTAGAGGGTGTCGATGTTGGCCGTCTCCTGGCGGACGAGCTTGGACTTCTCGATGGCGAATTCCTCGTCCGCCTTCAGTTGGATCTCGCGAGCCTTCTCGAGAGCCTCCTGACGGATGAAGGCTGTCATCTTGCGGAGCTCGCCCGCAACCTATCCGACACGGTTAATTCCACAACATGGGGTGGCAGCACGGAGGCAATCGCGTACCTGGTCGTCGGACAAGGCATGGTGCTGCGACATCTTGCCGGTATATGGGTCCTACTTCTCTCCTTCGTGGACAGAGCTGGGGTAGAGGTCGAGTCGAGGGATGTGGGGAGTGCTAAACAAGCTTCCCGAAGCAGGTAATCCTGGGAGCAGAGATTAGATTACCGTACAAGCTGCAGGTGAAGGACAGGGCCAGTGCGCAGCAGAAGGTTCCTCGGGACAATGTACACACCTCAGTCACGAGCGATGATGTCTGACAGTGTCGTCGACGCTGGCGGTTCCAGCAAGCTTCAGGTCGACGGATCCGCCTGAGGAGCGCGGACGCTAAGCGGGCAGCAGCGGGTCATAAATGGCTGGGCTCAGGAACGTCGGCCGAACGCGATATGAGGTCAGAAAACCAGCCCTTTGTTTAGCATCCTCCATCGACCGCTCTGCTGCTGCCATCTTTATTTTGTGCTCAAGTACAGCTTAATCAGTTCTTGTTTATCTATTTTACACCCAGTGATCATGTCTGCCGTGGTGTCCCGATAATACCCCGCGGCAGATCAGTTAAATGTGCTGCCTGCTCCGCCTCGTTGGAACCACCAATGTACGAGGATACTAGACATGGGCTTATTTGGTGACCTATCGCCGCAGGGGAGTATCGCGGTGAGTCTGAAATCCCCTCCTGGATATTTTTTCCAGCTGGGCTGACCCTCAGGCTAGATCGGGGTGCTTGTCGGGTTGATCTCGACCAGCTTCCAAGCCATCGGGCTTACCCTCCAGCGAAAGTCACATATCCTCGAAGACGAAAAAGGCCCCTATGACCTGCGCAGACCTCCGTACAAGCGACGACGATGGCAGGTAAGGGAGATCGAATATTCATGTGGGGAAAGTAGCGGCTGACGGATATCAGCTGGGCATGTTCCTGTTCGTTGCCTCGAATATTGTCGGGAGCACAATTCAAATCACCACACTTCCCCTCCCGGTTCTCTCAACCCTGCAGGCAGTATGTGTGCTTCTGAAATAGATGCTGGTGAATCTAGGCTAACAGACATAGTCGGGTCTCGTGTTTAATACCATCTTCGCGACACTGATCCTGGGGGAACCGTTCACCAGATATTCCCTCCTAGGTACCATTTTGGTATGCATTGGCGCGGTTTTGATTGCGATATTCGGCGCCATTGGCGAGCCGGCACATACTCTGGATCAATTACTCGCTCTTTTAGCACGTCGACCGTTCATACTTTGGATGGTGGCTACCGCCATAATTATGCTTATAGTCCTAGCCGGTTCCCGACTTCTCAAGTTCCTCGCATCTCCTAATCGTTCTAAATACCCAAGATTGCGCTTCCTCTATACCTTGTCTGTCGTTATATCCGCTCCTCGTGTGAAACTCATTCGTGGTGTTTGCTTTGGATTCATCAGTGGCGTTCTATCGGCACATTGTCTGCTCCTCGCAAAGTCGGCTGTCGAGTTGCTGGTCCGCACCATCGTCGATCGATCGAATCAGTTCAACCGTTGGCAGTCATGGGTTATCCTCATTGGGATGATCGCTCTAGCGTTGACACAGCTCTACTTTATGCATCGCGGGCTGAAGCTGTGCAGCACGAGCGTCCTCTATCCGTTCGTCTTTTGCATATACAATATTATCGCCATCCTGGACGGTCTAATCTACTTCCGCCAGGTCTCCAAAGTGGCCGGATTGCACGCTGGGCTCATCGCCTTGGGGACGATGATTCTCTTGGTTGGAGTGCTCTGCCTGTCGTGGAGACTGGAAGACATCGACGCTCATACCGGTGTCACCGTGGTTGGCCCTGCGCAGACCGCGCTGGGCCCCGGGCTGGGTGTTGTGGAAGAGCATGCTCGGTCCCCGAAGGGCACTGCACTGCTGCTGTCAGATGATGAAGAGGCCCAGGCGGGTGAGCGAGAGCCGCTCCTGTGCCAGCAGCAACAGAGCTCTGCACATCAGCGGGTTCGCAGTCTTCCTTTGACGTCTCCGGTTCGGCACCGCAGTTCTACATACAGTGTGGAATCCGCTCAGATCTGGGCTGAATTGGACGACTCTGAAGATGATGTCAATCCTGAGGGTGCACACGCGGGCGTCCAGCCTCGACGTCGAAGCAAGAGCAACACAGTCTCATTTGGATCCGCCTCGCGTCTCAGACGAGCCCTCGCCAACGAGGACGCTGCAGAAGCGTCACCTCTCAGGAGAATCCGCAACCAGCAACACAGACCCGTTGGTCGGTCACGAACGTGGGACGCCCGTCGTCTCCAATACGCCGCTTGGAGACGTGCCTCCGCGTCCCTCATCGTCGAGGACAACCTTCCTCACCAGATCGACATTAGCTCCGGCCTCAACCGCCGCGCAGCAACGGGATACGGCACGCTGGACGTCTCTAGATCCCCCAACCCCCTCAGCTCCAATCAGAACCTCCTCACCCGCAGCTGGCGAACGGGAATGAACTACCTCCGACGATGGACAGGCATGCGGTCTGGAACCCATTACTCGCCCATTAACCAGAACGATATCGACCCCGACGCCGGCCACGACCTCTCCACAGACACAGACAGCATCAGTCCTCACCACGAAGACGACGGACCCAACCGCGTATGATTCGATTTGGCTTGTACTGTATTTATACAATTAGACATCAATTTTTCTTATCTTATCTTTCGCTCTGATCATATTTTTCTCTTCCTTGTTTATCTTGATATCCAATCAGGCGCTAGGTTCGCTTTGATAGGAAGCGCACCGCACCGCACCGCAGTGGAGCGAAGTGGATTGAATTGAAGTACAGTACAGTACAGTACAATCTGGCTGCATATATACCACATGGATCATAGAAATCCATCTCAATAAATAAATACACTTAGTCATCAGCTCCAGCATTTATGCAAGTAATTAAAAAGGAAAAGGAAGAGTCCAGCTTTCCCAGGTATAAATATAGATATAGAACAGCAAGTAAGTAAGTACACATCCGTATCCCAAATTCGAGCCGATCCCATCTTCCGGATCAACGAAAAAGGCCAAGACCGACAGAGTCACGGACAGTACCTTACTTACTTGCTCTCTAGAGTAAAAGCAGTAAAGTAAGTTTCTTCCACGACGGACTTCAAATACGTAGTAGACTTTACTCGGATTGGGAAGCGGTCTAGAGCAGTTACAGTTACGCCCCGGGCCCACGACCTGACCTCGCTCAGCCGGGGAAAGCTGCTTTGCTCCAAGTAAACCTAGGTTAGGTTAGGTACGTCACGAGTTGGAATGACAAGTTTAGAACTGGATATCGAATTCTACGTAGCTTAAGTTAGACGGTCCCGTCGAGAGGAGATTATATAACTTGTAATTGTGATGATGAGGAAAATACCATACGACATAAGTCGGAGCTCTCTCTTCAGAGTAGCAAAGCATAAATAAGGCTCCAATGATTTTTTTCTTTTTTCTTCCATACCATACTACCCTAGCATCCCAGATTCATGGCAGGCCGTTCCTTTCCCTCGGACATTTTTGTTTTCCACCGTTCTTTCATCCGTCTCATCGCTGCCGTGCAGATAGTGGTGACGTCTACCGGCCCGTCCGTTTTCCACCTGCAGTCAAAGGAAGAAGCTTCACGGCCGGTAGAACGATTCAGAATATGGAAGAGACGATGGAGGCAAGTCGACGGAAGAGCTTAAGAAAAGCAAAAACAAACGAGTCAGACATAAGAAACGAGAAAAGGAAAAGAAAATAAAAAAGGGACATGATAAGACTAGCAGTAAATTAGTTGACATGGAGTTAATCGGTTCAAAAAGAGGCAAATAGCACCCGTTCCGCCACAGAAATGCACCAGGAACACCCACACCTCCACACCGTATCTAGGAGATGAGAAAAACTCAAAACAAAAAGAGCCTGTCGAAATGTGAGACCGGGAAACATCAAGGCGCACTCGTTCAACTGTCGTCTTTTCGGTCGGATTCGAGATTCTTTTCGTTTCGTCTTTTGTATAGGTTTTTTTTTATTCTTTTCTTTTTATCCTCTGCTTTTCCTCCCTAGGTTTTCCTGTCCATCTGATCCAGAGAGAACAGTGGCAGCCCGTTGCCGCGCGCCGAGAGGAGCAAAGGGCTTCCACATTTCGAACCGGTTTTCGAACGTCAACAGGGGACAAATCAGGGTCAATTCGTGGAAAAGATGTAGAATATAAAGATACAAGAGCTCGTATCCGGCGAGAATCGCTCAGGTGGACAATATCGTGCAGGGTATCAGTCGAGGGTGAAGAGGGGCATCGAGAGACAAAACCGAACAAGAGCCATCGTCCACGTCACGGCGTCCAGCATGCGCCCGTACACGGGCAGTGCTGTTCACCTTACGCTGTTGGCTGATGCTGCGGTGGCATCCTGCTCCCCACGGGCATCCCCGCGTACTGTCCCCCAGCCTGTTGTTGCTGCTGCAGATTCTGGTAGTAGGCCATCTGCTGCTGCTGCTCGTTGGTCATGTAGCCCGGATGCATGCCGCCCGGACGCGGCATCCCAGGCTGCGGCGGGTTGACATTGCTATGGCTGACGTCCTCAGGCGACTCTGCTGGCACGTCGGGCGCGTCAACGCCGTTCTCGTTCCCGGCGGGTTCGGGCGCATTGAGGCATGCCTGGAGGGTGAAAAGGTCAGCTGGAACACCACGGCGCGTCTGGACGCGGGATTCGAACGCACCTGAATGAGATTCTTACCCTCCGCCTTGGTGACGAGGGGTTGCAGCTTGGGGGTGGTGAAGGTGTAGACCAGGCCGGTCTCCGACACGACCAGCAGTAGCACTTGCGTCCCTGTGAGCACGGAGAGTTCATATGCCTGCACCCGATCGAGATTTAGTCAGCCTTCGCGCTCCTCCATCAAAAAACCACCACGATCCATCGCTCCTCCGCGCATCAGAAAACGCGGGTTAGGGAGGGCCTGCGGGACGGAGGGTAGGGAGCGACGGGAGACGCGACGCACCTTCTTCATGATACCGGCCTTCCGCTTGGAGAAGGTGATGTGGCGACGCGATTTATCCTGGATGAACTTGATTTCGATCTTCCTTCGCTCGCGACCGGGCTTGTCTTCATCGTCATCATCGTCTTCGGCCGCGGCGCTGGGACGAGGGCGTTTGGTGCCGCGGTTGTCAGCGGCACCATTGCCGGCCTGCTGCAACTCATCCTGGGTCGGGGATGGGTTCTCGTCAGGGGCGACGGCGGTAATATCAGCCATGATGGAGGAAGCGACCAGGGAATTAGGTGGCAGTCGATAGGATTGCAATGTGAATGGAGAGTGAATGGGATTGCTTTGAAGAATCGAGTGCCTAAAGAGGAATGATGCTTTGGGGGGGAGGAGCAGGCCGAATCGAGTAACGCGTTTGGAGAGGTTTGGGTAAGGTCGGCGAAGAGGGAAAGGAGGATTTTGGGGGTGGGAAAAGGAAAAAACGGGAGGAGGCGAGAGCGAGGCCGGAAGGGGGGCGAGAGAGTGAGAAGGGCTGGACACGGCAGGCGGTGGATGGGCTTGGCAGAGTGACGGGGGTGATGGGGGGCGATGGTCCAGTCGGATGGACAGTCTTTAGCTTCAGGACTAGTTGAAGTCGATGAAGTTGACTAAGATGGCCTCGAGTGGTGGATGTAGACGTAGTGGACGTAAGTGTATGTGGTGGACGTCGTAGTTGGTTGTCTACTCGGTACAGTCGAGTCCTCCCTCTGGCTACGGTAGAGTACACTACGACTGAGTCCTACGACTACCACTGCTGAACAAGAACTCCTGTAGAGTACTCCGTATAGACTGCCAGCACCTCCCGGTCCAGCTGGTCTCCACGGCCCTGGCTGGAACTCCCTCCTGGCCTTATTCTCAGTCTCTCTGCCCTGATCGCATCCCGTCGGAAGCCTCGGGAACTTGCAGCTGACGCCCGGGTGGGGAGAGAGAAGAGAAAAACTGAGGAGAAAGGAACAGAGGCACGGATCGAATGTTTTCTGCAGCGCACACAGTGGTCTCTTGCCTGCTCTCTCAACGTCCAGAGGGATTGGATTAGGGACTGCTCTACGTCTCAGGATGAACTGCTAGTGGAACGCAGTGGAGGAGGGAACCAACTGACGCGGATGAGCAGATCGTTCGACTGACTCCACTTCTGCTCCAGGCATCCGCCAGCGCCTGGTCGAGTGGTACGTACTCTAACTCCATCCATCGCTCCCCATATGAACGGACGACGCTCCTCCTCGAGTCCGGTGGTGACTTGGAACAATAGTCACGGCAACAATGCAGATAGTCCAGTCGGTAAGTCATCGCAGACCACAGGAGTTCCCCCCTACGTTCCCTCTTCGCGACTACGATAAAGTTGAGGATCCGTGGGGCGATGGCGGTGGAGCCAGGCAAGAGAGTCGGAGAGAAAGGAAGGGAAACTCATATCGTGACCTTGTGAAGGGACGAGATCAGGTCGATTGTCCGCTCTGGTGCTCCATCGCGTTCCACGGTACCTTCACGATAGTATATACAGATAGTCTTCTCTCTGACTCTGGAGTATGACTCCTTCTCTCTTATCTGCCCTCTCTGGTCTTCCTGCGATCTCTGGTCTTCCCCCGACTCTTCCATCGACCGACATGACCAGCAGCATGCCTGTCCGCCGTTGTTGCTCCGGTGGGGAGACGGGGCGACTGGTGTACAGATGCCGGACGGGCGTAGGGGCAAGCAAGCACCGGTCTCGTACGCAGGGGCGTTCGGCTCTGGTTCCAGCCGGTCCACTCTCCGGACTCTCCAGCCCTCCCCCAAGCGTCGTTATGCTGGGACAAAAAGAGAGAAACAGTGGGATGGTCATAGGCGCACTGGAATCTGCCACATTACCCTTTTTAACATGAATGTCGTGGTATCCGTAGGAAACATTATTCAATATTGTATCTGCTCATCGGGTCGGGACAGCCACGAGGGAGAATCTCTCGAACAATCCTCGAACGGTGGACAAAGTGATGCGACCTGCGGCGATGGCCGACACTGCCGCAATAATGCTTTGGTCTGCCGGTGTGCTCCTCTCCTCTACTGGTCTGACGGAGAGTGACGACCGGCCAGGACAGCTGACCAGGTCTATCCCGGTGCCGGTGAGTCTTTCTCTGAGGGCAGCCTCCAGTCAATTGTTTGGCGGCCCCTGGAGCCCTGCAGGATGCTGGTCCAGCCTGTCCGAGGCCAGAGGCTGCGTGAGAGAGTCTGCAGCGTCACCATGATGAACACACCACCCGTGAGTTCCATGTATCGCCCTCAGCCCGTCCAAGACTCATACGACGGGTATATTCTTGACTACTGAACGCCGCCCAGAGATGGCTACGAGGCTTCCCCGATCAAGACTCGATCGGCCCAAGATCCAATGATGGCTGGTGATGACCTGGGGGAACAGCCAGAAGCAGCAAAGATGGTCCACTCCCATCGGGAACGCTTCCCTCAGATCGGGAAGATGATCAGAGCTTAATTGCACCACGTCTCGTGGATGGCAGCAACTCGGGGAGCAGTTGATGAAATCCGCTCATTGTAATGGCCGCAAGTTAGGCAACCCTCTCTAGGGAAAAATCTGGCGGTTCTCCGGTTATACCAGGACGGAGGCTAGATATTGGCAATAATACCCGGATGCTTGCGCAAGGAGACAGCCATCGCAGCGTTCCAAGATGAGAACACTCGATGATCCATTGCATCTTCCAGATCCGCCTAAGGATACTAAACGGACAAGCGCAATCTCGTTCAGTTCGCACGGACAGCACGAAGCAAGGGGCGTAGTGAACAGTACGTAGCATCCGCTTCCGAGTTTCTGGAATGGTATGCGCGGAGAAACACCCATCAACGCTTTATCTCCAACCTCCTGTCAAACTGGCATACCGGTCAAGCCACAAGGACTCTCCAGCCGATATCTTCGAAATTCCAGTCATACGATACCTGAGGAATCTGGCCCTGGCTTCGGGCGACCGATCTCATACCGTCCAATACGGGCGGAGATTTGTCTACGAGATCTCTCCACCATCAAGTTGCCTCCGGATCTTCACCCTGTGCTTCGCTGTAAGTGAAGATGATGTTGTCAACGGCAACGTAACAATAGTAGATTTGCAAGTACCCAACGAGGAGCCCTCGATACTCGATTAGTTCATGCCTTGCTGATTTGGCGCCCTCTGTTGGGAATAATCTATCACATGACTAACCAAACAGTTTACCTTCATCTCGACAAACGTATGGCTCTCTATCGAGAACAGACCATCGCGCTATGTCCACATACTCTCTAGCCCTTCTGTCTCTTCCCTACTTTTAGATCATCCAACGTCGGGATATGATCTCGTCCGCTTTTGGTTGGCGCTGATAACGCTGCGAAACTAGCCGCCGCGGCTAATGCTAGCTCTCCAGTGTGATATTTCCATCCGATATATGTGAGCCCGCCTTTGATAACATGGCCAATTTGCTGCCTGTCTCTCTGCCGAAGGTCACAAGCACTAAGTGAGCACCTTGGCAATGATCAGGCTCCACGTGTGGATGCAACGGCTTGGCTTGGTGTTGCCCATTATCTCCATATGGCATTGTCTTCGCTCCAGGTGCAGTCATCCAATGGGCCTTTCGTTCATGACGGCCGTAATCGTTTTGCGGCTGCCATGGTCAAATAAAGGCAGAACGGCCCCTGCATCATTAGACTGCACTGTTATCACCTCACTACTACCGTTAGAAGTGTACCAGCACAATAGCGCAGAGTATTTCCACTTTGGCTTCGAACTTGAGCCGCTACTGCTTGCTATATGAAAGTACTCCGTACTCACACTTTGCATACTGCATATGTCTTGGCTTTGAAACTCGTCTGGCGCTAGGGCCTTTCAGGAGCTTAGAGCAAGTCGATGCATCGAGATGTACAGAGCACTGCTAACGTTGCCTTCTGCATCCTAGTGGCTTTCTCTTGCGATAATAATAGGCATCGACTTCAGCAAATATTTTCCATCGCGGAGAACCTGTTGACGCCTTTCTTAGTGAGGAATGGTAAAAGGGGAATGTGATCCAACTTGTCCAGGATTATCGGCACATGTCCCGTTGGCCAAATAAACTATGGTCATTGAAAAGCTTAACAAGAATGGGATATCGCCGCTACTGCACAAGAGACTGGACATGTCTCATAAGGTCGATGAGATCGTTTCTGTTTCATGCACAGAGCCTTTAAGGTACCATTGCCTGGCCTATTCCTGGACTAGTACAAGCCTGTTCGGTTGTGTGGCGTCGAATTATTATGTTTTAAAACACGCTTCGAGAGCTAGAGGCGTGATATTATTTTTGATAACAATAATACCGGACAAAGCTCACCATTTCGGATATCAGATAACCGCAGGTAGACCAGGTGTTTGCACGGGTCAATCCAATATTGCCTTTCCAGGTAAAACGGCCGCAGTGGAATTAACCCAGAACAGCATAACATGTTTCCTAATAGTTTCGCGCGTAAACAGCTTTTATATTATGCGGCTCTCATAGCGTCAGGAACGTTTTACTAAGTTGCTTATTTTACCTCGTGGCTGCTCCTGAACTGCCGTAATGGCTTCCCCTGTCCCCGCAGGGTTCTCGAGCACGTACCATGACCTCTCGACCTACTGCTCAACAACCATCATGTCTACCATCAACGAACGTACGAATTCACGATGAAATACTCGAGAGGAAAAAAATATATCCTCAGGCTTAATAATTGCTCTCCTTCCTGACTGAAATTGAATACTAACACAGCTGTACTCTCGATTACCTCCTTGGCAATGGCTTGGTCTGAAACACCAGCGGTTCTAAGTCTGCGTCACTTTTGAGACGACCAACGACAAGGGCCCCTTTGGCGCCGTGGTGTAAAGCAACCACCAATCTGCAGACGATTAAGCTATTGTACTCTCGTCTGCAGCTGCGCTGTTCCGTTCCCTGTCTTCTTCTCCTTTGCTTTTCGCCTCTTGTCTGTTTCTTCGCCTACGATCCCGTAGAGAGTTGACTCTCACGTCTGCGTGGTTCGCTTTTTTTCCACTCTTTAATATCTATTCTTGCTATCCTTTTATGCCGATTCGGTTCGACGCTTTGATATCATCTTGCTAGTCGAGATCTATCCGACGGACACCGTAAAAAAAATCAAGAACAGCTCAGTCTTCGATGAGTTGTTCCGGGAAACTCACTCTCCTTCGTCGTTAACCGAATCGCTACATCGTTTGACTCTGCAGTATCAGTGGCGCTGGTCGTCCATCAATCCAATCCTATCATTATCGAATCGAAGAAATACTCGACTTTGCAGTCATCGCAACATCTTTTATACAGTCAAAAAAGGAAGACTAATCACAGACCTGTGAAAAACTTGACACAATGGCCAACAAGATCCTTCTCACGTTCTGTACCATCGATTTGTTCTTTTTGCTTGGAGGAGTCCTCCTTTTTGCGGGAGGACTGGTCATGAATATGGCGATCAATGAGACGAAAAACGTGGACAATGTAGCCAAGACTTTGCTGCTGGAGATGTTTCCGACCAGAGGTGGGTTTATTCTAGAGATGACGAGGAGTTTACAGGGGGAAATTGCGCAAGGGAAGAAGAACATCATGTGTGGCATTTACTGAGACTCGACAGGTGCTATTGTCAACGGGATTTTCGTCTTCGTCACTTTCGTTCTATCACTGCTTGGTATCATGTTGCCTGGAAACCGTTTCTGGCTCAAGGTGCACGGTTACTTTGTCTGGTTCTGTGCCATCTTCACCATGGTTCTGGGTCTAGACTTGTGGTTCCAGACGCTCAAGACTAAGAATAACCTGGAACACCTTTGGAGCAAGCAGACCACACAGGTCCAGAGTCTGCTGCAGCAGAGGGTACGTGATCGCATACTGGACTCAGATAGAGCCGTCCTATTCTTCTAGACTATGGAGCTCCTACTGACATCTGATACAGTTCGATTGCTGCGGCTATGTCAACTCCACCACACCACCTTTCGTCCAGGACAGCGTGTGCACAACGCCGCTCGTCGCAGCCACGAAGGGAGGTTGCCAGGCAGCATACAGCTCTTTCGCCAACCCTTTCCTCGATATCATCTTCACTGCCGATTTCGGCATTGTTGGTATGTGGACCACCGTTAAATTCCCTAATAGCAAACTTCAAACTAACAGACCGCAGCCATCGACATGGTCCTCCTTCTCTGCGTCGCCGTCGTAGTCAAGGACCGCAAGGAAAAGGAACGCTACCGCCTCATCGATGCAAAGAACGGTTTCGAGGGCATCTAGTCTGGGTGCCACTTATGAGGAGTCCGCGCGACGAAGCCACAATGAACTTGAGGCCCCGCACGCTATTAGATGAGATCACGTCAGCGGTGCAGCAACTATCTTTTTTCGCTGTCGACAGTTTTTTTTATCGTTTTTGTCTTGTCCGCTATCTATGCAGCACTGACTTGGTTGCTCGAGAACTGGAGTCTGTGCGACTATGCTTCTTCTTCTTCTTCTCCTCTATCTATCTTCTTCATCTATCATCTATCGTACTTAATGAGTCGAATTTTGCTTTCGTTCATGGTTGTCGTGGCTTGTCATATTGGGTAATAGCGTATGCGTATGCGTATTGCGATACGACGCCCAGATCTAGATCCATCACCAATACACACCAGCAAAGCAACTAGTGATAACATCGAAAGATCCAAGATCCACCCACAGCCACAGAACAAAGAAGTCATATACACAACCCCCTCGAAAACCACACATTCGGAAGTAATAGTAATACCAGGAAGTTCTGACCGTTCAAGCCGACCTTCTCCATGATATCCTCACGGTATTTCCACTTTCCCTTACATTCACCGAAAAAAAATAGTCCCTCAAACGCGGTCGAGGAGCCGCCAATGGGCATAGCGCTTCGGCGAGACACAATCCACCAAGTACAAATACCAATCATTAGCCTCACATGGAGCTAAGTAATAATTAGTACGTACTCCTAATAGCTTCATAGTACTCAGCGTAAAAACCACCATATTTCTAATCAAGTAGTCCAGAAATTACATATTGATCGTCCACTATCTCCACCGCGATATTGTCGTCGAAGATCTCCATGCATGAAGACAATGTTGTGCGATGATCGTAAGGTATAGATCTCAATTGCAGAAAGATTTCGTTGAGTTGATTTTGGATGGAAACTTTCTGGTCACGATCTAATTTATACCATGCTTACTTTTCCAAGGGTCGTTGATGGTTTGTAACTCATAAAAATTAACGATATACTATCTATTCGCACAGGACCTAACGGTTTAGGAACTAGTATAGTTGATTTTTTATTGATTTATGCCGCTCAAGAAGTTGTAAGGTTGTATATTCCGTGAGATCGTTAGTATCATAGACAACCTTCACAGCAATATTGGCGGCACATTTAAACACCATTTTATGCCAGGCTAAGTGAGCTGTCCAAAGAACCTCACTTGTTTGTAGGAGTTTCAACAAACGTTGAATAAGGCCATCCGGAAGAGGCGCCGTAGTATTAGATATCTCTTGTAGGAGTTGTACCACGGTCTCTGATAGAGGAAATACAACTTCAGCAGAGAAGAAGTGTGGATGTGATCTCGAATATTTTTCCGTGGCGGCTTCGTCGTCTTAAGCTTTTCTACTATAGAAATGGATTAGTAGATCCACATGAAAGGGAAGTATTTAACTTACCTTGTGAACCTCTCACAGAATTTCTCATCCTAACTACGATTACTACATTCTATAGGCATTGAGAAATCAAATCGATCTCGGGATCATAGATGATAGCCGTTTCTAATTTAAAAAATAGTGTGAGTGTTGAATTTGCAGCTTTGGCTTTTGGCGCAATTGAATCTTCTGACTTATCTTGGGCGATCTTTCGATTTATGAGAGATATATTTTCTTCTTGTGTGAGGAAATGGAGACACTTGGTAGTTTCGCGCAGTTGCGGTCGTAAATAGTACCATTTTATATGGAATACGGAGGTGCGCAGCTCGGGGGTTAATTACGTTAGTCACATTGCAGAGAGAAGCCAGAATATATGGAATTGGAGGATATTAGAGCACGTTGTCTACAATATAGTCCGACTACATTAAAAAAGTAAAATATATTAATTTTTCTTGGTATGTTTCTATGGGGCAGAAATCATTGAAGAGGCTTGTTCGGGTGGCGGCTGGACCATGTGAGAGCGCCTGTATTGTCCTAGTGACAAGGTGCAAGTCCTGATTGTTATTCATTTGCCATTCCACTATGCTAGATTTCTAATAGAAGAGATACTTGAATTATCTACTCCGCCGTTTGTATATTTGGGCCTTCCAAATCACCCTATATCCGCCTGCATGAAATCCTCTGAATCGACAACATGTAACCCATTCTCCTTCCTCAACTGCACCGTTCTTTCCTTCCAGGCCGAAAACTTTAGCGTCCGCTTCTCTATCGGCTCATATCGGTCAAAAAAGTTTCCTGGGTCTGTCACTTGAAGTCCAGCCAGCATGCGATCAAGTGCTAACTCTGTGACCAGGGCCCCATCAAGGCTCACTTGTATGCGGCCGATCCGCTCATAAAAGATCCCAGCACACCAGTCATCATCATAGCTTAGCTGGAGCAATGATATAAGCTCAGAAGATAAATATGAAGCAAGCCACTCCGGCCTGATCGCAGGCACCTTAGTTAGTGTCGCCACCACGCTGTCATCGGGCTGTCTAGACGAAGATAATGCTTGCGAGGTATAGTATATGTCTGTCTTCCACTCATCAAACCCAACTTCAGGGCCCGCAACCCTTTGTCCCTGCCACCTGGGTGGAGTTTGGCAATCCAAAAGAAGTGTATCTATCACAATTCTCCTGTCTGTAAACTCCCCGGCAAGAGCCCTCCTTGTGTTTATGATCTCACTCCATGTCTTCTTATTATACTTCCTACTCTCCTCCCCTGCCAATATAATGGATCGAATCTTCGGTAACATTTCCTGTTCCTCCATTCTCTCGACTCCAGCATGCTGCTGAAATCCAGCTGTCTTTGTCAGGAGGGCCAAGGATTTCGATGAAGGGAAAAATGGCCCCGCTTTAGGATTCGCTCCAGTACACTATAAAACATGTTGGCGAGTGGCGGCGGGTTCCCATTATTGGACTGAGAGTCTCTGAACATACTTCGGTGTTTGCCCGGGGAGACTGCAGAACCAAACACTCGAAGGGTGACCATTAATTCGTCAATGTGGATGGATGGAATCGGGACGGAAAGCCAGGTTGGCCAGAAAAAGCGCTCTTGTACTAGCATGAGATCAAGACAGTACAAGACTGGAGAACAGGAGAGGATAGCTTTCGTCTCAGTAGCGATTTGATGGTTGACCAGGAGCAGTGCCCGTGCCGCTGGTATTGTCCATTCTGGCACCTTCTCGTACCTGACAAACTCCCGAAAGAGGGAGATGTAGTGAAGATCGTGGAGCTGGACCCGATTTGTTGGGTAGAATGGCCCGTCCGGAGGCTGTCGAGGGGAGTAGAGGACGAGCTTGATAATTTCGTCGCGGAGTTCGCGGGGCATGTGGAGGAGAGAGTGTGACATCCTCAAGATGAAGTGTGTTAAAATAAATTACAAAATAAAAACACTATAGATAAGCTCAGATGGAAATGATGACACTAAAAGTTCAGCCTGGAGTGGAGCAAATGTATTGCTGCCTAATTCGACTACAGCAAAAAGAAGATTGGGTAGTACCTACTGCTAGCTAAGTTTTGGGCAGAACTTCTCAGGGGAATGGGATAGAGATAGTGGGGTTTCGACCGTGTCGATTGGATGGATCCTACCTAGGAAATATATGCTTTCCAGTAGTCTTAGTTAATTGAACTTAAATTGGATTGCCATGAAATATTAAAGTTATATATTATTCACTGTATATTAACGGATACTGTGGTAATTTGCTACATCCCAGTAATTAAATTATTTAAATACGTTTATTTTTATCCTATCTAGACAACTAAGCTTCTACAAGAGGTAAATAAGTTCCTACTCATCAGATTATATTACCAGTAATCAAATCTCTTGTGTTATGGAACTGGGTCAATTGTCATAATTTGAGATCAGTATATCTGTAGAGACTGAAGCCTGTGACCACAGACTAATACGTACAGACATAGGAGAAAAGACAAGACAACGTAAAAGATAGAGTGATGAAAATCATGCTCAGTAACCAATGGAAATTCCCTTAACCGCAGGTGCTATCAACAAACAAGCTGGCCATTATCGAGAGAAATACAGCTATCTGTTGCTGCATGAGTGACATTTTTCTTCCATAGTAATAGCCACATGAGTGCTCTATGGGAGGATTATATCAACTTACTAAGACCAATATATTGCAAACTAACGTCGTCGTCATCAGGGTGGGTGCAGGTACAGGATAGTACTCCCTGCTGGGTTATTTGACACCCAGTGTGACGTCCAATCTAGTAGTAATATTGAAGCTATAGAAGCTATCTAACTAGCTAGGCGACATCATTCGAGAAGACGAAGCTGAGGAGAAGGAAAGAAATCAAAGAGAATTCGTGAAACCATTAAAATATCCCCCTTGAGTATTCTGCCATTCAAACCGCCTTCCAATCTAGGTCTAGTCTCTAGCCTTTGTCTGATGGGAAATGCCTGCGTACTCATTTCGAGCCCTAGGGCTCGAAATGACCACGGACCCACGTTATTCCGCCCCGAGCTCCCTACCTCTAGGAGCTACACCACCTCTTTCCCTTCCTTTCTTCAAGATTTAATCTCGGGCCCCTAGGGGGTCCAGTAGTAGTCTCCTACACCTCCGGATCAGAGCTTAGTCAGCGACACCACGGGTAACGTAATCCACGGCCGAGCTGACCATTTTCGCGTCAACATCCAACAATCATTCTTCAACGCGTCATATTTTCGCCACCACTGTATAAAATACCTCTTTCTCAAGAATCTCGAATACAAATAATTATTGCAGCTTACAAAAATAAAAAAATCCAATCAAAATCACGCGCTGCCGCAGTATTTTGTGTGCCTAAGATTACCTTTCTTAATGGGCTCAAAGGAATTCAACCACGGTCGGAAACACACACCAATGACCATAAATTAACAATTCTTAAAGAAGAAGTCCTTGTGAAGCACCTACTAGATACATATAAAAGAGGTTTTTCAATTCGGCCGCAGTTTCTGCATGGAATGGCTGTTACGGACCAACCATGGAGGGGCACGACTGTGACACCCTGATAAGATGAGACTCTACGGCGCAGCATTGAGCCAAGCAAGCCAACAGGCCAGTTGGGCCAAGCAGGCCAAGTGGACCGGGTCTGACTTAGGAAAAAGGACACGTGACACAAATGGGTATATGTGGAATAGAGGGTATACGAAATAGTACCCTAGGTACCAAGAGGGTAGGAAAGGAATAGGGGGTAGGAGGAACTATACCCTATGTACCCAATGTACCAAGGAAGGACTGGATATATAAGGACGCTCATTTCCGCCCTGCAATTGTATTTAGTTCTTCGTGATTATTGCATCTATTCAATCTCACTCATTGAATTGGTTACTTCTATCTACTACGGGTCAGTAAGAACACTACCACTGAGTATACGTACGAGGTGGGCCCTACTTCTCACTTGATCGTTATTCTTTATTGATTGAGACCCATTGTGATATCGTTATATCAACCCCACCGCCAGAAGCACTTGACGGGTAGCGTACTGGACGCTACGTGAAGATCCTCGAAGGACTGCAGGATCACCAGACGAGAACTAAGGTATAGTTCGCTTGAACCTTCCCTAACCAATAGCAGATAGGAACGATCGAGACCCAGATCCTGGGGCGTAACAATGGCACAGATTTTACTCCGCGAACATACACAAGATTCTATTGTAACCCTCGGAGTTAATTGGGCTTATTCCTTTACCATATACCGTCCTAAATTATATATAAGATATAATCGGAGGATTATATACCAACATACAAAGTAGGAGGATCCCAAGGTTTTAAAACCATGGTTTACGACAATACGCGAAGCTATTCAAGAATATGGTATATATAAGGATGATATTTGGAATTTTGATGAGACTGGCTTTTCAATGGGGCTCTGTTTAATATCTAAGGTCATTACTACAGTGGACCACAATAAAAAACCTCAAAAGATTATCCAAGGAAATCGCAAATAGGTTACTATTATTGAATGTATCAATTCAAAAGGGATCCATATACCTCCAATAATTATCTTAAAAGGGAAAGAATATCAGGCTATATGGTATCAAGAGCCTAATATTCATCCAGATTGGAAGTTTACCAATAGCCCTAATGGCTGGACAACAGATAAGATAGGTGTTGCATGGTTATAGTACCTATTTAACCCTTTTTCCAAACTATCTTTAATTAGTGTAAAGTGGTTACTTATTCTTGATGGCCATTTAAGTTATCAAAATATTGAATTTGATGATTTCTGCAAAAAGTGTGACGGCGTGGCAACAAGTACTATATAAGTGAGTGCAGTATTAGGTCTTACGACCTGATATTCTGGTCTTTTGCTGGTAGTGCAGCGGTTTAGCTCCTAGAATGCACCCTAGGAGCTGGGTCGTGACAAAAAGAATGTAATTATCTGCCTTTGCATGCCTCCATATTTATCTTATCTCCTTCAACCTCTGGATATTGGTATTTTTGGATCACTTAAATACGTATATGGTAAATTAGTTAAGGGTATGATAACGGCTGGAAATAACCATATTGATAAAAAGGATTTCTACATCTATATCCTCCTGCACACGAAGCAATCTTTATTCAAAAGAATATTTATAATGGCTTCGTAGGAGCTGGTCTTAAGCCATTTAATCAAGACCGGGTGCTTGAAAAATCACCTTTCAACTCCATACACCAATACCACCTTTTTGTTAAAGTTGAAGGATCAATTTCTTCTACTTTTCAAACACCTCAGAATCCTCGCTAATTTAATCACAAGGTCCACAATATACAAAGAAGCCTTCAAAAAAGGAAGCTTTCTAGTAGTCCAATCTCTTATATTCAATATCTTGAAAAGGCCACATAGATGGCAATAAATATGAACCTTCTTCTTCTACAAGAAAATAAGGTTCTATGCACTAAAAATAAGTGGTAAAAAAAAAAAGAAAACAAGGAAACGTGTTACTCTAGGGATTGATCTCTTTATATCTGTATAGGAAGGTCGTGATCATCTTCAACAGCTTGAAGAGCAGGTTGAAGTGCAAGTTGAAGAGCCTGTATCTAGGCCTCGCCAGCGAGCTCCAGCACGCTGCAGTGGCTGCAGGACTGTAGGACATATAATAAGAAGTTGTCCTAGTAAATAGCAATCCATATATAGTCTAACTTAATGGCGTTGGTGGTTGAAAAGCTTTAATTTTCTCGTGATCGCGGAGGAAGTGGTCAGCTCGGCCGTAGATTACGTTATATTTCCGCAGGAAGGAAACGACCCAGTAAGTTATCGATAAAATATGACCCTTTAACAGTACTAAGTAAGCTATTATCTTAGTCTCTCAATTTCCTTCTCAATCATGACTTGATCTGTATACCTCTATCCAATAAGCATAGACGTCCTAAGCTATATACTACTCCTTCCAGCGCGAAAGCTGAACCCGAACCGGGGCCGGACCAACCTCACATAAATCAGTGGCTTCCTCCCGGCGGCACACCCATGTCTAAAACGCCATGAATGGAACCTTAAGAGTTCGATTCTAGACCTCTATTTCCACGTGCGCACTGCTCGCAAATATTGTGGCGCTGTCTCCTCATTTTGACTATTTCAGTCGTTCATATTCTACGCAGGACTAAGTATACATTGTTTCGTGGTCAGATAATTTGATACTTTGATCTATCGAGGCGCATGTGGCGTCTGCACTTGGTCCATGATTCGTAGGATGCTGTATGATGGGTCAAGCTCATCAGGGGGATAATTACTCTTCGGACGAGTCCAACGTTCTACCCACCCCTTGAGAGAACCTGCAGTTCCATGCATGAACATACTACAGTCTACTTAGACTTTGGCGAGAATCAATCATCATCTAACTCCATTTTCTAGCATGAGAAGAACACGCTAGATAGCCAACCGGCACACCAGCATCAAAAGGCGACCTGAACTGAATGGTCTTAAGTCTATTTATACAAATGCGATTGGCCTTCGCCCATCTCGTCCATAGTAGTGAAGAGAGACAGGAAAAGGGTGCGCGAGTGGAATGAAAGAAAATGGGACATGATAAAGGCTCGCCAGTGAATACCGGCTAGGTAATTCCGCTGCCACACCTGCCACATTGTCCCGGATGATGGGG
This sequence comes from Paecilomyces niveus, assembly GCA_003116535.1. Taxonomy (NCBI): domain Eukaryota; kingdom Fungi; phylum Ascomycota; class Eurotiomycetes; order Eurotiales; family Thermoascaceae; genus Paecilomyces; species Paecilomyces niveus. Next base: position 290,436 of record QEIL01000087.1, read on the forward strand.
CCACGGGCAGAATGCAGTAGGTAGCCTGGTCGGTGGAAGAAGATGCAAGACACTGAGTACTCGAAGGAGATATGCTCTTCGCTAGAAAAACCACCATTGTCCGATCTTTGATGCGCCGTACGTCATTTCTCCAATGTAACGCCAGATATATGATCAAAACACGAGAACCAGAAGGAAAAAAACAAAAGTGATACCGAGGATAATCCGGGAAGCACTGCAAACAATAATCTCCCATTTCTCCCAAGATCGAAGAAGGATGTGCAAGAAAGAGAGCTCATTAAGACAGAACTGAGGACCCGCCTTTCGAATGATTATATTAGTACTTGGTCTGGCCTCCGCCGACACCGGCACCACCACCACCACGGGGGCCCAGCCAGACGATCTCAATCATGCGGTGGCCGTCTCCCTCTTCGCGGGTGTAGAACTGGTGCACGTTGTCGCCGACGACAACAGAATCCTTCAGCAGGAATCGCTCTTTAATGACACCTTCCTGGTCCTTGGGGCGTAGGGGTCCCAGAGAATCCTCGTAACCCCTCGGGTCTTCCTCCCACGTCTTCTCAGTGTGATCGAAGTTGATAGCGTCATCAGGGGTACCCTCTAAATAGGTGTACTTCACAATCGAATAGCCGTTGGTCAAGACCCAGAAGGTGCGGATAGAGTGTCCAGTGGCATTGTTGATGTACTCCTCCTGGTCAAAGACCCAGCGGCGCAGAATGGACTTGCGTCCGGCGGCAGCAGCAACAGTACTCATCTTAACAACATCCTTGGTGTACCAACTACCCCAGTGGTGCATGGAGTCGATCCGGCGACCGGACTCGTACACACCATCGACTTCACCCTGCATGTCCATCTGATACAGAGATGGCCAGATCGTAAGAGGTGTGTTTCCAAAGCGCTCAATACACTGAGCCAGCTTCTGGTCACCGGGCTGCTCACCCCAGGACTGGCATTCATCATAGACGGTGGTCAGGACCTCCAACAATGGCACAGAAACGAAGACACCGGCACCACCAAAGGCGATATGACCAAAAGTGTCCACCTGCCAGCTGGCCTCAGAGAGGGATCCAATATAGTGCTTCTTCGTGGTGTCAAAGAGCTTCAACTGCTCCGCAATGCTGGCGAGAGAAAGGAAGAACGTGTCGTCGTCGATAAAGCTGACCCAGGTGGTGTTAGGGCGCACGGTGCGGATGTGTTCGTCGAAGGCCTCCACGAGACCGAAGTAGCGGGCAGTGAATTCCAGAGGAGACGACTGAATGGTGACATCGAGACCACGGCTGCGGAAGTACGTCTCCTGCTGGGAGAGGTCGTCATCGGATGGGGGAACCAGAACAATGATGCCCGCCTTCGACTCACCAAGGGAGTAGAGCAAAGCCGGCAGCAGACGTTCCAAGCGGTCGACAGTAGTCGCCAGACCGAACAGGAGCTTCGAGGTCTCCTCCACATCGTAATCAGCTGCCACATCCACATCAATGATCGGAGGGCATGGCAGGGTTCCACTCTGGGAAACCATCCGGGTTCCACGGCTCATTTCAGTAAACGGAGGCAGCACGGGCGCGCTAATATCTTCCAATGAGCTGAATTCCGTCCTCGGGCTCACATGGTGCGGGCGGAAGTAGGCGCGGGTGTAGTTCTTCGCAACAAGCCACTCGTTGAATGGCAACGGCGGTGCAGAGGCAGGGTCAATCTCGCACGCAGAGGACAGCTTCTGTGGCTGGACCTGGATCTGAGGCTGGGTAGGAACTTGACCGGAAACTGCTGCTGGACTCGACAGGTGATTGACCGGGCGCTTGAAGCGCGACAGGGTCGCGCGGTCATAACGGTCGACGCACCAGAAGAAAAAGGCGATGGAGAAGAGGGCGATGAGAGGGAACAACGTCTTTAGCCTGACGAGCGGCATCCTGACGGGGATGGTAGGGTAAAATGCTTTCTGGATCATAGAAAAAGAATGTGAGCAGTTTCACGGTCGTGATCCTATCGTAGCTGGGAAAAAAACAATTCCAACAGATAGCGTCACGCCCGAGCGAAACTATTGCGGCAAAGCCAGTAAAAGGAGTGTAATGTTGGCAAGAAACACTGCCTGGAATCGAGCGAACGAACGGCTGCAGACGTCGTGACCGGCGACACTGTGGGCAGGAGAGAGGAGAGAAAAGAGGAGAGAACCAGAGTCCTCCAGAGGATATGAGAAGGGTTGAGAGTAGAGGAACGTGCTTCTGTCTGTTGGAACACTGGAGGCGGAAAGCGAACGAAGCTGCTCGGCGATGATTCGTGCGATGGGAGATTAGCTTCGACGGACGCTGGAGGCTCCTGTGCCCTGAGGCTGGATTGGGAGGAGGAGGAGAAAAAAGGAGATTTGACAGACGGGAGCGGGAGAGGTAGTTATCGATTAGCAAGTTGATACCAAGTAGTGCAGAGGATGGAGAGATGAGAGAGCGTCCGCGAAAGGTACCGGCAGGTTAGTGTGCTGGTCCCAGGGAGCAGGTTCAGGATAGGCTGCAGACGGACATGAACTTGCCCACTTCAGCTTTTTCTCTCACCAACACCAGCTCCGACTGTTCAACCCACACTGGATGCCGATTGGGCCAGCTGCAAGCAGATTGTCTTTCTAGAGCAAAAAGAAGAATGCACAAGGCGCACGGGGGTCGCCATGATCATCCAGGCGATGTCGCGTCGTCTGCTCCACCACGGCTCGATGGTATCCTACAAGCCTACGAGAGAACCATATGGCAAAACATGGGTCAGGGTCCGCGTCCGTCACTGTCGCGATGTTGCTCCACCGTCCCTGTGGCCAGTCTTGGCGGTTGCTGATCGTGCTCTCCTAGCAGTCTGAATTTCATCTCCCCTCTGATCGATACTGTTGCTCATTCAGGTTCCACGGTGACCACCAGCTATGTGGAAAACTCATCATCTCATCTCAATCCTGAATTGAATCCCGAATCCGGAATGCTCCAGCGGGACATGGACTCGGACGGATTCCTTCAGCGCGGAGAGAGACGTCAACGTCACCGTCATCTGGCGATACTGGATTCACCTCCGGACGACTCTTAAACTGTCCGCACCGTTCGAAGCCACTCGCTGCCAGCCCCCTTTCCACGGCTGCCCCCGGGGAGTCGAACTCAAGCGAAAAGCCAGATCCCAGCCGGCTGTTCGTGCTCTCCTGGCCACTCGATCCACCCGGATCTTCTCATCCACACTGTCGTCCCGCACGTCCCTTGTCTAGTGTCACTCAAGCCCCACGGGCCGCGTGTCAATTAAGGTGATACTCTACCCGTGAGCTTCTGGATGCAGCTTGGTGTCGAAGAGACTGCTCTTATCACCAGTCACTCTTTGGTGCCAATTTCGCCTCCATGGGGTAGATTTCTCCCATCTGGTGAATGCCGTACAGTGTGCACCCTCGATCGGGACAAACTGGGGGCCATCGATGTCATCCGACAGAGCACGGACGATTTGCGGAGCCTAGTTATTTTGGTAACAGAAAGAGCCCCTCCGCGGAGATTATTATGTTGCACATCGACGGGCATGCAGAAGAATATTTACTCTACGTGCATTGGAGGAAGATTAAGCATGGTATTGCGAACAATTCCAGGGTTCTTCCGCTTAAGTGAGGTACTAGTACTCTGTACTCTACGGTAATCAGAAGTGATACTTCTGTTGTTTGTCTGGTGGATCGCGAAGATCGTCCATTTATGTGGGTGGACACTGCCCCTGAACATCATTCGCGTTTCCTTCCATTGTTGGAGGAATCGTACATCCGGATAATCCAAAATCACCAAGCTCCTTCTTCGTTCAGCCGTTCGCCATGAAGCCGTGTTGCATGGATTGGAAAGGGAATGACAGCTATAGAGCTGCCGATCTGAAGATCAAATCCGACCACAAAGGGAATTCCCGTAGACTCTTGCCTGTCCGGCCTCGAGTCATTAATATCATTTGTTCTCAGGGTCGGTTCGTCTACTGGTGATAAGAATCCGATCTCTTGGCAAGGAGACCTTTATCTTTGTGCAACTGCCACCGTAATTCTTATACAACAAGTGGTTCCAATGCCCTTTTTGAGTTTGTCGTCCGGTCAAGCAAGCGGTAACACTGTGCGCTAGCCTATATCGAACCATGGCTATCTACGTAACTGGAAGCGGTATTACCTCCGGCGACATTAATCCAGCAGTGAATGATGCCATGATCCTAAGTTCTGACACAACATGTGAAGAGTCAGTTCGATCGTGGTACGATATGCTTCCCGGTGGCGTTGTGCTGTAACACCTGTTCGGTGTCTGAGGTTTAAAAGATCCGCGGCGATCCTTCCTGGCAGTTACCAGTTAGACCTCTTATCGTGGCAAGTTTTAGCCCTGTTCTTGACCTTCGAGCTCTCTAAAGCCAGAGGGGTTTTGACGGAGCGATGACCACTAGAGAGAATAATACTCATAATGTACGTCCAATGTAATGGGTCTCGTGGCAAGATTGCTCCTGTGCATGCCGTGATGATCATAGAGCATCGATGTGTGTGACATGATGATAATCCCAACCATAACACTTCGTTTCTGGATGATCATCTCCACAAAAGAACTGCATCTGCCATCACGATATACAGTAAAAGTCTACCATATCAAACTGGAGGAACGGAAACTACTCCGGACAAGAGTAGGTGGCTTGATTGCAAGTTCCATCTCGAGTCCCAAAGTTGCGACCGAATCTACCCGACTATCCGGATCCGGAAACACGTCACATCCCAAAACAGACAAGAAACAGTGTCAAAAACAAGCCATCCATGTCTCAATTGGAAAGTGGCTTCTTTGACTTGGCCACCGCCTATCCATATCTGACTTTTGAGAGAGTGGCGATCGATTTCTTTTTTTTTTAATTTCTTATCTAGACTAAGTGAATGATCATCCGTCTCACAGTAATCTGAATGTGACGATCGCGAAACTTTCCGTTCTGGGCTGGCATTATAATCATGAAGTAGTATAACTAGCCTAGTATACTGAGAAGGAGGCATGGTAAGAACAATCCAAAAATGCGAGGGCGGCATCATCTCCCCGGACTTCCTCCCGTCAGAGGCGTTCAACAGGCATGCTATGTAACAATGCGGATTATCTTCCGTAATCCGCAAACTAGGACCGGAGTAATATCTGTATTAACCTCCAATACTCTATAATCTTCAACTTGACATCAAACACTAACTTAATCACATAACGGACTACTAGAGTGTTTCAGGTCCAAGTCCTCCCCGCGCAATCAACCCGCCAAAGCACGGCCGCCATCTCATGAAACGGCGTTTCAGAAGTGAAGGACGGTCGATTCTGCATTGCTGATTCGCTGGATCGTAAGAAGGCAAAAATCGGGCCTCACACCATACGACGTTGTGGCGTTGATGACTTGCGACTTGGCCTGCATGGCCATTGAAAGGTTATTCGATGCTACAGTCCTGTTCGAAATTCCAGCAAGTACTGTAGTCTCGTTACTTTTTCGTTCCTACATTAGGGTCATCCTGTGCCGTGTGCGTTGCGGGAACTTTATCGATCGAATCCAGGGGATCTTATCGCTGATTAGCTACTTGGCGTGCCTGATATACGTGTTGACGACGTGTGCGGTTGTAGTGCTCAGTCGCTATGTTGACAACTTCGTGGATGCTAGGAGGAAAAATGAAACATTAGGCCGATATTCCGAGTGTTTCTATGCGTCATCGCTGGGATGAGATGAGGTTGGGAACGGGAGGTATACGTTATCTCTGCGGGGGATCGGATGGGGGCGAAAAACTCGCAACGAATCCGACAACCCTGGATGACTACGCAGTAAGTATACTCTAGATGAAATCTGCGAGTATCACGACCTTCTTTCTGTATATGAGATTTCTCGCCACGTGGATGGAGAACAAAAAACAATGAGGATGTCATCTGCGCTCAACTCGTCCACGTAAGACAGTTCCAGAACATTAATACTTCTTTTACTGTCATATTCGGGACAGATATCCCAGCAAGCACTGTACAGGATTACAGATATGAGAATTCTATATTACCTTAAAAGGACTGCAGATATGCAACTTTTTATGGATAATACATACGAGCCGTCTAGTTTTATATGACGGAGCGGGATTGAGACTCATCAAATTGCTCAGACCCGATAGATAGCGAGCTAGATACCATTACTGGGAACTACGTCATAGGCAATACACTGCATATCAAGGATCTCGTAGTTCAGCTGTACAAACAAATCTGACAAATAAATATGGAAAGGAGTCGTGTGTCTTCCGGTTCTTAGACCCATCTCCTAGAATGTGCAGTACTTATTATACCTTTACGAGGCACCGCCAAACAAACAAACAGTAAACAATAAACAATAAACATATTAAACCTTATAAAAAAGCATTACACCCATCATAAAATCTACTTAGCAAAGCTTAATCCCTCGTGGGCATACGTAATTTAGTACCGCCACTACCTTACATACTCAACCTGACAGCATACATTCCATCCGTCTACGGTAATATTCGATGTCACCAAGATCCAAAGCACCTAACTTAATTTATCAAATCACCGCATGGTACGGGGCCGAGGAATGCAAGAAAAGCTTGTTTCCGCATTCCGCTATTTGTCTTGTTTATTTATTTATTGTCTTGGGTATAAATAGCTGCGGAATATTTTGTTACGTTCTTCGGATATGGCTCGGTTTCGGGTGTCCTTTTCTACCGTGGGGTGATGTCTTACTGGTGCTTGTGATTGAGACCAAGGGCGGGATCGTACAGACCGGATATAATCCGTTTGGTATGCGATGAGAGTAGTTTCAGACGCGTCTCGTGTGTTCGGAAGTTATTGAGACATTATTCGGTTTGTCTTGACATCATACATCCGTTCTAGGGATTATGTGTAGGTGCACAATATGAACTATGGTCATCCCTAGGATCGCAGCAGTAGAACAACAAAAACGATTATTGAGTTTCATATCTTCATTTGTATCATCTGGGCCTACAACTATGTACTGCGAGCACATCAAGAGAATGATTATCCCCAAAGCTCATCTACAAGAGAGTACTCAGCTCTACTCATCATCAGCTCCGGTGCCTTCCCGGTCCTCGAACTGCATAAAGTCCTCTTCACGCGCCTCATCCCCCATCACCGTCTTCCACACCTTCTGCACCGCGTCGATCATCGCATCGTCGAATGCAAGATCCAGACTCGGTGGTGGGAAGCGGATGACCCTACCGGCAGCGGAGGGGACGGGGTCCGCTGAAGCATTACCGGCACATCCAAGTTGAGTGAATCGAAGAGACCAAAGCACCCTGGCACCGACTTCATTACGCACTGACTGCAGGAGCTTCTGAATGGCTGATTCGAGTAGCGCTTGTCCTTCCGTACCTGGCAGAGACACACTACCGTATATTACACCTTTATGCAAAACTCACGTTAGCAATCCATATAATCAAACAGTGATTAAGGAATGTTGCTGAGATGTGCTCTTCATCAGGCTGTCAGAGGTGTAGATGTTTTCATCAATGCACTTCAGGCAATGTAGATAAGTATTCACATAGTCATCATGAAAGAGCAATATGGGTTCTGGTGTAAGGGTAACGAGGAAAATTAAAATGGAAACTTACATTGCCCAGCAGGACACTCGCCTGTCTCATTAGAGTGGACGATGAGATAGACTGGAGGAAGATTCTCCTTTTTAGATAGGGCATTCCCTGGGATCAGTACAACAGCGCCAGCGGGAATCGGTCCACCCTCTGATGTCGCTGGAAAGAGGATCTCTAGAGGTGAAGAGACAACTGTTATAGAACGGGCTACCTTGTGGTAGGTCGTTGAATCATCTTCGGTCACAGTAGGAAGGTCCCATTGGGAACCGACCAAGAAAGCGGTCCGAACTTGCTCTCCGTCAGTTAATTTCAACAACACACGATCGTCCTTCGAATCATTATCGTTTATCCCTTCTGGAACTTCAACCGCTCGAACACCTCTGTTGAGAACGTATACGCCGCCGCCCACTGCAAGTGCGCGACAGCCTACCTGAGAAATCTCAGAACCACCGCCGTACTTTGCCAAAACACTGCCAAAACCGGGGCCAAAGACACCAATAGACGCGAGATGTCTTTTTATCCGCGGAATGACGTAACTAGCAGAGGCTTGCTGAGGAGCGGATTGAGATAATGAAAGAGATAGCAGGGGATACTGGAGTTCAGAAGGTATGTGAAACCTAGACGTCAAGTAATCTGCGAACGGTAAGTCAAGGTCCTCGCCTTCGTCCGCTACATCGTCATCCTGTGAAGACTGAGTAACGTGACGAAGTAGCTTCATTAACATTCTCTTCGACTTCAGGGAGATGTTGTCATCCGTGAATACGTCCTCGCGGCTACTTGGCACGCGATCTAGACCAGCTGACGCGCCATCGCCGGGGTCGGATATGTCCGTTCCAGAGGGCCCGGGAGATCGGTATATCCACCAGCTCCCCACAGCTTGAAACTCCAATTGGCGATAGACTTTGGACGATACAAGAGTTGGGAGCAACTTCGACCGAGAATAGATCAACTGTGGGGATAAAGAAAGTGTATAAGCTCTAGGCTTTGACAGCCTGGTAGACGAATCAGGTGGAGCCGGTGGGGAGTAGATTGAAACATCCTCATATGGTTCTCGGCCAGGTTCTGGCTTGTGAGCGTCGTCAGCGATGCCTGAAACACACCATGCTGACGTGCACATCGCGACGGTGCGCTGAAAGGGCCATCTCACCTTGTTTCAATCCCTCGGCCCATTCTTCGGCTTCTTGGAGGCTGAACGCTGCTTCCGCACCACCATAATATGCATTCTTATCCACATGGAGTACCTTCTTACCTGACCGGGACAGGGCTCTGCCAGATTCGATGTTAGTAACTAGAACGCCACGTGGAATCGAGAAAGTTGGCACTCACAGAGCTAGAAGAGACTGGGCCAGCCCAGTGCCTGATATTGTTACATCCCATGGAGTTTCTGCGAGCGACTCCATACTGACGACACCTTGGATCGCCTGCAATACAGCTTTAAGAGTTGCAGTTGTGCCCTGCTAACTCAAATCCCATCACATTTGGAAGGTGAGCAACACTGTTCGCGTCTTGACCTCTCATACACATTTGTAGGGAGGACGAGGCACAGTGAGAAGAGGAAAAAGAAACCGCAAAACGCCCACATTATTGAATAAATGGTGGGAGCTGCGAAGCGCTAGTGGATCATGTGACTTTACATAGCTTCCCAAACTTCAAAGTATTTCTTTGAGCGACACCCCAGCTCCAGTTGTGGGTATATTTATAACACATTTTGAGACAGAAAATTTCGTCATACAACATAACTATTTGACTCAAGGACTAGAATAGCTAGGTAGCATAATAAAGTACGTATATTCTAGACCTTAGGCATTGCTTCAGGGTGGTTCGGGAGGTTTGGGCGGTGAATACACCAAACCTAAAAAGGCTAGTATGCGAGAGCCGAACATAGATTTCAGCGAAAAAGATCCTCTATTGCTAATTTCCCTCCTCACACCACTCCCGGCGCTTTGCGCAGGCATCCTGCCATCACACGTGGCAGTATGGTTTTCTATCAACGAGCCTTCATTGGTCTTGTTGAATGGGAGTGGTAGAGGATACTTGTCACCCTGTATCTGCTGCTCTGGATGGTAACATCTGATGGAAGCGGTTCGTTTGTGGTGATACATTCTGCTGAGCAGCCCGCTGCCAGTTGTGCATAGTAGCAGACTTAATAACCACGTATCTTCGATTATGCCCGAGAATGACGTCGTATCCCTCAGCACTATGTCTTCAGTGGGCAGGATGCGGCAGCTGGCTACCAGTAGAAAATACCTCCCTCGCATTCTCGTGAGGAGAGACATCGTATCTTGGGGAGCTCTCCAGACCCTCGCATCCTTGAACACCAACAGAGCGATAAATTGCAGACAGCAACCATGATCCAAATGTCATTTGCGTGGGGTCTTGCCTTCACTCCTCTGCGCCTTCCTCGACGATCCTAGCCCGGATGATCTTCACTTCATCGACAGGCCTGTCCTCCGCATTCGTCTTCACGAGTCCCATGCGCTGAATCACCCTCATGCCACTCTTCACTCTGCCAAAAATTGTATGTTTGCCATCCAACCACGGTGTGGGCGCGAGCGTGATGAAGAACTGGCTGCCGTTCGTGTTAGGACCACTGTTCGCCATGCTCAGGACTCCGGCTCCTGTGTGCTTCAATCCTGAATGGATCTCGTCTTCGAATTTTTCACCGTAGATCGAGCTTCCTCCGCGACCAGTTCCAGTCGGATCTCCAGTCTGCACCATGAAGTTGGGAATGATGCGATGAAAGATAACATTGTTGTAATAGCCTCGTTGAGCGAGAGTCGTAAAGTTCTTGCAGCTCTGCGAGGAGGGCGGAGTTAGTTTGCATGCTTTTCGCAGCTGAGATGGGTACTAACCTTGGGCGCGTGTTCATTGTAGAGCTCAACGGTGAACGACCCCTACGCTCAGTCAGTCACGAATTGCGGGGTACCCAGTTGGAAACCATTACCATTGTAGTATCGAAAGCCACGTCGGTTGCCATGGTTGATCCTATTCAGTAATAGAGGGAACTCGTTGACTGCGCGCGAATGTGTTGGATCGACGAGAGCGTTGGGATTCTACCTTTCGGCGAGAGAATGTCATCGGAGTCTTGGCACGTTTTTTGTACGAATACCTAGAACGACGACATTCTAATTTACCGTAACCAACATCACACACAGACAGTAGAGTGCTGTTTTGACTATTATTATTCTGAAAATGAAGGAGTAGGGAGATTTTTTTTCTTGCCCTGCAGATTGATAATTTGGCTCTACTGATCGATCGGAAGCCTGCCAACTACCTAAACTTGTGCTACCTGCTGTCTGGTTTTAGAGTATTCTGAGCTTCATTTGATACTGAAACCACCCTCAATTATAGAACACGATCTAGATTTGTTCTACGCTTCCTCGAGATAGAGATATAGTAATAAGGCAATGTCAAATCTTCTCTGCCCAGTAGAATAGACCTACTCAAACGAGCAACCAAACGATTCAGATTCTCACTAGTTTGAGAGTCGCCCAAAGAAGTGCTATTAGGTCGACGAAATGTTCATTGAAGTGAAAGAAGGAACTATATGAGCTGATGGTGTGCTCTGTCCAGTATCCCTATTTTTCACGAGACAAGAAGTAGAGAGTAGTGTTCAATAGGCGTTTCTAAGTCTTAGCCAAAGCTCTTCTGAGAATTAACATTGACATTAACTGCATGCATTATATCTTTGAGTAGCATAGTTGAGTTAGATAAGGACTAAAATGAAAGTCATTTTTCAGACCATGAAAACCCAATCAGCGGTTCATATAGGACCGCGCTTATGTTTGGTTTAGACAAGCAAGCCAAGTACCACAGATACCAGTATGGAAATACCCAATAGGGTACCATAGCTGGACTGTAGTGTAGCGCCTGCAGATGACTCAGAAGTAGAGGTCGAGGAAGCAGCGGTGCTCTGGAGAAAGAGGAAATATCAATATCAAGACAGATCTCGGCATGAGACGACAGTGGGATCTTACTGAGTTTGAAGCTGCAACAGATCCTGAGCTCGTGGCAGTTGTACTACTGGTTCCTGATGAAGAGACAGAGGATGATATAGACGACACCGCGGCTGAAGATGTCGAACTACCAGAAACAAGTGTGGTGTTTGAAGGCGCTCCGGTGGCAGATGTTGTCACTGCAGTCCCCGTCGCAGAGGCGGTTGTCGAGACGGCAGAAGAAGGACTGGGAGTGACATTATCACCACACTTCTCAGCAGCAGAACTGACGTCGTCACCGTAATATTGCCATATGTCATAAGTCAAAGCACAATCCAGGCATGCGTTCAATTCGGAGGTAAAGGTCGAATTGGAGCAGTAGTCTGCCGACCGCGCAGAGACGATAGCACCGCCTGGAAAATCAGAGCTGAGTCATTAAACGCTGAGTACAGAGAGACGTACCACAATTGGCATGACATTCATAGAGAGGAGTTCCAGGAGCGATACTTTGTCGCTTATGGAGAGGAAATGATCCTGGGAAGAGTAGCGTCGCCCAGGAGCCCGAGAGGACAGCGGCGAGCACAAAGTGGCTGAGGATGTGCATTATGGAAGGTATTTGGCCAGATAACTGACAGGTAAAATACGTTAACACAAGATGTCTTCGGTCAATGGAAAGTGTTAAAAGATAACAATTATTTTTGACCGCGAAGGAATCCGGGGGCTGTCGATGTTATCCTATGTCACACAGTACGGGCAGCTGCCTGAGAATAAATAGCAAGCTAAGCATATACTCCTAGCAGCGGCTTTTCCACGGCTCTCGTTGGGTAAAACATGCCGAAATTCGGAGACTATTTCGTTTTATGGACAGCGTTTACGGCCGTTCTGTAGGTAGCTCGGCACCATCGTCAGCCATCAGAGTGGTGCAGGACGGATGCAACCTCAGCCAAATAGACGGAAAAATCTCTGAGAGCGATATCTGTAGACATCAATAACCGCATGAAGTTTCTAACTCACTGAACCGACTCAGCTGATCTTATCAATCCAGGATCAGTCCCATTTCACGAGGAGGTCATCTCGCTGATTGGACGCCAACGTCGTATTCGGGCTCATAGGCTTCAGCCACCGACTTCGACAGCGCATCCGAGAAGTGTAGGATGTGGACATCCTTGGATTATTCAGGTAGCATCAGTTAGTTAGTACGCCCTTAGTACATGTGGCTGCGATATGCCTCATAACCGACCAATAACGGGTGCCTTCTGAATCTTATCTAATCTTATCTGATGGGCTCAGACCACCCTAAGATATTTAGTTGGTCTCACTTTTGTCCAGTAAAATTATTTCTCCAATAGCTCTGGAAGCTTAGCACAAATGGGACGGCCGAGGCAATTACTAGCTTTTCTTAATGCTTCTTTGTTCCAACCACGGCGATAGTAACCTGGCGAAGTGGCTGCCGATGCCGGGATCCGATGTATTGTGCTCTAATGGGGAAGGGGTCGGATTCGAAATCATGGACAGAAGAACGATGCCTCTCGTGTAAAGCATATAACCATGGTGGCATCTCTCCGCATTAGGAGGTTCACCCTGCTACTGATACATTTTCTGCTTGATTAGAGATCGGGTATCATAGCGGTCAGCACCATGTATCTGGCGATTCTGCTGGCGGGCGTCCTCGCCGCCTTTACTAATGCTCAAGAAGCCGATGACATGGGACCGGCAGCCTTCCTCTGGCCACCCGACAGAACCTGGTCTGCGGCCAAAGACAATACCCCGCCTTGCGGTTCCTCTGCGGGAGTCGGAAACAGGACGAGTTTTCCGCTTAGTATGATGTCCCATCCTTCCTCCGTCATGATCTAGAAGAAACCCGTACTAACAAAAGTAGCGAGAGGAGCTGTAGCCCTTGTACTGCAGGATGAATCGTATAGCATCAACCTTGCTATTTCGTACAGCAATGGTAATTTTACGAATTTCTTTTGCCATGTGTGACCTCCCATCAAGTAGTAAAACTGACTGAATACTAGACCCGCAAAGCAATGATGATTTCACCACCATAGTTCCGGCGAAAGACTTCCCTGAGCTGTATCCTGGCCATGAATGTTATTCTGTTCCCAACGCGCCGTCGAATATTACTTCAGGCTCAAACGCGACACTCCAAATCAAATACACTTCGGAGTTTGATACAACGCAGAATGAAACCTTCTATGCCTGTGCAGATATCACTTATGTGGCTCTTAGAGATTTCAAGACCGATATTCCGTGTTTCAATGTATCGACTGAAGATCCAGAAGTCGTCTCATCACAAATCGCGGGTGAACCCACTTCTTCAGCAACAAGTACATCAGGGACAGCAACGGGGGCAGTAACCACGACAAGTGCTGCTTCACACGGAAGTAGCAGCGGGATATCTGGAGGAGACATTGCAGGTATTGTCGTGGGGACGGTGGTTGGAGGTTCTCTAATCCTAGGCGTGCTCTTCTTCCTCTGGGGTCGTCACCGAAAGCGAGCGAGAAGAGAAGCAAAAGTCGCTATAAGGATGAAGGAACTCACGAATCCCATACAGAAAACTGCATCTGAGACTTCGAACACATAGCAAGTTCAAAGATGATCGCTGTCTCTCAGTGGGTTAAGGCTGAACAATTGTCTTTCTCGTCTTTGATTCACCCTGCCATTAATTACGAAAGTTTATGATGCTCTGTTAGCAGAAAGTTCCATAGGCAAGAAATACAATACTTATTGCAATTTGCAACACTATGCTCAATGCAAACGACAACTGGTTTTCCTTGATTGGACGGTGCAATTAAACTGGTTCTGTGGGAGGCGGACCTTGTATAGAAGTGGTTGCACGATTAACGGTAAGAGAGGTTGCTTCGATGGCCATGCAGAGAATGGTTAACAAAAAAAAGAAAACGAATTTCTATTTATTTCATCGTCAAATTTATTTTCAGCATCGTTTAGAGGTGGATCTTCAGCGGTCCACAAGGCAGCAATCACTGCCTTAGGTAAACTTATTGGGGAGCGCGCCACGCTGGAGACCGACCGGATCTCTTGGCAACTGTAAACCAAAGGCATCTTCACGACGGAGCTTAAGCTTACCTTTATCATACTCAACATTAACAAAACATGGCTTGATTTACGACGCGCAGAGTTCGGATAATATATCACTCGCAAATTTTAGAGCCTTCGCTCTTTTCTTCTCTGCTAACTTGTCACTCCTTACCGTTGCTGCTGCCTTGTTTCCCGAGGCCGACAGTCATAATGGCCACTGTGAGCCCTCTTGCGGAGTTCCTGGGGCAGATGGTCTACCAGTTCACCATCCTCAAACCTCTTCTCCCAACATACGGACATCTTATTGTTTCCGCTCTTTTTCCAATATACATAGGCTCCCATGCCTCGCTGTCACGACCATTATCGGCTGCGAAGCCTTCGAAATCTCGGAGGAAGGGACATGAGTCTAGTAGTGAGGAGGACAACGAAGAAGAGGGAGGGGGACCGATACAGAAAATGGAGGGATTGGAACCATCGGATGCACTGATGTTTCCTTTGATGGCCGGATTAACGTTGGGTGGGCTGTACTTGATCATCAAGTGGCTCGAGGATCCAGCGATCTTGAATAAGGTCCTGAGCTTCTACTTCTCCCAGATGGGGCTGTTCTTTGCCATTGCTTTTGTGAAAGACGCTCTACTGGTTCTAAGGTCATTCATGTTTCCCTCGCGATATAAATATGCTGGGAAGATCTGGAAGGTCAAGCAATTACAACACATCTTCACAAGTGCCGGCGAGGTTCGACCGTCGCCTCTCCCAGGATTCCTGTCAGCGTTGCCCTTACCGAAATTGATCAGAGAGATACTCTGGTCTTGCCGTGGCATCGCTTATCAGAGAGCTACGTTTCGATTTCGAGTACGCCGCATGGTAGACATCAAGTGTCCTTTCGGACTTCTCGACATTCTAAGCGGCTTCTCTGCTTTCTGCGCCGTCGGCTACTTTGCTTTTGTCACAAAGCCCTGGTGGCTTATGAACATTCTCGGATTCAGCTTCTGCTACGGTGCTTTGCAGTTCATGTCTCCATCGACATTCTGGACAGGGACCCTGATCTTAGGATCGCTATTCCTCTACGATATCTATTTTGTTTTTTTCACTCCTCTGATGGTGACTGTCGCAACCAAACTGGACGTTCCTATCAAACTGCTATTCCCACGCCCACCGGCCGAAGGTGCTGCTCCAGACGTTGTCTCGCTGGCAATGCTGGGCCTGGGTGATATAGTGGTTCCAGGTATGATGGTCGGACTCGCATTACGTTTCGATCTTTTCATGTACTACAGGCAGAAAGGCATGCAGGTTGCGAAAGCTGCAGGTAAAGGAGAGACCTTTGTCAGGCCTCAGTATCAACCTGCGACTGGAGGTTGGGGCGAACGGTTCTGGGCTCGGAAGAAAGAGTCTCCGCAAGCGCCTGAATTGGAGCCCCCTTACCACGACGCTCAGTCGTTTCCAAAGGTTTATTTCCGCGCCAGTCTAATCGGCTACACTATTGGTATGATTGCTACACTGCTTGTCATGCAGTATGCAGACCATGCCCAGCCGGCTCTTTTATATCTCGTCCCAGGGGTCCTTATCTCACTATGGGGAACTGCTTTCTTCAGGGGAGAGATTACTCCAATGTGGAATTTCTCTGATGCTGAAGAAGAAGAAGATGATGCAGGTGATGCCAAGAAACGAGAGGGTAGAGAATCCAATGAGCAGAAGCCGAAGACGCCCAAGGGAAGCCTGTTCTCTCGGTTACTTTCTGGAGACATCAAGGCTCTATCTGGAGAATCCGATAGCGCTGCCGGATCAACATCAGAAAGGAAGGATCTTAATTCTTCAACAACGGATCAAGGCACTGAAAAATTAGGAAGCCAGTCTGCCGAAAGCACTCACAGAAGCTCTAAGGACAGTGGTGAAGGCGAGAAATCTGACGAGCTCGTCTTATTCTCTATTTCCCTGCCTCGAAAGATTAAGTCTCAGCAGACGAAATCGTTGGAACACGAAAGCAAGTCTGACCAACCTCTTTCATCTTCAATAGCATCGCGTGATGGCGAACCGCCGACCAAGAGGGTTCGACGAAGCCCGAGAGGACAAGAATCATAACTCATGTTCTAAAGACAGGCCTTACTATTTGGTTGTCTTCCTTGGGGGAAATGTCATGACATTATCACTCTCAAACTGCATCCTTTGGAGTTCAGGTCGGATCGAGTTCGCGTTGATAGACATATCATTCGTGTGTATGGTAAAAAATGAATGTAAAATTGGACATGAATCTCCGATAATGGTATCATTATGTATGCTCTAGTGACCTCAAAACCCAGTAAAAGAACTACCTCAATCCTTCTAGTATGCTTTTGACCCGTTCCCATCTCTGCGTTGAGAGATCTACCAGTTTCCTCAATTCTTCTTTGCCCACAGCCAAACCACCATTCTTCTCTAGTTTCACGATTTTGGTCTTTCCCCCAGCTTCCTTATCCACCACGACGCAGACTCTCTCCTGGCACAAGTTCTCCTCAAACGCATCAGGGTCTGCAAGGATCCATTTCTTCCCCGCGACTTTCTGGGCGTGTTCCTTCTCCTCATCGATATCTGGAATAACGACGGCCCTCCACGCGGCCGCGGCGTCTGCTTCGAAGACAGAATAAGAGCTTGCCACGGGCATTCCCCGCAAGGTCAATTTCTTCGCTTCTGATAGTTCATCTGAGCAGACCACAATCTCATTATCAACATCCCACCAAGCCTTCGGTAGCTTTGTATCCCGTAGCGCAGCGAGCACGGCCGCCCAGGCGGCATCGAAGGGGTTACCTGCTAGCGAGATGATCATCACGTCGATATATAGGACCCAGAAAGCTTTTATTTCCCGCTTAGGAAGTTCTGAGCTGCTTTCTTGGCCTTCGTCCGTTTCCATCTGCTCCTCCTCGTTATGTCGTTCCAAGGAAAGGAAGTCTGGCGGCTGGTACCAGATGCGCAGATCTTCTGCACGAACAAGACGGGAGGTATGTAGAAGCGAAAGGAGCTGATGTGATAGCGACTGTGCGAGCGCAGATGGCGGGGCTCCGGGTATGAAGCCTGGTGCGCACCCCGTGCTCAACGACAGGTTAGGCACGAGTAGGTTGAAGTCCCGGATCTGCGAATCGTCCTCCTCGTCGACACCTTCCGTCATATCTCCCGTCTTGCGCTTCTTCACAGCGGACGATGATGCGGATACGCCCCATGCAGCAATATCTTCAGTGTGCAGGATTTCAGCTCGTACCCCGCAAACTGCAGCTGTGTCGCCAATTCTAACGACGGCGCTGCCGTTCGTGTGTGTCAATGACCCAGCATTTGCTGATGTGATGCGAAACTGGGAGGGTGAGCGACCATTGGCGCGTATGGAGAGTTGATTGCTCGAGGCAGGAGGCGAGAGGTGGGCGAGGAGATAGGCATGTGGTTGGAGTCGGGCGAATTGCGACGGCGGTAGAGAGAGTGATGGTGGGTGGTGAGGAATCGCGGACGGCTTGGAAGCCGCTGTTGTGCCAGCCATGCTGGTTTATGAGAGGGAGTAGATTAAAAGGAGGGGCGATCCCCAGGAAGGTTGAAGGAGAAGTTATGCAAATCTGTCAAAGTTCCTCTGATCTCTTCATTCTTCGCAGCATTTTGCGGCAGAATAATTTCCTATCAAAGGCGGTGAGTCATAAGCCATATGCACCTCATGCCCCCCGGTAATCTTAGGATGGAGGGGATCCACGAGATATTAATAATATTCTGCCAGATCATCCGGTAGAAGCTTCATGATTTTGGGAAGTTCCTTGGAATAGCAGGAGGTCATCTCACCTCCATATTTAGACCGCACCTACATACTAACAAGATTACTGGGGGGAAACGAGTAGCCTTGATGCAAAGGATTGGGCCCTTACCATCAGCCATCGATGTCAGTGTGACATTAGGTGCCTATTTATGGTTGGCTTTGCTGCAGGCTGAGAAAAGATGTAAATTGACAAACCATGCAGTGTTGCACCAAAAGAGCTAGCGTTGCTATTTACGATGGTCAGGCTTTTCAACATAAGTTCTGTGCGACATCAGTGCACTGACGAAGACAGGACAAATGTCCCGTAGGGATGTCAAGGTAAGCCAATATACTGCTACCATGCATTGTTACATTCTCAGTTTTATCCGGGGGACTTGAAGGGACTTTAAATGCTATTCTATCGGACTGGATCACAGTTCATTTTTGCAATGCAAGTCTCAAGCTTGGATAGTGTTCCATCTGTATCGGGCTTCCACCAAAGCAGAGAGTAAGGTAAACGTAAATACAGAGAGGCTTTCATTAATTTCTTTTCCCTTTTTGATACCAACCTATCCATGTCTTCAACCCATAAGGAATCTCAGAATTGATGTCGCCACAGCTATTTCCATTCTTTTCGAGCAATCCTTATGTCAAGCTTCGAGATCCGTTCTATTTTCACCAATAGCAGCCTCTACAATAGGTGATTGGGATCGGTGGTACTAAGCATTTTCTCCACCTTCGTCGCCTTCGTGTCTTTTCTTCCAGAAACTAGCTTTCTTCATCAACCCCTTGGTAACGGTGCCAACATGGCTTTTTCCCTTCCGCCCCTTTGATTCGTCAGGGAAATTCTGAATACAGCGGAGAACATCAGGCTTTGACTTCAGATCCTTCCAATATATCTTGACTGCTGATTCGAACACTGGCGCTAGGTCATGCGCTGCGCAGATCTTATCTCCTTCGTTTCTTTCCATCTTCCGCTGAACGATGTCACGCAGGGATCAAAGCAAGGTTCCGTTGCCCAAAGGCAGAGACACCATCTAGTTGACGACATCTGGAGTGAAATAAGGAGGACCGAGGTAGAATTCGTGCCCAGTTGAATTGAGACGGCGCTGGGCTTCCGCATTCCGGCCGTAGTGATGAAGATTTCGTATGAAAACCATGACGTTTTGGGTGAAATTTGGTTTCCGGAATAGCCCTTCGAGGGCCGTAGATCGCTTTGCTTCGACCTTCTGCTCGCGGTCCCATATCTCCTGAAACTCCATTCTGTGCGGACCACGGAGGAGGGAGGACATCCATACATCCTTTGACAGCTGAAAGTGAATAGGCCTCTTGTTTCTTGTGAGGGCCTGAACAGTAATTTCAGTAATGCTCCTACCGTTGGAGTCTTCGCTCTCGATCCATCCTTTGTGTGACAAGCCATAGGTTAGCAATCATGGCCGTTAAAGAAGAGCAGGTTGTGAGAAAGCTCATACCCAATAAGTAGTCTTTGGAGAATGTCTCGTACTTTCCACTTCCGAAGTCTATGACTACTTTCCTTATCTCTGCGAGATCCTTGGGCGGTTCTGAGTTAGGGGGTCGACGTGTTGAGACACGTGCTGGACAGGTGGTCGTATGAAAATTCCAGAGACAGTACGCTTCCCAGATGCTTTACGCCTCGCTGCCAATGAGGACTTTCCGCTGGGAGCTTCTGAGCTGTTAGGAGAAGGATCTGAGTCTGGGCGAACGATGATGGTGACAGTTGGATCGTGTTGACAGTACAATCTCGCATGACATTGATGGCTTCGTCCTTCAGCAAACGAACTGCTGCATTCATCGAAGGGGAATGGATCCAGAAACTGTATTCCTCGGGCTTTCCTCTTAGACTTAGGAGGCCTAGGATATCGGGGAACTTGGGGCTTCCGGCTTGGACTTCTGAGAGTAATTTGCTTTTCTGGTCATACCTAGACTCTTCTGTCGACTCAGAAACAAACCACCAGAGCTGCTCAGATGCCTTTTCTTAGAACTCATGTTGGGTATGATGTTCAGGGGCACGTATGTTTCAAAAACGAGACTGGTCGTGTAGTTAAAGGAGATAGATGGGATCAATAGTGTGGCGTGTTGAGGGCCGCTGAATCTGGACAATGAAGTCACCGGGGGGCCGCCCTCAGCGATGTGCTTTCTTTTTCTTATGGCCATGAGCGTGTACATTGGGCTTTTTGGTCAACCCAGACCAGGCCTTGACCTGGGTCTCGTTGATATCCAGTCCAAACTGTCCAATTAAACCTTGAAGTTCGAGATCGCGCTCGAGATCTTTGGGCTTGATACTGAAAGCTTTCTCAAAGATGGGCGCAAGGTCGTGGGCAGTACAAATTCTGAAGTCGCTGCTTTCGACTCTTCTTTATCCGACGCTGCAGTCGTTCGTCGAGAGTCTCTTGAACGAGATTCGCAAGAGACTTCGTATCCTAGACTATTGTTGTCTTCAGTTGATGGACCTCATCTAGAGTAAAATATAGTAGTCAGAGATATAAGCTGTCTATGACGCTGTCGAGACGGGCTTGGGAGGATTGTTCTCGGAAATGTCGGAGGTCGTAAAGAAAGACGTGAATTTTATACCAGAGCAACCCATTTGAACGCAGGCTCTCGATGCTATTATCCATGGTCATCACAGGTCCTAGTTTGCTTTCATGAAAGACAACATAATGATGACGAGAGGAGCGCAAAGGGAAATAGAAGAGGTAAAAGCTTTGAAGAGTGGTTCTAGCATGCAACTTCGCCAGCTCATGTGATCTCTATCGCTGTAGTGAAGATGTGTAAATGATTTTCTGATCGTACTATAAGCTGATATATTCCTGTTTCCTGCAATCAATGAGTCCTTTACATTTCACCCTCTTCTACTAGGTAATATCGGGTAGTGTGGACTTTATGGTTCAGCCGATATTTTTACGTCACCAAACTTAGGAAACAACGAACGGCAGCCGAGCCGACTGAGAGGGATAGAACAACCGTCCGTAAACTCGTCCATAAACTAGGTGAGGTAAAAAGGTTTTGTAAGGCAGTACGGATATATCATATAAGATAGGCGATTGTCTTCAAGGGCTCTTCTATAATATGTGCTATTTAGATTCCTAGAAATTATTTGTAGATTTATATTCTGGCCAATCGGGCGCCAGCATTTGTCCAGCATAACAAGAATCATACTGGGAACTTATGTCCTCAGCAAACCCTCAGTTTCATGCACATTAATGGCCCCTACCGGTATATTTGCGTAGTCCTATGTTACGCCTATATAAGTTCAAAAAAGGCTCTAAGGAGCTCACTAATGTCAACTGCATACTGTAATTGAATTTAGAGTGAAGCTTGAAGAGACTATAGATTTTGCTGAAAAAATTTCTCAACCGTAGCAATGTCCCGTTTCTCTACTTCAATATACGGCGCCTTGGGTAGGCGCTCGAAAATGGACTCGCCGGGAGTCTCGGAAGCCTCTAAAAAGACATCGTAGGTAACTATATAATAGCCTGCACAAGGTATAGAAGCCGAACAAACTGCAAGAATAAATCTAGCGCCATCCCATAGGTAATGTGGTTGCATGTGCAATCAGATCGATGCGCTAATCCGGCTGATCCTACTTGAAGTGAGGTGATAGGTACATTCCATATACCTTCAGTTATCTTTCACAACATGTCAAGGGAATAATTTTTAGAAAACGGGCTATAACTAATCTTCTTACTACTCGTAAATCGAGCGATAATCCGAGTGGCAGAGGAGCGGAGGTGTCCCGTGCAGAATGGTCTCACTAGTATCGCGGCCGTCTGTCACCTTGCGCCCATCCAATACGGATGTCGGTTTAGTGAACAAGGACGCCATCATCCACTTGGTCAGCCTTAACCCCAGTTTATCACGACCTAAACTCCCCGCTAATGCTAAAACCCCGACCATTGTCACCTCTCAGGAGGGATCCTTAATCTCTATTGGATTACACTACATGTGAGGGCGCTAAACCACAAACTATCACTGGTCCAAATCAATGTTCTTCTGTTCCTGGTCTTGCAGAGTTGCAGACGGTCCCGGTCCTGGATCATCGCCTTGAATTATGAGAGGTGAAGCTCAGTATCTGACTGATCACGGGACTTGCAGAATGCTGCAGGTCAACCGGTGCGAACGTCCCATAGATGCCGGCCGCCGGCGAAGTGGTTTTAGCTCCCCAGGGAAGATGAGATTACTCGCAAGACCCGACCAATGCATGCTGCAAAGGATGATAAGAGTGTTCTGAACTATCCTATTCTGGGCAAGAAGGGCAATATCTAAGTTATGATTTGTCCGCCCATTTTGGAATCTAGGCGGAAACTACATATCACACCCACCTAAAGTCTGCAAGGACTTTCTCCTCGCTAGAGCATTCGGACAAAATTCCGCTCATCACGCTGTTAGCGGTTCGGCGACAGCACGACCGCTGGCCCTGGCAGTTTTGCATAGTATCACCCTCGTCATGGTCCCGCATTCTGCCTGCCGGTCAAAGGAAGCTCTTTTCCCACACTATACAAAAGACATCCAGACCACCTATCCCGGAGGCTTGCCGATCCTGTCTTCTTTCGATGCACTTTTCGAATGCTGTTCTTGACATACAGTCAATTTCGTCGTCTGTACGCCATTGCAGACCGAGTCGAGCAAACATACAGAGCCGAATATACTTGGAAGACAGAATACCTTGACGGCAGCTGCTACCGGAATTTTCTCTTCTAAGACGCTCACGGGAACTCTACGGCGTGACCTACACCGTTGCTAAAAGCAAGACAAGCATTGAGTGCCTTTTTCGATAGTGAAGGGCGAACGGTCTCAAAGGCCGCTTTATGCGGGCATGAGTCGTGACCAGGAACCCTGATAATAATCGAATTTTGCACGGATGCGCTCCAGCCGGTGATTCCGCCACAGTGTCAGATGTCTCTGTAGAATGAGCGGGTATAACTTATAAAATGGCGGTTCTGTACAACTCCATCACTTCGTTGGTCAAACGTATCAACGTCCCAATTACTGCTTCGAGTCCTCCAGCACAGATTGCTGCTAGCAGGGAAGATCCGTGGTCAAAATCGGGCAAATATGCTCTCGGCTGGGTCTATTTCTCGATAGTACTGCTTGTGATCACCACAGCTATTCGAATCTACCATCTCTGGGGGGACAAAATACGAATGGCCTTGTATAAGGAAGAAAGGCTCAATCTGTCTCATGATGTTCCTTTTGGATTCGATTTCGAGCTCACGAGCGCTGCTACCGACAGCTCGAGCAAACAATTCTTCCCTGCCAATGGCCCTCTTCCGCAGACACAGAGACAGCAATCGAGCATTTCCAGCATTGCTCCGCTGAACAACGCAATCGCTTTCATCAGATGGATATTCTACAGGCCTATTCCTGTACTCAAGATCTGGAAACTAGAGGTCGTCTTCCCGTCACTAGGAGTGATAGCTATCGTGCTCGCTGCACTCGCATTCGTCACCCTGTATTGTTTCGTGCCTAGACCGTTATACTATCCCAGCATTCGATTTGGCTCTCCACCGCTGGCGATTCGAGCTGGAATGATCGCAGTCGCCATGGTTCCTTGGATCGTCGCACTCAGCACCAAGGCCAACCTGATTAGCATGCTCACGGGAATTGGCCACGAAAGACTCAATGTCCTGCATCGCTGGGGTGGCTACCTTTGTCTCTTCCTCAGCCTTGTCCATATGATTCCATTCTACGTGACGCCTATCTGGACTGACGGGGCTCTCCCCGTATTTCAGCCGTACTTTGCGACGAATATGTATATCTACGGATCTGGCGTCGCGGCCTTCGCACCTCTGGCTTTCCTTTGCGTCCACTCGCTTCCAGTCTTGCGCGCATGGATGTATGAGCTTTTTGTGTTTCTGCATCTGCCCGTTTCAATTATATTTGTGGCGATGCTTTTCTGGCACTCCAAGGGATTTCTCACATCCTGGAATTATCTCTGGGCCACAGTGGCAATCTGGCTTTTGTCATGCCTTATTCGCCTCTTCTATCTCAACTGGATGTACCCTCTCCGGTTATCCTGGCTCATCGGAGAGGAATCAGCTGTGACGATTCTCCCGGAAAATGCTGTCAAGGTCACTATTCCCACACAGATGAAATGGCGACCAGGCCAGTACGTCTATCTGCGTATGCCTGGCATCTCTCTGTTTGAAAACCACCCATTCACAATTTCATCGCTGTATAGCGAACACTTTCCATCAAGTTATGGGGAAGAATACCGGGACCTGACTCTCGTATTTCGGCCGTTCGGAGGATTTACCCGCAAAGTTCTTGAAACGGCGATAACGAAAGGCCCGTATAAAACATATAGGGCGTTCTTGGACGGTCCATATGGAGGTATGCAGCGAGATATGGCAGCTTTCGATGATGTTGTCTTTTTCGCTGGAGGCAGCGGAATAACAGCAATCGCAAGCCAGCTGCTTGACTTAATCAAGAAAATGAGAGACGGAAAGGCTGTGACGAAGTCAGTACGAATTGTCTGGGCTATGAAGAACACCGAGATCATGGAATGGTTCAAGGAGGAACTGAGAATATGCAGAGAGTTTGCTCCACCGAACTCCGTTCACTGCCAGTTCTTTCTTACCGGTGACCGACAAAGTGTACCAGCTTTTGGTACTCATTTCCAGGCACACAATGACATTCTCAACTACACCGTCAACGAGGCCTTGCAAGAGACTTGGGACAAGCGCAACTCTGTCCTCATTCGAGAAGAGGCTGCCGGTGATCCCGAGAGAGAAAAGGAGCTGCGTCGAGAAAATGAAGACGCTATTACTTCTCTCCCGCAGGCATACATTCCGCAGGCTGCTGGACCTGCGAACTATTACCATCCTTACTCTCCATACGGAGATCGGCGCTTTTCGACTTACCCGCCTTATAGTTATAACTATAACACTAACACTTCCTTCAACTTCGGCCCTCCCTTTGCAACACCTTCCCAGAACACCCTGCCGCAGTTCGCCTTTCTCCCTACTCAGAAGAAAGACAGCTGGCGGACTGAATATGGAAGACCGGACATTCCATCTATGCTCAATGACCTCTCCAAAATCTTCGGCCGCCGCACATGCGTCTTCGTCTGTGGACCACCGAGTATGAGAGTCGAAGTTGCCAGAACTGTGGCCGGATTGCAGCGACTGGTCATGATGGACGCATCGAAGGACGAAATCTTCCTCCACGCCGAGAATTACGCCCTATAATGAACATAGCCACAGTTCCTATGATTAATGTACAGTACGACGGTGTCACGGGGCTGAATTCAAGCTTAGTCCGGGAACTACCATACCATACGACAGGACCCGAGCAATGGGGAGGAAACGACGCCACCATGCACATATTGGCCCAATTGCCCCGGGGGGAGGAGGGGGGGGGGGGGCGGGTTTGCACATATTTTTATCTGTACCTATGGTCTCGTCCTTCGATGGATTTCATATACTTCTTTCGTGCTTTCTTTTGTCATCTTCTGTCTTGAGGATACCCGTGAGGTTTTGATTTGGTAATTATCTACATTCCCTGCTGTTATCGCCAATGACATAGTATTTCTTTCCTCACTCTGCATGTAGGTATGTGTGTTTCAGATTACGGAATATCTATAGTGTTCTGAAAATGATGCAGTTCCGAAAAGTGTCTAAGAATATCATATGCAAATCTTAGCGGAGAGAGGTGAACAGAGACTCCTCCAGCCAGTAGCGTTATCTGGGGGGATGGATGATACTCGTATGTACAACGTGGGTATCGTATGTATGTATGCGCATTAAACAAAAACAAAAAGGAGAGATAAAATGCGCCCAAAGTGCTCATGAACGTAACTCGTCTGCCTTCCGCTTCCGATTAGGCGCCTCTTCAGGATCGAGGATGCGACTGTCACCGAAGCTCTCCACACCATGGTCTTCTTGGTCGTCGCCGTCCTCCACTTCGACCTTTTCCCAGTCGTCATCGCCGTCGTCACGCTCCTTCTCTCCTACGTCGACAACTTGCATGGGAGAGGAACTCGTAGAGACGTTCACCTCCTTTTCCCTTGTCTGAATGTCGTCATCTTCCCAGTCCAATTCCAATCTGACGATTCTGGCGCCAGTGGGTTTTAATCGCCGATAGTAGCCCTCAACGACCCCATCCTCAACCTTGAAGCTCCGCGCAACGTACCATCGCAACCCTTCCTCGTTCGCTTCGTGTACGTGCGCTGTGACGCTGCGGATATTGTAGTGTTTGACCAGACCAGAGACACGGTAAGAAGACTTTTCACCAGGTGAAGGAGGCGTGGAAAATAGCAGAGAGTTTAGAAGAGACGCTGCTACTCCGTGTCTGCGGTGTGGGGAGAGGAGATGGAGGGTTTGAATGTAGAGATTTGCCGGTTCTCGTGAATCACTCTTCTTCGCGTCGTCTGGTCCGGTTGTCTGCTGGATTTGTCGCTCAAGGCGACATCTGATTCCTCCTATCACTTTATCCGTCCCAGCTCCAGAGGGTGCGTCGTCACGTCCAGCAATTGATGCTCGTTCGGGGGCGGCAGCCACCGGGTGACCATGGTAGACCGCGACGCGAGATAAGGACGCGATGACCGGGTCAGTGATTGTCGCCGTATAGAACGAGCTGGGATACCGGATAGGGAGGAGTAGACCTGTAATGCGGCTCAGGGAAGGTATATGGGCTGTGCGAACGGGGTCGATGGTGATATTGGGGTGCGGGGTGGGGTAGCCCGCTTCGATGGGATGTGGATATGGAAGAGGTTGGAATGCGGTGTCCGTCGCTGCTGGCGGTTTGGAAGAGGAAGACGACAGTGGTAAGACCACAGGAGGCGGATGTATCGGAGGCTTTGTGTTTCTTGAGGAATTGAGGCTGCTTGACAGCCCTTGAGAGGGTGACGTTGGTGTTTTGGGCTGCTGTTGCGACTTGAAGAACTGGTATGCCATGGCGTGGTTGAAGAGACGGAGAGTCCCCTGAACAAGATACAATGGATTTCTACCCCATTAATTTCCAATGAGTCACGTTGCTAGAGACGAGACGACTAGCGAGGGGTGAAAGGGTCATGAGGGGCGTACAATGCGTTAGGCATCGACGCAAGCAGACGTGCCGGGCCTCGGAGATGGATAAGATAAGATCGGGATGAAAACTGGAGCGCGGAAGAAGGTCGGCACCCCGGAGAAAGCAGAGAGCGCGGGCTTTGGAGACCCCATTCCTCATCCTGTCTCCGCATCGGGCTGATTCAGACATTCCGTCCAACGCTGGAGGATCGGTGGTGTTGACATTTCTTGGGTATAAATTGGATTCTGGTGAGTCGTCCTTGTTATCGCTGTAATTCTTCTCTGGTCTGGTGTTTACTAACCCCTGCGCCTGTCGCCGCAGCCACCAGCCTTTCGCGAACGGTTTTGGCAGCAGTGAATACACCAGGGCTCTTATTCACAATTCTTGTCTTAGAGAGGTCTATGCCCGATCTGTCGCCGAGTCGCAAAGCAGACCACAGTCATTTCTGTATCCTGTCGCATTCATTAACCTTCAAGTGGAATTGAAGCTAGCTGTGAATGGTAACAAACCTCAATCACAAAAGCCGTCCCTAACATTAATCACAAATTGCGACACATGGAGGATTAAGCATTGTCCTGAGGGATAAACAAAAAAGGGAGTGGTGAGGGTATTAGATCATTGTGGAGAACCTGTATTGTTTGTCGCGCCCTCTGGCACGGCGCAATAGGTTGGGTGAATTTTCTGCTTTGTCCTCAAGGAGGTGAGTAGGATGCCATGGTCTATAGACTGCCTATTGATAGGGCATTTGCATTCACCCATTCAACCTGGAGTGTTCTCCAGCCACTGTTTGCGTTTTGCTATATCTACTTGATCTGTTCCCCATGCTTGAATGTCTCATCATGTTCTTCTACTTCTCTATCTATTGACATCTTCCAAACATTACACTCTCTCCAATCTACGATTCTTGTTTTCTTGCTGGTCAAAAGAACAAGATGGCTCACAAAAAGTTCCTTCAATCGCTTGACAAACTGTTTTCTGACGATGAGATCTCTTCAGACTCGAGTACTTCTTCGGAGATGGCTGGGCCAGAACTCGCGAAGGTGGCTGGAGATGATGGGAAGCCTTTCCCGGCAGGCACTATTGCAAAGCTGGTGAGTATACTCTGCATGGCCTGGGAAGCTACAGGATATTGTGTGTAATGGTTCTAACTGTCTCAGACGAGTGATATTCTTAATGACACGTTCTACAACATCATTTATGACATAGTTGCGCAAGTCCACCGTGACGAGAAGATGGCTCGCATGCGATCTGCTGTAGTTGTTGCAAGACAGAAAGCTGAAGAAGAGGCGGCTCGACTTCGGGAAGAAAATGGATCCAAGACCAATGGCACGACTAAGTCCGGAGAGGCGGAGTCTGAGAGCCATTCCGACCATAACATCAAAGTCGAGACAGAGGCTGCGATCTATGATAATGGCAAGGTCTATCTGAAGGGAAATCCGCTTCACATGACCAAAGAAATCATCTGTCCTGACTGCCGTTTGCCGCGCCTTCTGTATCCTACGATCGGAGTTGGTGCTCGTCCTCCACCAGACCCCTTTCGAGAGTACTGTGGGAAGAGGCCAGCGGTTAGCAAACCGGGACTTGATATTCATGGTGTTCCTTTCGCTACAGACAAGACCAACCCCAAGAAGAAGAAGAACTCAGATACTCCTGCTTCTAGCCCGCCCTCCACACCGGACGGCTCTGGCTCTTTCACGGAAGTGCCAGTGGCGAGGGAGATTCCTACTGTCAAGTGCCCGCACTGCCCTCGCTACTTCATTGCCACTAGGACTGCACAGCACATGGATCGATGCCTGGGCTATTCCGGTCGAGGAGGAGGCCGGACTAGGACTCCTCAGGACAGCGGAGCTAGCACGCCCAATCCAGCACTACCAAAACGGCCACGGGAAGATGATCTCATTTCTACCGTCACGAAGAAGAAAAAGCCGAATACGCCGAAGAAGATAGCCAGTAAAAAACCTCCATCTTCCAGCAAACTCAGGAACGGTACTACCCCGGACATGGCAGCTGCTATGGACTCTGAGTCGAAGAAAACTTCCACCGCCGACAAAAACGTCAAGAAGGAGAAGTGATACAACAGCCGATTACGCATTACGGAGATGTCTGGTTTTCCTTGCTTTGTTTCTTTAGCTTTTGTTTCACATCGGTAAAAAAATTCGAGAAAAGACGCTCGTTTGGGACTACGCACATGCATGAGGATATTGAAGATACCAGCATATGAGGCGTCGCAGGGAATTTCATTACGGACTTGTCATGTTCATACTGGCGAGTTATGGCACTGGGAGTTTTTGTTGCTTGCTTTGTTTTTTCTTTTCAGGTTTTTGTATAGAGTATGGTGTACAACAACCTGGCGTTGGGTGTTTGAACTTCCCGTGAAGTAGATGGAGCGTGGTACTGTATATTCTTAGTAACCTTTCATCTGGAATTATCATTACGGGTTTATTTTCTAAAAATTGTCAATGGTTCTATATATATTATTTTATTTTCGTAGGAGATTGTAAGACCGAGTTGTAGCTACGGAGAACTTGATATGGCTGCAGGCAGGCAGCGGAGCGGAAGCGCCACAATTAAAGCATCTCCGTGGTGGGTCCGGAGAACATCAGCTCTCAGCGCAAATTGCCAAAGTCCACAGAGCTTCAGCAGTCTCAACATTCAAGAAGGTGCGGAGGGAGCATACTGATCCTTTGAATTTTTGCTTTCTCTGACGACCCGTCTCACTCTTCCACTCCGATTCCTCCTAATCCCTCCGCTACTACGATGCCCGCAGCAGACTTTGTCGCATGGGGAGTTCCCCGCCTCTCCCAGCTTCTCCCTCTCGACGAAGAATCTCTGATGCAAATAATCACATATTCTGCGAGTTTATCGAAGGACGCCTGTGCGGAACACTTGAAAAATCTCCTGGGAGACTCTCCTGCGGCTCTCGAATTCATTTCCTCTTTCAACTCGCGGCGAGGTGGCGGCCAAACCCCCGGGCAGTCGGGAAGCGTATCACCTGCTGCTGGTGGGCGCGATGGCAATGGAAGGCAGATGAATGAGGATAGGAATGTACACAAGAAGAATAAGAGGACAAGGAACCCAATTCATAGTGCGGGCCCGCTGCGAAGACCGGAGAATTATGGGAATGTTACGGGTGGATACATGAAGTCGGACAAGGATGAGGTATATATGCCTACTTCGTCAGCCCGGGGAGGCAACAAACGGGATATGGGAGCTCCTGGAGCTAGTGCATCGTTGTCAGATGCTCTGTCGTTATCGGACAAGCCTGCTGCGCTGCAGGTGCCGCAGACTACGACTTCTGCTTCCCCGAATGCCTCGTCGCTTGTATCCTCACGGACTCCGTCTCCTGGGCCGAAGTCGAGCACAAGGACGCCACCATCGGCCGCTGGCCCGCTGATATCAGACTATCTACCGAACGTGAAATCGAAGACAGCAAAATCATCGCGGCAGACTAGTTCTGGCACATCGACACCCTCAAAGCAGTCCATTACCACAGGCAATATTGCGGATTTAACTGCTGCTATCGCAGCTCTGGAGGTGTCCACGAATCCAAGTCTCAGTAAAGAGCAGCGAAAGTGCAACTGCAATGCTAGTCTTCATCCACTGTTTACACCGGCTCCTAATTGTTTGAATTGCGGGAAGATCATTTGCTCGTTGGAAGGTCTCCAACCTTGTTCCTTCTGCGGGGCGCCGCTTATATCTAGCGAGGATATACAAAGTATGATAAGAGAGCTCCGGGCAGAACGCGGCAGTGAGAAGATGAGAGCACATAATGAAAGTCTACATCACGACGGCGCACCGGGACTGGGCCCATCTTCTAGCAAACTTGAAGCCGCTAAAGCTCACCGCGACAGACTTCTTGCTTTCCAGGCTCAGAATGCGCAGCGTACGCGTGTTGTAGATGAGGCTGCAGACTTTGAGACGCCGAATGTAGCTTCGACGCAATGGATGAGCCCTGCGCAGAGAGCGCTTGCGTTGAAAAAGCAGCAGCGTATCCTACGTGAGATGGCAGAAAAGGCACGACCAGAATGGGAAAAGAAGAAGACAGTTATGAGTCTAGATATTAAGGGTGGTCGTGTGGTGAGGACGTACCAGTCTTCGCCAGCTGACTCCTCTAAAGAGGAAGAGCCAGATGCGGAAGAAGAAGCGCTTGCTCGCGTCGCCGCTAAAGAGAATGGAGATCAAGCAACAACCAGCACGAGCGGTGCGGCATTCGGGAAGAATCCTCTTCTAGCGGCCGGGGGTCTGGTGCGACCTGTCTGGAAGGCTCCGGCAGGAAAGGAGCCTGTGGCCAATGCGCCGAAAGAGAGAAGACAGATGTGGAGACGCGTCCAGGATGATAATGACGACAATGAGCAATGGGTCTTGGATGGAGGATTGCATGGATATGGAACTGAGAGCGAAGCGACTTAGGGCAACTGGTAAGAGGATGTATATCCTTTTTTTCACCATGCGATGCTGCCGATCGCAATACCAGTTCATGAAAATCTGACATACTGAGAAAAACGACTCTATAATGGTCACTTATGCCTCTGTTCTTGTTGCAGGACTGTCGACTCAGAGCCGTGATTGTGCATTCCCCGCTGCCTGACAGTTCTGCAGATCAGCTGCATAACCTCCACAAGATATCGGGCGCTGTACTCGGTTTACTTTTCAGCGGCTCTAATGCAGGGCGTGAACATATATCATGCTGCTTCCTATGTGCTCTCCGCGCCACGCTTGAGGTCGCTGAGCACCCTCCATTGCTGCCAAAGCTCTGGTCAATCGGCCATAATCACTACGGTAGTAGGATATCAATGGCTAGGTTCTTATCATGATACGCATGGAAGTAAGATCCTGTGCGTGGATTCCACATCTGCTATCTATGGCCACTCTTCTTGCAGTTGTAGATATTGTGCCCAATATGGCTAGAGCGCAGTTGGGACACATATCTGAGCAGGCTACACCGACACACAAATGAAAAAGATTCTGACTCAGGTCTTCTAAGACACTGTCCTTGGTTCGCTCACCGAATATTCCGTAAGAAGTAGAATCATTACGCACACGGTTGAGGCATGAACGGAGGGAGCATTGACTCCGCCGTGAGTAACCGAGCTTCGAACGGGGTATATAGATAGGCACCTCTTTGCCCCATCATCTCCTCCTAAAGAGAAACGCCAAATGCCCAATTCACATTCTTACTCCCTGCTGCTTATCAACCCCGGACTTTCTACTGCGCGGAGTGTGGGGAACCACTAGGAACTCTCCGCTCAACGGTCTCCCCGCTCGCTTTCCGCCGGCTATCCTCGGCCCCCATCTGACATCAGCGACGACACAACCACACGATTTCCAGATGATTGTCCAGCCTCTGTTCAATTGCTTATCTCTCGAGCGGGTGGTGGCGGGGTTATGTGTCATCCTTGGATTACTGGTATGTCTCATTATCCATTGCGGTTCGTCCAATTCTAATCAAGCGTAATCTGCATCAACGTTTGAGTGATTAGTATGCTAAATATATCGTTTTTGGATTCTAGACATTCGGATACTGTCTCTACAATAGATTCTTCCATCCCCTGCGCCACATAAATGGCCCATTCTTAGCGACGGTGACGCCTTGGGTGCAGCTTTACCATGGATGGAAAGGAGATCGTCATATCTGGCTACATGGCCTTCACCAGCAATATGGCTCTCATGTCCGGGTAGCTCCCAATTTTGTGTCTGTGAATACAGCGCAGGGCTTGCATGATATCTATGGACATGGAAAGCGACTAATGAAGGCTGACTTCTACAATTCTTTCCCCGCTATCAAGGGAGTATATAATACCCACAATGTCATTGATAAGATCGTGCACGGCAGGAAAAGACGTGTGCTGAGTCAGGCATTTTCAGATAATGCGCTCAAGGGTATGGAAGATGTTATGCTCTTGCATGTTCGTCAGTTTTGCGCCATCATGGGGGATGAACTGTATGGAGATGCGACGACATCTAATAGACAGCTGAGGGGTGCTCCGGTCTGGAATATGGCTGACTGGTTTGGCTATCTGACATACGATGTTATGGGGGAACTCTGCTTTGGAAAGAGTTTCGATATGTTGATTGAGATTGGAAGGAGGAAGATGATCTCCCTCGTTGACAGGGCTGCTTATCGACATTATGTGGTATGTCTGGACACTCTGCCGATGAATAGTATTGACGAAAACTGACGTGGTTATACCCCAGTGCGGGTTGTGGATGCCTTTAGACCGATGGGGCTTGGATAAAATTTTTATCAGGAAGCTCACGAACGACCGATGGAATTTCATCATGAACTCTCGCGTTGAAGCCAATCAGCGAGCCAAAGAGAGAACTCAGGCCGGGCATGAGGCGAAGAAAGATTTCTTCTACTACCTCCTCAATGCTAAGGATCCTGATACCGGAAAGGGACTGGCGACCCAGGAGCTCTGGGGAGAAGCCAACGTATTGATGATCGCAGGAAGTGATACCACTTCCACTGGTCTTGCGTCGACGATTTTCTACCTTGTCCGCAATCCAAGGGTGCTGGAAATGTTGAAGAAGGAAATTCGAGAAAACTTCAACGATGTTGAAGAGATTGTCACCGGCACGAAATTGAACGAGCTCGTATACTTGAAAGCATGCATTGACGAAGCGATGCGCCTGGCCCCAGCAGTTCCTGGCGCCATTCCCCGTGAAGTCATGGAAGGAGGTGTCGAGGTTGACGGCGTCTTTCTCCCTGAGGGAACAAACTGTGGAACTCCGACTTACTCCATTCATAGACAGCCGGCATATTACCGTGAGACGTTGTCATACGTCCCTGAGAGATGGATCGAAGGTGCTATCTGCCAGACCGCAAAGGATTCATGGCAAACCACGAAAGAAGATCTTGAGATTGCGCGACGATCCTTCTGCCCATTTAGTATCGGCCCGAGGGGATGTATCGGGAAGAGTATGGCGTTGATGGAGCTCAGACTGACCATCGCGCGGATGATGTTCTTATTCGATGTGTCCCTAGCGGATCGGATTGGCGAGGACGAACAGGGCCATCTTGCCATGGTGGACCATTTCACGAGTCAGAAGAACGGACCAAATATTTTCATTCAGAAGAGGGCTGAAACTCTCTAGTCTGGTCATTGTCGCTGCCAAGAACGAGGAAGCGCTGTAGTATAATCAGTGGCGTGCTTAGAGCAGCATATGTTTCTTTGTACGTAGGAAGGGCTAGTTTCTATTTGGTTGTGCTATAGTCAATGATATTAAACTTTTTCTTTCTGAAAGTTCATACACAAAGTGCCAGTTAGTGTTCGTAAATGGTGTTAACCTCCAGTTTGATCCCGGATGTGTTTAGGGCATTAGAGCATCTAGGCGTCTAGACCGTTCGACTTGTACACATGGAGGCAAGAAAAAGAAATTTCCCGAGAAGATTAAAAGTACAAAAGCCACCACTGGTACATTAAGTTATCACATTACTAGATCATCATGTTGGGGGTTATGATAGTTCCATCCCCAGAATAAGCGCTGCAGCGGGATAAGTACCTCCGCAGAGGCCACGTTCACACACCCCCTCAGACGCGACTCGCGCCCGCACCCCTTCTGTTTGATCGACGAAACCCACAAAATTCCTAATAAATAATACCAGCCTCTGCGCCACAATCGGAAAAGCCCCGAAGATTGGTAGATGCCTGATGTAGGATACTATTTACTTCACATCTGCGGCATGGTGTTGTGGCAATTATCGTAATTTGTGACCATGTTGTCGCCCTTGGGTGTTACGCTCATTCAGTCTTCCATCCTCAACGCCATCTCGAATATCCTTGCTCAATTCATTGATCAGTATAAGCATGATGTATGTATATTGTGTTCTTTCTTTCGGTTCTTGCGTCTTTTTTTTTCTTTATACCTAATTGTGGTTCCACTATCGACGCGCTTAATCTCATACCCATACTGCGGGTGTACGTTTCATGTCCATGTACAGCCAACGCTTCGATTTTCGATCTATAATTTGCCTTAGAAACTGGGAACTTGCAAGCTTTTTACTTTCTAGTAAGGTCCACGCTAATACACCTTTCAGAAACCATTCTCTCTCAATGCCATCGCTCTGATCCAATTCGTTACCTACGCCATCATCATCGTCCCGCCCAACTTCTCATGGCAGAAGTACATCGAAGCCAGGTTTCCTGGCGCCCCTAGTACCAGAGGCTGGCGACGAGGACAGACGTCTGCTACTTCATCCGTCATTAATTCCTCCCCAGCCTTTCTCACGGCACCCAGCTCTCCACCAGTTGACCTGCTTGCGCGAAAGGAGAAACCTGCGCAAGATGCAGCACTAGCGGCAGGTTCGAACTCTGGATTGCGGAATTTCATCATCAAGTTCATGCTCGATCAAACGATCGCGGGTTTCGTGAACATTGTGATGTTTGTCGTCCTGATTAATCTACTGAAGGGGGCGAGTATTGCTACGATTTGGGGTGCTATTGGCGAGGTATGTATCCGCGCGCATATATATTGTCCGCGAAATCTGGAGTTCTGGCCGGTAACAAACATCTGGATGTGCCTGAACTCTTACTAGACCTTGTGGCTACGTTACAGATACTAACTCCTCCCCAGGACTTCTGGCCTCTGACCATAGCTCGCCTCAAGTTCCGTCCTGTGGTGTCAATTTTGATGTATACAGTCGTCTCTGTCGACCGGAGGGTCGTTTTTGGCAGTGCATGTGGAGTGATATGGGGCGTTTACCTTAGTCTCTATGCGGCAGTCTAATGACTCGGAAGACTATACGTTCGTTAGCATTTTCTTTTCTTTTCTTTTTTTTCCCCGCTTCTTATTCCACCATTCGAGCTTGATGCCGAATCCGATTTCTGTCGGTTATGATACTTCTGTTTATAGAGCAGTCTTTCCTGAATCGCAGGGTTTTTCTTTTTGTTTAACTGTCACTGTTCTTAATGATGGTAGACTAGATAGAGTATGTGTTGGCATTAGTGTCAGATACTAGCTGGCTCACTATCTGCTTCTGTAGTTCCGGTGCAAGAAAATGGCCTGATTCATAATTTTATGAGATACTTGTGTACTGTTTCAATATCAAGGAGTGCTCCAATGCTTCCATAGTTATTTCCAGGGTATCTATTAATGACATAAATAATCTATCTATCTCTCTACCATATGAGTCCTTCCTATCTCCCTAATCTGAATTGGTGCAGTATGTTAAGGGCCCTACATATCGAGTCCCAAAACACATCTTCGGAATAGGATTTCTCCAATCAATAAAGATATTTTTGAGACTATCAATGCTTCGTCCTTTCCCGAGCATAGCTATATAGCTTATGGGAGTAGAAACAACATCCATTTCCCACAAATGCCGTTCTATAATATCCTTCTGCATCGGCATCAGTACTCTTCCATTATACGTAGCATAGATCACATAAGCTCGTTGTTGTCCTGGTGGAAAATAGCTCGCGTGTTGTCTGTGCACGTCGCGAAACCGGCGCATTGTGGCCTCAGTATCTTCCACTACTGAGAGAGGGTGTTCCCTATTAATGCCGGGGCATGGAGAAAAGTGCGACATGCCCACAGCATATGGTGAAATGATAATAACAGCCGTACTGTCATTCATGTGTTGGGTTCGAATGCCTTGAACTCCATTGGCGTTGAAACAGGCGAAGAGTGTCTGACCGACGCCTACTTCAAGCATTGCTTCGACGATATATCCTGTGGGGAGGACTGGCGTATCGCCACTGGTTGGAGATGACATTGGGGATCTGGAGAGTTGGTTTCTGAGAAGTAGGATTTTTCGTTATTCCAAGTGGGTGCAAGTATCCTTTGGAGGATGATGGCGTAATATCTTGTGTGCCTAGAAATAAGAAGAGAAAATCTGATCAAGAGTAAGCTGTCAAAACTTCCACTTTATATACCATATGTACCTGACTCATAATTACAGTGTCGTCTCAAAATGGTCATTTGTCATTTCATTTATATAGGTTAATTCGAAGGGAGGTGCAGTGAACCATGGCTTCATGACCCGGGTGGAAAATTAACTAGGTTCCATATAACCTGATTATGACTCTTGTATTCTCCGTCACATTAGCAGTTGGCATTAACACAGTGAATATTTCCTTCTGCATCTATACGATAATTAGTGCAAATTGCCTAGCTTGATTGTTGATCACAGAGTGTTCTATGTTAGAGACACCTAATATCCGTCTATAAGGGTACCCCGGGTTCTTTCATTTGTCCTCGCTTAATGGCTTGACATTCCTATCTAAATACTCCGGATCCTGGGTCCTTAGAATTCAGGACTCATCACATTTTACGAGGTATACTGTGGGCTGAGCTTGACGGCAAGACGAGTTAATTTTTCTGCGATTCAGTAAGCACAGAGTCACTGCTGTGTTCTGTTCGGATGGCTAGACAGATATATAAAAAGAAAATCAAGTATATGTAGTGTCTAGGGATTTATTGCGAAAGCTAGGTGTGTTTGGAGACGCTCCAGCTCTGTCCAAGAGTCTTCGGGGTCCTTAGTGACTTCAAACATTAACATTTCCCAATACAGTAATTCCGTAGATTTTTTTAATCTACTCTATATGACTAGTATCAAGTAGGCTTAGCGCTGTGGAATATCATAGCCAATTAGAGCAAAACAATGCAGAAAACTTAAACTGCTAAAACGACCAGAGCCTCTAATCTGGAGCTTTAACCTATTTTTGGTGTTCATAAGTTTCAGTTCCTTTTGGTTCTGGTGGAGTAAATCCAATCTGCATTAACTTACGGAGTATAGCGTGAAAGACCACATTATCCGAACAAGCCAATCCACCCCCCCCCTTTTTTTTTTTTTTTTTCATCCGGTCATCCACTAATTCTTCCCACGAAGATGTAAGAATTTGCAGAGTCTGAGAGTCTAGCCACCAGCATATAGATGCCTTAGTTCATAATGTGGCGTAATATTATTCCTCTTTGCGCTTTGTTATTCTTGCCATGTGCCCAGGCGGCATTTGTGCGCCGTCTAGAATGCAGGCCTTCAGATAATGTTCTAATTGACTCGATCTTTCGGCCGGACAGCCTTAGTGGATATCTGACATCTTCACATGACGGTAAAACGACCTTGTCGCTGAAGCTGTTGGGTGATTATGAATTACAGGATTGCGAGGCTGTTGGTGGCTCATTAGCGCAGTTATCTGTCGATGCAAGAGTGCTCGGCCGTTCTGTCATTACTGATGATCAATTATTGGAGTTCAAGGGAGCCTGCTCTCCGACGCAATATCCGAGGTTGGTATCAGCGATCGTGACCGACGAAAAGCCCGATGCTGACAATCTAGGACCAATTCGCGAAACCATGCAACATACCAAGCGTCCTACGTCCTGGACCATGCATACCGCATGCATACCTTGGCCACGACCATTCAACTTCGGTTGAACGAGACCGATATTGCTTGTGTCGCTGCCAATATAACACCCTATATCGGCTCGCTAGCATCGAGGCTTTTGAAAGCAGTCCCGTTGTTGATCATGGTCTCTGCTGGCATTATAACGGGCGCGCTCACGACCTGCAAGAGCCGTGGAAGGCGCATTTTCCGGCACGAGCTCGCCGATGCTTCTCGAGATCCGGCGGAGTCGTATTGCCCTGGAATGGGAGATTGCTTGCAATACATTCAGTTTATTTTTTTGACTGGTTGTCTCACATTATCATACCCCGGCTTTTTACGGGCAGCTACAGGCGAACTTGCCTGGTCATCGCTCATCTTTAAAAACTGGCCTGTTACACATCAGTTCGTTTACCCCGGTGTTCAAGATGGTATCTACGCGACAAATGCGACGTACGGATTGGAAGAAATGGCGCAATACCTAGGAGCAACCACACTCGGTGACCTCTGGACTAATGCTCTCGTCAATCTGACTCTCGTGGTCCTCGGGGTCATAGTGAGCACTCAACTGGCATTGCTAATTAAATGGACATGGAAATTGTTTTCAACCCGCGGTTCAGCCCAGACGATAAATTTCCGAACAGAATTCTCAGATCACATGCAACATACAGGCTGGAGCGTGGCGCGAATTGTACTGGACTATTTCCTTCATCCGATTGTTACTTTCTCTTTGTACCAACCACTTGTGGCTAAGTGGTTTCCGGTATATCATACATTTTTCGCCGTCTCAATTGTCGCGGTTCTAGCTGTGTCACTGGCTTTCATAGTTCGGCACCTGGTCAGAAATAATAGGCAGAGCAGTTTCTTCCACTGGGGCTCTTTTCCTAGACGTTCATCTCAGGATTGGCTTTCCGATACCCTATACGGAGTCCCATTTCTCAGAGGTTTAGCTATCGGCGCACTGCAAACCTCTGGGATTGGGCAAATCATCGTTCTCATGGCATGCGAGATATTCATCTTTGTCTGCGTGATATTGAGCCGGCAGACAGAGCGGATATGGAGACATATCTCCTTGTCAACTGCCAGGCTTATTATCATAGCAATGAGCTGTACGTTCCTCCCACGAGCAGGAGTAGCCGAGGAAAAGAAAGCCTTAGTTGGATATATCATCATATCCCTACACGCTGCCGTCATGCTCACTGGATTCCTCGTACCTTGTGTTTACGAAGTGGTTGAATTCACGTTGTGCAAGCTGGGAATTCTCAACTCCCGTTCAAGGGATCTGGATAATCGTTCCCGCAAAGCTCCCGTAAGTCATTGCCATTGCCATTTGGCAGACCCATATTAATGAATTATAGGTATTTGGAATCGGTCAACTTTCGCGACGGTCAACAAGAAGCATGTCATTTTCACAGCTTCCTGCACTCAGCCCAGTTGGTATGTTTCTCAGCCAAGATCTTGTAGTAAATTGCTCTTCGTACTGATAGTGATCAGAAGATTCCATGGTATACACCCAAAGTCCAACAAGACCCTCGGGCGAGCTCCCTACCCGAGAAGATTATCCTTCTTTCTTCCGAGCACCCAGATACAAAACCACTTCCATTCCTTCGGCACGGAGCGTGGTCTTTCCCTCATCACCTCATCAATCAGAGACAGACTCTTCTGGATCCAGCCTGGAGTCTGTAGAATTGGACACGCTCGATATGGACTCTGGGGTTAAAGAGAATGTGGACTATTCTTATCGCGAAGCAGATCAATATTATGCTCGGCCATCGACGATCCCAACCTCCCCTAGAATGCAGCAGAGCCACGCCGAATCATCGAAACGTACAGAGTTACCCGCAAAGAGGCTCTGGAAATGGAAGCGGAAGCAAAAAAAGGAAAAAGGATTCGAGGTTATTAGGCCAAATCGTGTTGTATCATAAATCTTAACTCTATAATACCACCCCTATATCTGGTTTGTGGACAAAGTCTCCGTAAGGTCTCAAAATATACCATCATCTATCAAAAAAAAAAAGGTAAATATGCACGAGATAAAAGTATACTATGACAGGAAACACAGGTAACTTCTAATTGCTATGCTGTAACTTGATAATAAAAAGGGACTCCTCGATGCGTTCTGCGCTCGATTGCTTCGCTCTTTAGCCGCCTCAGATACCATCACTGATTGGTGGGATTAAGAACGAAACGTAGAGATGAGACTAATAAGACGGCCTAAACAAGGCGAGGTGCGTTCGTTTCAGATCGTAGCTCCGATAAAACCACTGGATCGGGAGGTTCTCAACTCCGGCCGCCAAGACCCAGCCAAGACCCCCGCCAAGACGGCCCTTCTGGTGAAAATGTTTCCGGACCACGCCGCACACATTATTAGTGTTCTCGACGATCTGGGACTCCTGGCTGTTGGCGATACCAATCAAGGCATTTTCGAACGACAAAGTCTGAGAATCTACCGGGATATTCGGAATATCAGGAACAGAGGATCATTGGATGTTGCATTGCTACTCTAACCTACGCATAGACATTGACCTTTAGATACCGGCAATGGCTGATATGAAAATACTCGAGTTTTCTTAAGGTTAGACACGTGTACATTAATTAATATCCACAGACATTTATTATATGAGTTCTGCATTTGCCATAAATACATTTAAGGGAAGAATTAGATTGTGTCTCCAGTTGTTAGATCTGTAAGAAACATGAATGGCCGCGTCATACCCTGTTAGTACGTGGGTATGGTCCACATATGGCAGTGGTGTAACCGCCTGCTATTCGAGAGAACGCGCTAGAATCTTGAAGTTATTGAGACCTATCTTATTCTTGCTTCTACTGTATGTTCTGGAAGAATATTATTAATATCCGGTGATTTGCGCCACTCTACTAACAAGATTATTAGGGAAAACCAGTAAAACGGGAATCAGAACCCAAATGCTATCTTCAATCTATTATCTGATGTCATGCTACATTATCCCTAATATACATCTTACTCTAAATACAGGTTCTGAAACTTTGACCTGTCTGCATCGGTTAGTACAGGGTACATAGTTTGTTTGAATTTTCCTCTGTGGCTTTGTTTTTCTTCTATTTCATTGGATCTCTTTATCCCTGTTCTAGTGGACTGCTTCGATGTGTTTCAATGTGTTTCAATGTGTTTCAGATCCACATATTCGATCCATACATGTAGCAGTTAGTTTTGGCCCACAGCCATGTTCGTTAAATTAATGAATTGGTCTCATGTTACCTCTTGCCGAAAGACAGAAAAGCATGGTATTTAATCAACCTGCGCATCCAGCTTTGATCCTCACTTTTCCAACTTGAAAGTCCCTTCTTTTCACCACCTCACGACCGGCTCGTTGAGTTTCTCTCACTTCTCTTTTTGGTCTTACAAAAGAGTTCATTCGCTTATCCATATATTATTATTCCTCTGCAAACTCTCTTTGCTAGTCATAGCCAAAATGAGATGCGAAATACTTTCTATCATTACTGTCTTCGCCACCGCTGCTGTTGCTGCTCCTGCTGGTGGAAGTAGTAACCAGTTCGGCAATGTTCAAGATAGTCAGCCAGCTCAGGGTGCTCAATTTAGTCATTTTGGTCAGGGTCATCCATTCTCTCAACCCACCGCATCTATCCAAGGTGGACAATTCAACCACGCTCCTTCAGCTCCTCCAGTCGTGACCAAGGCAGCAGTTTCTCGCACTGAGTCTACTTCTCGAACCAAGTCTGCTTCTGCCACCAAGTCCGCTTCCGTCACCAAGTCTGCTACTGGCAATAAGGCTGTTTCTGTCACTACGACGCTGCCTGCCTCCTCAGGCTCCTCTGTGCTCTCTGCCGTGAAGACCATTGCTGCCGGTGAAAGTTTTGATGGAGGCATGGTTATGTTTGACCGTGGGGTATCCTGCACTGGTCAGAAAGAAGGGGGCGACAGCGATGCTGTATTTGAGATTGAAGACGGTGGATCTATCTCTAACGTCATTATCGGGCCTAATCAGATCGAAGGAATTCACTGCTATGGATCCTGCACCTTGAACAATGTCTGGTGGAGCGCAGTCTGCGAGGATGCCTTTACCGTCAAAAAGCAGGATTCCAGCGGAACAACAACAATCACCGGCGGAGGTGCCTTCGGAGCCGAGGACAAGGTCTTACAGCACAACGGTGGTGGTACGATTTCAGTTTCTGGTTTCTACGTCGACAACTTCGGCAAGCTGTATCGCAGTTGCGGAAACTGTGACAGTATGTACACCCGTCATGTTATCATGGATAACATTTACGCTGTTGATGGCAGTGAACTGGCTGGTAAGTTT
Organism: Paecilomyces niveus; assembly: GCA_003116535.1. Lineage (NCBI taxonomy): Eukaryota > Fungi > Ascomycota > Eurotiomycetes > Eurotiales > Thermoascaceae > Paecilomyces > Paecilomyces niveus. Next base: position 333,359 of record QEIL01000087.1, read on the forward strand.
GCGTTGCTCCTCCTATTTATCCTACCATCTAACGCTAATCCAGGTATAAACTCCAACTATAATGATACCGCCACTTTTAGCAGCATTACCATCTCTGACGTTGATGACGTCTGTACGACCTATGAAGGAAACGACAACGGCGATGAGCCAACTAAGCTGGGCTCTGGTCCAGATGGAACTAATTGCATCTACTCTACATCTGACATCACAGAAGCTTAGAGTAGAAGTTCCAAGCTGTGCCAAACAAGGACCATAGCAAAAAATTGTTCTGTATAGTAATGGGTTCATTATACTACTTCAGCATCTAAGGCACATGTTCTGGTAAATATAGGAGGTCATGCAGTATAAGATGTATCTTGAAACAAAACATAACGATCATGCCCAAAGAATTACCTTAACAATTGCTGGCTCAATAATAAATTTCAGTCGTGGAGAGTAAGAGAACATTGCTATATACTCCATTTATTTTTTGAATAAAGTAATACTGATGTAAGGAATCCAACAGGCTTGCTACAAAACCTATAATAGCAACCCGGTTTTTAGCTTTCGAAACTTCAACTTGGCAGCGATCAAATTAGCCCCTTAAGGTCACCTATGGCTGGCTGAACTTATCAGGATCTTTCGAGATCGGGTCTCTCCCCGCAGTCAGTGAAATTCTGCGCTCCATCCTTCGCCGCGCGCATATTTCATTGTTTGGGCTTTGCAGTATCACTGAAAAATATCTAATAGTGGTGATCGGCACAAGCGCCCTTGAAACAAGAGGGTGTTCTTCTACGAGGCATATACGTTTTGGGGTCTTTGACTCCATGAGAAATATCCGTTGGGAGACCAGTTCTAATTAATACTTTAAGCTGAGGATGGAAACATATCAGAAGTCCAGTTGGTCTCTTAGGGGGTCTTTGCTGGTGCTACGTACAGTGGATCTGGTAGGGAAACCAGATTACATCCGAGAAAGGAGCCTCACATTTCTCAAGTTGATTCAAATTCAACGAGCTTGGTAGTTTTGTCCTTTTAGTGCTGATTGAGAATTTGGATGAAACTGAGTATGTAAGATGTATATATTATTTCGGAAGTTCTTCAGACGCCAAGTGCCTTGCCTGTGTGTTCTTTGTCAAGCCCCTTTCACCGCAAACTCAATTCTTTCATTCCCATTCTTTGTTTACCGTGGAATCTACTAGATCTCCTGCATCTAGTTTCTTTGTCTAGATAGAGGTTAAATATGGGTGAGGTTTCCTATGTTATAGTTACGCAATCCAGATTATTTGATCGCATATACTACTTCGGCATCCTTTCCTCGCTGCCATGCCTCAATTGTCAACAATACTCCTTTCATATAAATGCGGCGAGAGAGGCTGAGCCATACCCCGTATCCTAGGCACTTTTAACGGTTTCTATCTTGCATGAGATGACATAGAGATCGATAAAGCAGATTCGGACATTGAGACCGTCAGAGTCTAGCCCGTAACGGTGACTCCCAATTCTGCTTGATCAAGTCTGCTGTCTTTTCTGCGACTTCGTAAATGGCGGCCTGGATATGGTTACTGATATGGAGAGGAAATATGCTCTTGTCCGCTACTCTGACGTTCGTCGTTCGTACACCTTAAGTTGAGCGTCCACGACACCACCGATATCTCGAGGGAGCATAGAGCATGTGCCAATTGGATGTCAGTCTATGACGGTGTTATGGGCTAACTCATTCGCGCCAGTCCAGCGTCGGACTCTCTGGAGGATAGACCCGTTCAACGACAATGCTGTTCAAGGGAGCAGTACGACAGATCCGGTTACGAAGACGTGTGCTTGTATCATGGCTTCATAATCAATCTCCCCCTCGCCTTAATAATACTTGGGATCAACACTTTGCCGCTTGCCGCAGCCGAGGGGTCGATATGGATCGAGCCCTGCTGTATGGATACTGCAGGATCTGCATCATTGGTCGCGTACTTCCTTCCCGGATCGCTCTTAAAAACAGGACTATAGTTACTATGGTCAAGAATGAATTCAACCTGACCTAAGCACAATTCCGAAGAAAACTGCCGCTGTCGGATAGAGTTCAAGAGACAGTCCTGTGATGATTTAGGGTGTTGAGCCGTTGCGCGCTTGCTGAGCCAGACTGTCAGGGATCAACTTACTTCCAAATGGAGAAGTAGACCATTGATGCGGGGTTGCGGTGCGGAGTCCGGCTTTGTTGGTTTGGCACAAATTGTCGGTCTTCAGTTCAAATTCGCCATCGGCATAGTCATCGGGAGTGAGAATATCAGGCTGAATCTCGAAAACGGTCATGGCCACTACCTAACTACATGTTAGCCTCACGCGTCCTGCCAAAAAAGAGAAACTTACTCATATCTGGGGCAAACTTAATGCCAGTGGCCACGAGGTCTCCATCGACAGTCTTGTTAGCTTCAACTATGATCTTATTCACATTAGCACCGAGGAGAACTTTCAGATTTCCGGGGCGTGCGATGGAATTCAGATAAGCAGTCGCTGAATAACTTCGAGTTTCAGTCTTGGAGTCGTCCAGGCCCCGACATGGGAGCTGGCGGAATTTTGTATTTCGGAAAGGAAAGACGGATAGGTCGTCTGCACTGGACCTGCCTCTGCCTGATCGCTGACCGATTGGGGGTAACAAATTGATGCTGTTGATCTGCAGAGGGGGGCTGAAGCTTTCCGACTTTTTGAAGTAGTACGTACCTGCCTCAGTGGTGAGAATAAACGAATAATAGAAGAAAGAGTCTATCTAGATTGTACTTAGATCTTCCCCGCTCGCGGCTCGAACCTTCATTGCCTAGCTCCGCCCATGCATCATAGTCCTCGCGACAGCCTTGGTTCCAGACTACTAGAAGATTCATGGCGCTCTTAGGTACCACCTAGCATCTTCCCTAGGAGCCAGGGCAACGTTTGCCCTGAGAGATCACGATCTTAAAAGCCCAGGCATACTGGTGCCAATTATCGGGCCCATCCGTCTAGGTACATCTACGGTGAGTTCTCCAAAGACTGCCTCTCCGGCTTCGCTCAACCCCACCATCACATTTCTGTCTTCAGATAACCGCGTGGCGACGACAAAGCCTGCAGTACATTTGGTTGGCGGAAGTTCCATGACAGCTCCTCTAAATGCGCGCGCCGCGTGGTTTCTATATAGTGCTTATCTTGGCACGGCTCAGCCGCTCGCTAAAGAATTAGTAGAATTTAGTCAATTTTGTAAACCAGTAAAATCTAGGTGGGAGTATACTATGCCTACTGTAGGGAGGATTTTCACCGCCTGGTGGCTGATTGGTTTAGAAATTAGATCCTTATTCACTGTAATTAGCCCAGATATTAGTGGAAACTTAACGCAAGGCCGACGCAGTGAAAAGCCCGAAGAGCACCTCGCTACTCCGTAGATAATATCGTGCATGCTTCTGTCTGGGGTTCTAAGTCTAAGCATCTAATATAGTGTCGACGGTATTCGTCCTATCTATGCGAAAGCGATAGTTAGGTTGGGCCAAGAGTGGGAATCTTGTCAGGTGGAAGGCTGCTTTATCGCTGGCCTCGGTGACGACCTTCATGGGTAAACATATCACCGACGAATCGTTGTTGCTAGTGAATTTCCGTTAGATGCGTGGCTTTTAACGGCTGGTCTGAAGAAACCTTATTTGGCTCCTCTCCATGGGGCTGTGCGAAGTGCTAGCTCGTGCAGAGAGTTATTAAAGAGTCAGCTGTTGCTCCTGAGTATACGTACTATAAGCATCGGATTCTAGATATCATGGCGACCTATACCGTACCTCTCCTGATCAATGGTCTCTCGACCGAGACCAGCGAGCCATTCCCTGTTCTTAATCCTAACGATGGAACTGAGCTGTGGAAAGCGTCTGGCGCCTCTGCACTCGAAGCAGAGAAAGCTGCCTCTGCTGCGCAGGCGGCGTTTCCTGTTTGGTCAAGCCTCAACTATCTGGAGCGTCGCAATCTTCTGAATAAGGCAGCTGATCAAATGGCTGAGTCTCTGGACGAATTAAAGAGATATGTCACACTAGAAACGGCAGCCCCGCCAGAATGGATCGCGTTTGAATGTGGGATTGCCGTTCAGACCATCCGGGAGGTCGCCAGTCTCCTATCGACGATTCATGGTGATTTACCTCCTTTGCTCGACACCCAGTCGACAGCCCTCGTTGAACGCGTGCCGTATGGGGTGGTACTAGGTATTACACCTTGGAACGCAGCAGCCTTTCTGGGAGTGCGTGCCATCGCCTATGCCTTGGCTGCCGGAAACACTGTGGTGCTGAAAGCATCAGAACTCTGTCCGCGGACGCATTACCTTCTAGGTGATTGCTTCCGCAGGGCAGGATTCCCACCTGGCGTTGTCAACGTTGTGGCACACTCCCCTGAGAAAGGACCGGAAGTCATTGGTGCTTTGATTCGACATCCTGCCGTGAAAAAGATCAACTTCACTGGATCCGCTGCCGTCGGCCGCATCCTGGCGCAATTGGCCGCCAAAGAGCTTAAGCCGATCCTGCTAGAGCTAGGAGGTAAAGCTCCATTGATCGTACTGGACGATGCAGACCTTGAAGGTGCCGCTGCCGCCGCTGTTGGAGGTTCGAATTTCCATGCTGGCCAAGTCTGCATGGCGACAGAGCGGGTCATCGTGCTAGAGTCAGTGGCAGCTAGGTTTGAGGAGATCCTCAAGGTAACCTATGCCAAATTATACCCTCCCGGCTCCAAGCATCAGGTCTCTGTGCAGCCATCGGGAGCGAGAAAGGTGCATGATCTCGTACAAGACGCACTGAAGAACGGCGCTACCATCGTGGCAGGCACTCCTGGGTTTACGGATTCCACTAACCGGGCTGTGGCACCTATTGTTCTGAAGAATGTTCAGCAGTCACGACTGTATCGTGAAGAGTCCTTTGGGCCGGCTCTTTCACTGATTGTCGTTCCCACCGTGGAGGAGGCGATTGCTGTAGCCAACGACACTGAATATGGTCTCTCTGCAGCTGTATGGGGAAGTCTGCCCAAAGCCATTGCGGTTGCCAGAAAGATTGAGAGCGGGTGAGTGATCTGGTCCTTTTTACTAATACTAGATTCAAAGTAAAATTGATGCTAACGAGGAATGAAAGGGCGGTCCATATTAATGACACGACGATTCACGATGAGCCGACGCTTCCACACGGTGGGATGAAGGCAAGCGGCCATGGCCGATTTGGTTCATCGTGGGGTATCTCGGAGTTCCTCACCACGAGGACGATTCGATTCAAAGTGTGAACTTTAAGGTGTAAATCCAAATAATTTAGATATTGGAAAGTCACCGCCTCGGGTGCGTGGATGGATACAAGGAAGCAGGAGATGAATATACACTCACTAAGGACTCGAAGTATAGAGCTTTCTTAAGAATCCTTTATTTGCTTTGTCGAAGTTCCAAACCTAGCCCCAGAACTGTCTCACGATCCGAGGATGTCTACGGCCGTCGAAGACGACGTCACGGGTGGTCACGGGATTTAGTTAGATTCAACACTTTCATTAAACTGCAGGAGAGCAAAATGTAAAAGGGGTGTTAGAATTATGATTATGACTATGTACGGAGAAGGAGCAGATCTAATATCCTTTGGCGCATGATCCTGTAGGAAGACATCAACGCCATCTCTCTCTCGTTGAGCTCGTCATGAGTCTCTATATCCTCTTTCATAATATACCGCCCGATAGGACCAGTTAATAAAAAGTCATCTCTCCCCAGCTCCTCCTCGGCTAATGCATGGGTATCATATAAGCTCTTCAAGTTTCAACTCCACATCGGATAGTAAAAAGAGAAGTATCATGTCTTTCCTCGCTAAAAAGTTGCGGATCCAAATTCCAACCCGTTAGCCGTCTATCAACTACTTCTTCTTCCAAAATCTCCATTCGGGAAGCTTGAGCTTGCCATCACGCTGGTAAATTCGCCAGAAGTAGACAGGCACGCCAGCAATGATGAAGGCAACGACGATCAGCGTCTGAAGAGGCTCCGCGATGACAGCACGGCTGAGCAAGAACAGACTAACACAGCAGAAAATAATAGGAGTCGTGATCCAGGTCCGATATGGCCTTTCCAACTGAGGCTCGCGGATCCTCAGTACAATCAAGCCAAGGACTGTGAGAAAGTAGAATGTGTATCCAGCAACCCCATAAAATGTGACCAAAGTGGCAAACTCGCCCACAATAGTATAGGCTGCTGTGAGTACACAGTTGAAGATCATAGCATTGATAGGCGTAAAACCAATTCCGACGTCATCTCCAAATAAGCGTGACAACGTCTTGCGAAACCATGAACGTCCCCGTAATCGGCCACCGGTTGTATCAGCAGAGCCACGGATGCCAAGTTTTCCAAAAATGGAAGGCAAGTAGCCTTCTTTTCCAGCAGCATACACGAGTCTGCCGCTGGTGAATGTTGTAGCGTTGAGCGCCCCGAAACAGCTGGCTGATACTACCAGCGCTAGGATGAGGGCCCCAACCCGACCAAACACTTGTCCGCCGAACTGGACAGCCACAGTATTGCTGCTTTGGATGGTCGATAGAGGGAGCACTAGGAAATAAGAGACATTGGCCAATAAATAGCAGATGATGACCAATGGCATCGCTGTGTGGATGACACGGGGAAGGTCACGATTGGGGTTCTTAAATTCGCCAGTCACATAGTTTGTCTAGTATAGTCAGCAGGAGCTCTTGCACAAACATGGGAGCCACATACATTATCCCAGCCATCAAAAGCCCAGAGGCCAGCATACAAAGCGACAGCAAAGCTTGAGATATCGGTGCTCGTACCCTCGAACCAACCGGTGGTCTTCCACTCTTGGCTAGCCTTCCCTTTCGACGAGAAGCCAGTGATTGCAACCACGATTCCCGTCACAGTGACACCCAACAGGGCAATGAACTTGAAGAACATAAATAGGTCTCCGATACGGGTCCCCATCCTTGTCGATACGCAGTTCAAGAGCGTCACGATAAATAGTCCACCCAAGGCAACTCCTTTGTTGACCCAGGGACTGATGTTTTCAACATCAGCACCGACGAAGGCTCGCACAAGATACTCCCCGAATATGATAGAGATAATGGCTGCGGACCCTGGCTTGAGAACAAAAACGGCACACCAGGTGAAGAGGAATCCGACAAGCTCCCCGAAGATCTTAGCAAGATACACCTGAGCACCACCGTTGAGCGGGATAGCTCCTCCCAATTCTGCGTAGCTTGCTGCACCAGTCCATGCCAGCAGACCGGCCACTACCCACACTATGAGCGAAGCGCCCGGAGACCCAGCGTTTGCGTTCACCTGGCTTGGCGACGAAAAGATTCCGGAACCAATAATGAGACCGATGATCAAGGATAGTCCATTCATATATGTTAATGTCTTATTCCTCTCCAACGAGCCATTGAGAATCCCATTCTGGCGATCTAAGGAGAACTGTGACGGCGCGCCAAGGGGTGCATAACCGCCAGCGGTTTGCGATAGCGGGAAAAGGGTGGTTCCAAAGTCGAAGGCGGACGATATCGAGTATGAGCGACCAAGCCTCTGGCGGTCACCATCCACACCTGACGCTGCTCCGGCAAGGGGGTCATCGTCGTCAAGGGAGAGCTTGCGCGAGGAGGCCGAACCGGACGGGGATGACGACAGAGAGGTACGTCCCGCAGACCCTGGAGAAGACGAGGACGCTAAAGAAGCTAACTCTAGAGAATCTCGAGCACCATCATTACCGGATTGTGTCCTCGCTTCAGAGAAAGCGATACGAGACATGGCGCGCGATATTGGTGGAAAAGGTGGAGGTGGGTTGCGACTGTCAGTGAAACGAGATCAACGCCGCCATTCCAGGGAGGGAAGAGAAAGTTAATCCCGATGACTCGATGGTTTGGTTTTCCACCGGCACAATAACAAGAGAAAAGCGAGTATTTCGCTCAAACAGGCAAAACAACAAATTGCACGCGGAGCACGTAGAAATAATGTTGAGATCGCAAGGAAGTTGCTCCCAGGAGTTGGCGATGATCTTCTGCATTGCTCGGATCGGCACTAATTTAGCGCGCCTCTGCGACCCGGAGGATAAGTTAGTGCCCATAGCTTCGTTTATTGTTCTCTCCTGCAATAATATTCAATGGCCACAATGGGATCCTTCCGCTCGGGCTTTGACTCCTTTCAATGACACCTCGACTTCGTGGGCCCGGTTCACTGGCGTTTCTTTGGCCTGCGCCATGCCGCTCTAGAACTGTGCCATTGTCAACGTTTCGCACCTCGATCCGCCATGTCTCCTCTGCCTCTTCTTCTTCTCCTTCCCCGCCAAAGAATCGTACTTTTGTCCGAGTGGCAATCATAACAGCCACGGCGGGCGCAATTGGTGCGTATATCAGATGGCAACAAGACTCGAAAAACTCGTCCCTGAATCCGTTCACCTTCGCCCACTACGAACTCATCTCTCGAGAGCCGGTCTCGTCCACTAGCAGCTTGTTTACGCTACAACCCGTCAAGCCGGGTCATAATCGGGAAGTTTACGAGGCTGCATGGCGAACAGGAGTATGGAGTGTCATGTTCAAGCAACCCCAGCTGCAAATTGGGAGAGACTATACACCGTTACCCCCAATAGAGCAGGTACCGGAGACTGCGGAGGATACGTCTGAAAAGAAGGACCAAGAACCTTTACGGTTTCTCATCCGTAGGGACCCTCATGGGGAAGTTTCACGATACCTTCATGCTCTCAATCTAGGCACTACGATTGAGGTGCGAGGGCCGCAAACCGAGTGCGAAATCCCGTCTAATGTTAAGGATATCCTTTTCATTGCTGGCGGGACCGGGATTGCTCCAGCTCTGCAGGCAGCGTACACACTTCTACGTCGCGATAATGGATCTACCAAGTCGCGAATACATATTCTCTGGGCAAGCAGGAGGAGAGAGGAATGCCTGAGTGGCTCCAACGACAGCCAGCTAGATACGACCGGGAAGTCGTGGTGGTCGAGACTCTTCAATTCTTCATCAGCCAGTGCCCCAGAGAACTCTTCGAAGGGCCCTATTGTGAAGGAGTTAGACACTTTGAAGTCGCAGTATCCGGGTCAGATCACAGTCGACTATTTCGTCGATGAAGAGAGATCCCTTATCGACAAGAAATCAATTCTAGACTTTACGACATCGAGAAACAATAGCACTGATAGAGGCAAGTTAATTATTGTCTCCGGGCCGGATGGATTCATCAGCTACATGGCTGGCCCGAAGGTTTGGGCTGAGGGAAGGGAACTTCAAGGCCCACTGCAAGGAATTATTAGAGAACTGGATCTCAAAGGATGGAATGTATGGAAACTGTGACAACATTGGCTAACCGTATGATAATGTTGAATAAATGTACAAAATAAATATCGCCCGAAACAAAATAGAAAAGCAATACTCTTTGCGTGCTCCATAAGTTCAGATGCGGTTTACCGCCTGCTGCGCTTCATGAACCCATAACATGCTACCGGTTGAACGTCACATCGTATCACTTAAACAGACTATTGAGAAGAGGCATATTCCTCAAGGTACTTCACCAGTCTCTCGACGTTTTCCAAGGGCACAGCGTTGTAGTTGCTGGCTCTGATACCACCGACGCTACGGTGACCCTTCAGGCCCTGGAGGAATCGCTTCTCCGCGCCGGCTAGGAATTCCTTCTCTTTCTGCTCATCACCACCGTGCACGCGGAAACAGATGTTCATCCTGCTTCTGGCGCTCTTATCGGGGACGACATGGTAGACCTGCGGGTACTTATCGAGGGCTCCATAGATCAACTCAGCCTTACGGTTGGCGATCTCCTCCTGCCCACCAATCTTCTTGTCTCCATGCGTCTTGGCAAGCTCAGCCATAACCTCTGCCGCGACCCAGAGATTGAAGATCGGAAGCGTATTGTACAGAGAGTTGTTCTTTGCCGTTACGCCATAGTCAAGCACGACAGGTCCTGGGAGACCACCGATGTTGAGAGAATGAAGGAGCGACGCCGGGGGCGTAGCGGTCTGTGGAGGAAGTAGAGACTTGCGAATAATCACGATGCTGATCCCAGCAATACCCACATTTTTCTGAGCACCGCCCTATGAGATGTGTTAGGAAGAAGGCTCCGAGGTGTATAGCATAACGCGGAGGGTACCACTTACGAAGATCACGGCATACTTGCTGACATCTACCTTACGGCTGAGGAAGTTTGAGCTGAAGTCTGCTACGATCAATCTTTCGTCCTCCTCCTTGTCTCCTTGAGGTTCTAGAGACTTTGGAAAGCCTGGAAATTCGACGCCATCCACAGTCTCATTGTCGCAGTAGTAGACAAATGCTGAGCCTTTACCTCCCTCCTTCCTCGTGGTTGTGAGCTTCCAAGTATCTTCAGGAGGAATCTTGCCAAATTTCCCGCCATTGGCCTCTCTGGCGTCCACGGCAATGTTAACATACTTGGATCCGAGAAGTCTGGTGGCTTCCTGCGAGGCTTTCAAGGACCAACTTCCCGTGACAATATAGTCAACCTTGAGATCATCTTCGACTTCCTTCCGGAGTTTGAGAGCTGCCAGGTCAGCCACCAGCGCCTTGTCTGCATCCGGATTCGTCTTGATTGTGTCCTCCTCTGCTTGACGCCTTCTCCGCTCAACATAAACGGAGACAAGGTTCTGCACCACGGCGCTGAATTGTCCACTTCCTCCGCCCTGCATAAACAGGATCTCATAGTTTTCCGGAATATCGTACAGTGTGCGTAGGCTGTTCTTGGCGTCTTCCAGGATTTTATTCGCTATGGGCGAACGATGCGAAATCTCCGCGAGTCCGAGACCCGTGTCATTGTAGTTAACAAACGCTTTCGCTCCAGCCTCGACGACAGAGGTGGGAAGCGGCGCTGGGCCTGCCCCAAAGTAGGCCACTTCTTCTCTGCTGGGCATTCTTTTTTTTTTCTCGTAAGGAGGGGTAAAGCTCTTCTCGGGGACTTGCGGGAAATTAACGTCAATTGGTCTGTATAATGAAGTAAATAGAGGGCACAATTGAGCTTGAAACCGAATATATGAAGCTGCAAACAGGTGCTGAGAGGTTGTCGCCTTGGGGAGATGAGAGGATTGAAGAAGAAAAGTAGCGACGGAAGACGGAGCTCCTAATTAATTACGACATGGGGCGTCCCCGCCGTAAAGATATTCTGAGGCCAGTATGACTCAGAGGCAGTGCGACATCAATTGTCGGACACAAGCTAAGACCTAGAACGATCATGATCCCTACGTGCTTCTTTTGTCCAGCAATGGTATGCTGCGATGATTGTGGCGTTGCACACCCAGCACTGTTCCTCCATGGCGGGGTTGTGATTGATTGGCGTCATCGACGAGCATGTGGCCGTACTGGAGGAGTAGGTAATTTACTATCTGAGGTACTCTCTTACGTTTCCGTCCAGAGATGCTGGAAATATTATATCTTATTTTATTTCCGGCCCCATTAATAGGGATCTCCTCCATCACTACTTGCAAGATAACTGTCGTTCTGCCTCCAGACCCTCTCTGGTCCAGAAAAAAAGTGAAAAAGGAGGATTTTCCTCGCCGGTCAGTTAGCTCATGACGTGCTCCGATCGCGGAGCAGACTTGGCGGGTTTGCCACGTTTGCTTATCGTTCCGTTTTCCCCAGAAAATTTAATGCAAGCGCTTTCATTTGCTGGAGAGATCGCAGGGACTCTCCTCGCCTCAAAAAAGTCGTTCGGAGTCATAACGTGCCTGGGAAGTTAGGAGGATGACTGTGAGTGCTATAAGAGTACCCTGGCTATTTTGGAAAAAAAATACTGACCGATCATAGTCGAGGTCCATGCAGTTGGGTGGCTACGGTAGGCGCTGGATGCTCCAGCGGCCTCCATTGCCGGCTGTTGTTCGCATACGCACGTTTTCTTCCTCTAGAGCTTTCCTGCAAGAGGTCTTCCATGCGCAGCTGGAGGATCCTGCGACCTCCGCTGTGTGGGCTTCTATGAAGTCCTCCACGGCGGTGCCGCAGACGCTGACAGAGAAGATCGTCCAAAAGTTCTCCGTTGGGCTGCCTAAGGGCAAGTTCGTCAAATCCGGAGACTACGTTACGATTGCGCCCTACAAGTGCATGACTCATGACAACTCGTGGCCGGTTGCAATGAAATTCATGTCCATTGGCGCATCTAAGTTGCATGATCCTGAGCAGATTGTAATGACCCTTGACCACGATGTGCAGAACAAGAGCGAAAAGAACTTGCAGAAGTACAGACAGATTGAAGAATTCGCCACGACACATGGTGTGGAATTCTATCCAGCTGGCAGAGGCATTGGGCACCAGATCATGATTGAAGAGGGATACGCTTGGCCAGGAAGTCTAGTGGTTGCCTCGGACTCTCACTCGAACATTTATGGGGGAGTGGGCTGTCTCGGTACACCTATTGTTAGAACAGACGGTGCGAGTATTTGGGCAACTGGTAAGACATGGTGGCAGATTCCTCCTGTCGCGAAGGTCACTTTCAAGGGTGTCCTGCCTCCCGGCGTGACTGGAAAGGACGTCATTGTGGCTCTCTGCGGTCTTTTTGGAAAAGACGAGGTTCTGAACCACGCCATTGAATTCATTGGTTCTGAAGAGACCATGAGAAGTCTGACGGTGGATGATCGCTTGACCATCGCAAACATGACGACCGAAGCTGGGGGACTCTCTGGTCTTTTCCCGATCGATAACGTCTTGAAGGGGTGGCTCAGAGCCAAGGCAACCACCGCAGCTATGGGCCTGACAGACGGCCCGTACAAGTCGCTGGCGGCTCAGCGCTTCACTCATCCTCTGTTGGAGCAGCTGTTCGCCAATCCTCTTACGGCTGACAAGGGAGCCAAGTACGCTAAGGAGTTTTTCCTGGATCTCTCGACGCTGTCACCCTATGTTTCTGGTCCTAACTCTGTCAAGGTGGCAACACCGCTTAGTGAGTTGGAGGCGCAGGACATCAAGGTAAACAAGGCATATTTGGTTTCATGCACGAACTCCCGAGCTTCAGATATCGCATCCGCCGCCAGAGTCTTCAAGGAGGCTGCCGAGAAGAATGACGGCAAGATCCCGAAGATCGCTAATGGCGTGAAGTTCTACATTGCGGCTGCTTCCCTGCCTGAGCAGATGATGGCCGAGGACGCCGGCGACTGGCAGGTTCTGCTTGACGCCGGTGCGACTCCCCTCCCTTCTGGCTGTGGCCCGTGTATTGGACTGGGCACGGGTCTTTTGGAGCCAGGGGAGGTCGGAATCAGTGCATCTAATCGTAACTTCAAGGGTCGTATGGGCAGCACGGAGGCGAAGGCGTATCTCGGCAGTCCTGAGGTCGTCGCCGCTAGTGCACTGAGCGGAAAGCTCAGTGGACCCGGCTGGTACCAGCGGCCTGAGGGTTGGTCAGGCGTCGTCTATGGAGAGGGAGATGGCATCCGAGAGGAAGACCGCATGCTCACTGCCGAAGAAGCGCTAGAGAAGGTGATTGGCCAATTAGATGACCTAGTCGCTGATGCTGAGAAGCGCTTCGCCCCCGAAGAGACGCAGGAGGCTGCGGAGGAGGATGAAGGTACCCTGACTGAGGTCTACCCTGGCTTCCCTGAGCGTATCTCCGGAGAGATCGTCTTCTGCGACGCTGACAATGTGAACACGGATGGCATCTACCCCGGTAAATACACATATCAAGACAATGTCCCTGTGGAGACAATGGCCCAAGTGTGTATGTCAAACTACGACCCGGACTTCTCATCGATCACCAAGGAGGGAGACATTCTAGTCTCTGGCTACAACTTTGGCTGTGGTAGCTCCAGAGAACAAGCCGCTACCGCTATCCTGGCCAAGAAGATCCCTCTTGTTGTTTCTGGTAGCTTCGGAAACATCTTCTCCCGAAACAGTATCAACAATGCTCTTATGGGTCTCGAGGTTCCTCGCCTGATCAGCCGTCTCCGAGAGACGTTCTCCGAAAAGGGCGAGGACAAGACCGAGGAGAAGCTACTCACCCGTCGTACTGGCTGGACCCTGACCTGGGACGTGAGAAGAAGTCGTATTGAGGTCCAAGAAGGTGAAAATGGACCGAAGTGGACTCACAAGGTCGGCGAACTCCCGCCTAACGTTCAGGAGATTATTGCCAAGGGTGGTCTGGAGAAATGGGTCAAGAACGCGATTGGTGCGTAATCCTTCCTACAACTGGTTCGCATCTACTTGATACCCAGCGTCATGCATAAGTCCGTGTTTTGGAATCCTAGTCATTATATTTGATTATGATCATGTCAGGGAAAGATGCCTGGTATATGCGGTCGAATGTTGCCTCACTTTAGTTCATTCTTGTGTACAAATTAGTATGGGTGTTTGTTTAGCGCGAAAAGGATGTACTGTATGATTATGTTGTTATATATTTCATTGGTAGAATATTAAGAAGTTCAATCATATGAGAGATTCTTCCCTGACTCCTAATATAGTTACCTAAGACCATTTAATAGTTAATACTATCCTCTGTAAACTCGAGATATCGATTCCTTATGTAATCTATGTCTATGGAGTCACGTGTACATGCGGAGCGGCCGCGGAGTCGGTTAACCCAGTCCATCAAGTTCTATGCCTGTAAACAATATTTAATTAAGAACCATCAGTTCACCGTTTCGAGTGATTACTGCGCATGCGACGCTCAGTTTATGGAAGCGCCCGTCGGGCTTTATGCCTTCAGTCCCCGCGTGCCACACTGGGCAGACAGCGCCTAGTAGGAGCTCTAGACGCGGCCTTCATCCCGAGCAGCTCGGGAACAACGCTGCTGCGGGGTAAGAATTCGAACACGATTCGGCACTTCTCATCATCGACACCAGTACGGTTCATATCTGATGCGGATTCGACGATATATGCTCTGTCTACAGCTCCCGGGAGAGCTGCGATAGCTGTTGTGCGGGTATCTGGCCCGGCATGTATACAGGTACGGTTATTGGGTTCTTTTCCTACTGCATTACACCTCGCACATAGCTTACAAGTCCTTCTCCACCTAGATCTATCAATCTCTTTGTCCTGGGTCACCACTCCCTAAGTCTCGTGTTGCAACTCTCCGCACGCTCTACGACCCGACACAGAAACCCTCCCGCAACGCAGTCCTCGATGCCGGCGCCTTGATCCTATATTTCCCCAGTCCGAAGACGGTTACCGGAGAGGATATACTCGAACTACATCTCCATGGTGGCCCGGCTATCGTCAAAGCGGTGCTCAGTGCTATATCCAAATGCAATGAGCCCGAGCGCTTGATCCGCTACGCTGAGCCGGGGGAGTTCACGCGACGTGCCTTTATGAATAACCGGCTCGACCTACCGCAGATTGAAGCGCTAGGCGATACACTCTCTGCTGATACGGAGCAACAACGACGTCTTGCTGTGCGAGGTGCCAGTGACACGCTTTCCAAGCGCTATGAGGACTGGCGACGGCAACTACTCTACGCACGTGGGGAGTTGGAGGCACTGATTGACTTTTCCGAAGATCAGCACTTCGACGAGTCGTCTGATGAGTTGGTCGAGTCTGTTGCTAGCCAAGTGCGTGCCCTGCAGCAACAGATTCGCGCTCATATACAGAATGCATCGAAGGGTGAGCTTTTACGCAATGGGATCAAAGTCGCATTGTTAGGAGCGCCTAATGCAGGGAAAAGCTCCCTGCTGAATAGGATAGTTGGTAAGGAGGCAGCTATTGTCAGTACAGAGGAAGGGACTACACGCGATATCGTGGATGTCGGTGTCGACCTCGGAGGTTGGTACTGTAAGCTTGGGGACATGGCAGGCTTGCGCTCCGAGTCTAGCGTGGTGCGAGCCGGTGAGAGTGCAGTAACTATCGGAGCTGTCGAAAAAGAAGGCATCCGACGCGCCAAGGCTCGAGCGTTGGAGTCCGATGTGGTTGTCGTCGTCCTTTCTCTGGAAGAAGGGCGCGACGGCGAAGCCTATCGGTTGTCAGTGGAGCCAGAGGTCCTCGATGCTACTAAGAGCTGCTCTGAATTAGGGAAGTGTATCATCGTCGCTATTAATAAGTCTGACAGACTGCCCCAGACTGAGCGCCACGAGGCCGGGCGGGTCCCGCGTAGTCTGGTCGACACTATCAGCACGTTATTTCCCGATGTGCCGCAAGATCGGATCTATACTATCTCATGCAAGGAAGCGCAGGACGAGTCCGCTCGCGATCCCGATCCAGGCATGATGCAGAATTTTCTTAATGGACTTATTTCAAACTTTGAGAGGATCGCAGCACCAGTGGGAATGGAAGAAGAAAATGGACAATTCAATTTTTCCTATTGGGAGGATTCGCTTGGGGTAACACACAGACAAAGTTCTAATCTACAGAAATGCTCTGAACATCTTGGTGACTTCTTGAACCAAACCTCTATACCCAAAACTCCGGATGATGCTATGCTCGAGACAGATGCGGAAATCATAACAGACGTGGATATCGTTACAGCGGCGGAACACTTGCGCTTTGCGGCGGACAGCCTCTCCAAGATCACCGGCAGGGGCGAGAGCGGCGACGTGGAGGATGTCCTAGGTGTCGTATTCGAGAAGTACGTGACCGCGTTGAGGAAGACAATATCCACGCTGATGCTAATGATTTGGCTTCTCCGTATAGGTTCTGCGTCGGCAAGTGATCTGTGTTGCGAAATAGCAGAATACTCGAAACGAATGGCAAACTCGATGTTGGCGAACGATGACTCAAATTCCGCGACGTCCATATCCGCTCCGCCCTCCACTGCGAATACTTGACTCCTTCCATTAGCGCGCCGCAGCCACCACTGCGACTGCGGCCGCTCGCCTTCATACAATCATGCTGTGTCCCGTTGCGCGAGTCCATCTCGAACCCGCGTCGTCGTGTCGTCCTAATACGCTCAATCTGTCACCGTCCTGTGCACTAAATCCCCAATCAATCGTCGTCGTCGTGCACGTCGTTATACCCGCCGCGACCTTGCATGGAGCGGCACTCAAAGAAGGAGGACACTGGCGGATTCGGGTTGGGGTTGTCGCTCGGAACGTTGTATCCGCCTCGGCCCATTGACACAATCGTCAGAAAAGGGCGCGGAAAAGATGTGCTGGTCTGCTCTTGCAGGTTCAGCGAAGTTGGCAGCGCGCTGCGTGTTGACTAGAAGCTCTTGTTTGAAAGGCGCTGGATTTCTGTTTATCTTTGCGCACTTCAAACTCTTTGTCGTCGAAATCGACTTGAACAATCGTGGGTTATGCACGATAGAGGATTCTTAGTTGTATCCGCCACGGCCCATCAACGAGGTTGTTATGTTGATTGTCCGGGAAGTTCTGGAAGTGTGTTCGCAGATGGTATAGTTCAAGCTGTTATAGACGTGTATAATAGGAAGCTTATATGTAGTATATAGCAATAGTATAGAATGTATAGTATAGATCACTCTTGAAACACTGATGGGATGCGAATACCAGAACACTACTCCCAGACCGGATTCCACCGCAGCTTAAATACTAATCTACACCATCTTATTCCTCCCAATGATGACATACATCCAACCTGACTCTCCAGGCACCCATGGACCCCCGAAAACTAATGCTGACCCGCCTGAAAGGCGCACCCTGGTCCCTTACCAAGGTAAAAGGGTAACCTAGCCTAGTGCCTGCTTAGCCTCACGGGGGTCCCCTGGCCTAGCGCCCGACGCTGGCTTCCCCACTCATGAGCCATCAGCCTCCGTGGGCCTGAACCAAGCCTCCCTGCGTTGGGTCTGGAACTTGAACAAAACCTGAAGTATGACGGCGATGATGAGAGCACGTACCTGCAACTTGTTGTTGCATTCTAGAGAGTATGAGATGAGTCTGACAATGATGATTATTACGATGATCTTGTCGAGAAGAGGCGATATTCTTGTTTTTTTCTGTTTCGTGCATAGGCGAAGTCCGTGTGTAGTAGTAGAGCCTGAGGCTGATTCATACCATGGACGGGAAGTTGTGTTGCACTGTGTAGAGACGAAGTAGATATGTAGTAGATACCTCGAAGGTCTAGTGTCTAGGAGGATACAATGCAATGCGCTAGAGAATGAGTACGAACCTATCATCTAGTAAGTTGATGTTTCTGTACGGACGCTGTATTGTTACACCACTAGAAGACACTTGATCCTTCTTGCCCTCTACCGATAAAAAGTCGGGAATTAAGATTTTCTTGAAACTGTTTCTTCAACTAGGACACGCAAAAGCCATTCTAACCTATACTTTTACCTTCCTACCTGTCCATCGATTCCGGAATCCCCCGTGCACGATAGAAAGATGGGGAGGGCACACCCTCGGGTGCGGGCAGTCATTTACCCAGAGGGTAAGACTACTACCTTAGTTAAGCGCCGGCGCTACGCAAGAATAGAATTGGCACGGGAAAGGCAAAAGCCAATTCTCGATTAGAACCGTCGACTCATGGAAGATACTGATGTCATTGGAGTGGCGTGCTCCGTAGTGTATCTTACGAGATAAGTCATTTTCCTGTCAAGTAAGCACAATAATGGGCAGTCTGCTGAAGTATCGTTTCCTAGTGGATGTTCTGATGTAGCGAACCGCGCTGACGGTTAGCGGCACAAGTGTACTATTTCGGTAAACTAAGTTGTCGACTGACAGGTAACGGCGCGTGCTCTCCCGAGATCTTACACAGCACTCTGAGTCTGAAGGAGCTGAACGTGCATGGTTCATTCCAAAGTAATTTCCTTGTTTCAGCCCAGACAAGAATAAAAAAGAAGAAGCAAGAGTACTGTACAGCTGACCTTAGGCATGGCTTCAGATTCCCGTTTCGGTTCCCCCGAGTTCCCCGTGACAGTAACTAAGAAAACGCCCGACGAAAACCGACGATCGATCGGATCCATTTAGAGTACAACAACCCACAGGCTCTAATTGACTTAGTCCTCGCCCAAGTGGTCCGATCTATCCGTTCAACCAAATCATATCGTTGGTAGTAGCTCCGTTATGACGATTGCGATGATTCATTATGCTCCCCTCCGGGGGATCTTCGTGCGCTTGGCGTCACGAGGCATTCATTGTTGGTTTAACCGAACACATCGTTGCGATCAGGAACGCATAGCACAGCCATAGTCTGGATACTGGGGAAACAAAAAGGCACTGATATGCGGTAGAGCAGCTATCCTGATTCGTCTGCATAGAATGCAGAGAGGAAACGAGTGACTCGATGTGAGCGTGGTATCGCCAATAAGAAGATGCCAGATTCAGCGCCCACATTGATCGAATCATCGGAAGGGCGCCAGATGTAGTCTTCCAGAGGAATGAGAGATTTGATAGGCACAATTGTCAGTGTGCCTTGTTCCAACTCCTTATTCAACCATGTTCTTCTGCCTGGTAATTTTGGTGTACTTTGTATTGTCATCGTCGTGACTTGATTCCAAACGCTCTGCTCTGCTTACGCGATAGGATCGCCACTCAGGAGATTTTCTGTGCAGCCTGAAGCGCCCCAGATCCCCGAACCCGCACAGTGCCAAGGACAGCCCTATGCAATCTGCTCCAAGGATCCTCGAGGAGGAAAATACGGGGGATTCCGAACGCTAGATCCTATGGCAGATATCCATCGCATCGCATCATTTGGCATTATCGCGAGCGCGAAACGGCTCGGACGAGCTTGATCCGTAGGCAGCTGTATTCGTTCAGAATTGTTAGATGCTATCTACTGGCCCGGAGAGCAAGTGCCTGGAGGTCTGCTGCCTGGGGCGGACTCACATTTACTCATCCCCTCTCGACTCTAAAAGAAACTAGATCACTCTATGCCAACCAGTACACATGTACAGATAAGTATAGAGTACATCGCATATGCCACCCCTCCAAAATATTATTTAAAAACCAATAAGCAATCGATGCAGCATTGCATGAAAGAGGAAAAATATTCCCGTCTAGAACACTACTTCTAGAGAATAATCGGCGATTACGCAGACTCGAAATGGCCCCCGGCCCCAGCCCGTTGCGATGCAGGTTCCATGCAGCCTGCTGGGTCGCGCCGCTGTGGTGCAGATCGGGACAAGTCGGCAGTGGAGGGCTTTGTTTAGAAGCATCACCACCACCATACTGCCTAGACTTGATAGAGTACGTTGCTTATTTATGCATGATTCATGTTTTCTTTTTTCTTTCTAGGGTAGTATTTGTGGCCCCTGCATATGCGCAATTTGCGTGTCTGAAGTATTCTTTTCTCCCCCGTCCTAAGGCTAAGATCGATACAGGGTATATTCTGATTGAGGCGATCTCACCACGTGGCTGACGGTCGCACAGGCTGTAGACTACGCCCAGAAAATATCTGCATTATGTTGTACAGTTTTATGCGTGCCATATTTCCGCAGGGTTAATTCCACGTGGTGTTTGGACAAGGCTGTGGACTGTCTAAGATCTATACCAAGTGCGTACGGTAGATCAGAGCTTTAGAGCATTATACTGTGATATTCCTAAATTTATCTCGCTCCTTAATAAAATTTCCATCACATACACGGCGGAAGATACTTATCTGCTGATCTCCAATCCACAACTGGAGTACCTAAAACTCATAATCGGTGCCTAAAGCGCTCAAGAACTGATACCACACTATACAACAATAGTACTCTTCCTCTATTACATATATTTAATCCAAGTCAGGCCTCCTATATCCTTAAGTATATACACTGTACAGTGATTACTGAGTTGTATCCGACGTCTTATTCAAGCCCCACCTGAGCTACACATTATCCACAAAACACATTGTCGGCCCCATGCGTACCAAATGCCGATTATCATGATCTCTGAGTCCATCCATGTCAAAAGCACGGAACACTTCCGCTACTATCCCGAACTCTAGGTCTGATGAGAAGGGCCATGTAAGCAATAATTGAGGTATTAGTGATACGGACCGGGATTGCAGGGACTGGGTCTGTTCTACAAATAGTGCTATTCTACGGGTGTGGTTATTTTAGGCAACGTCGCGGAATTTGTAGTATTTACTAAATAGAATAATACACAAGGTTGCTTGATTCGAAGAAGGTGGTGTATAAGCAAATGAAGCGAGCTGATAGAGGCCTTTCACGGTCCTGGTTCGTTTAGGATGACTGCGCATAGGATTTTTGTGTGTTAGAGTAAATAAGAAAAAGGGTCTTACCTGATCCGTTCAGCGAATGCTCTTTTTAAGGCCAAAATCTTATTTGTTCCAGTCATGCTTATTATATTTGATGGTTCTAAGTATATACCGAGTCTCACTGGAACTCCGCTTTTGTTTCTTATTCCGTGATAGGTTGTAAGTGACATGCAACTCTGAAACTTCGTTCAAGTAGATATCCGGTAGCAAATAATATCATTTATCCAAGTACAGTATCGACCATATCCAGGATCCCATGGTTCTAAAAATAATAATAGGATTGAACTGATCGTCAGGGATCGTAGCTCCATTATTCGCCAATTAAGCGACCACAAGTGACAGCAAGTGGTCCCGCCCGTCAGCCGCTAACTTGATTTAGTGTTCACTATACTTGGCAGCGGCCCCGGCAGCTGTCAGGCCCTCACTAGACGCATCAGTGCGGTAATTAACAATATTACATACAGGCGCCCCAGGCGCCTTTTTCTTTAGCTGTGTTCTCGTCAGAATGAGGCTCTGACTAGAAGACAACTTGGGACGAGTTTAAGACCTGCGTGTCAGTCCCTGGGAGTACCTTCAGCTTACTGTATTCGCAATGGGTTGCAACCCTGTTTTCTTTGGCTGCTATTCTCGCGCGGTCCAGGGGTCAGGGGTGTATGTAAGATGTGCTTTGCAAGGAAAAAAGGCCTCTTTGTTATTATTATTAGTCAGTCGCATATAGGGTAGCACAAAGATGGATGAAGAACGGAATGCCTGACGGCTCCTGCGCTGCAAGGTACGATGAACTTCCACGTGGGATGGGGGCCGGCAGTTTGGTCGCTAATCAGAAGCGATCAAGTATGAGGAGAGGTGGCCCTTTGGTTTTTCTTCGTTCCACTTCGGTGTCACAGTCTGAAACTTTGATGAACCGGGGTTCCATCAGCTGCTTGTTCATCCTCGTGGTCTTCAGATTCCTGGATTGGGAAAGATAGTACATCCCGTGTCGGGGAATTCGGGGCTGGATGCCGTGAAAATGAGGCCCGCCTAGATACTAGTAGTACTATAGATGACTCATTCTGTTCTCGAAACAGATCGACAGGCATTCTTCTGTGCACCGCACTAAACAAAGATCGCGTCTCTTCGGCAACTGTCGGCCTTATTTTACCTGAGCACTTTTGAGTCACTGACCGCGACAAAGCACCCAATCGTAATGGCAAAATAAATGCCGTGACTCTTTCTCTCTTATCGTGGGGGATCGTGATGGAGCCATGGGGCGCAGTGTTTGCCAAGCCACGCTAGAACATCCCGCTCTGCCATCAGCTGAGTCTTCCAGAAACCTGCCCTTTCCGTCTTTGACATCGTGAGTTCTTTTTCACTGTCGACATTGTTTGGGGATGAAACATGAAATATCGGCTGTGATTGTTGTCTTGATGGCAGTACTTTTGCAAATCGGGTGATACTACTGGTATTAGGGAACCTACCTAGGGTAGTCAAAAGCCTATAGAAGTGAATCAGCCATGTGTGTTCGGAATATAGTAGGGCTGATTGAGCCTTAGAATCCTACCAGGGGACTTCATGCCAGGAACAGACTTGTGAGGACAACCTTCATATTTTCCATCAAGGGCGCACTGCACCAAATGGCAGCAAATACTTCCTTTTTCCAGCAATATGGATGAATACATATCTTCTGTCCGAAGATGACTACAATTTAGGAGATAGCAGTGACTCGTGGCCTGAACTCTGTCCCCGACACCCTCTACTCAAACGATTCATCGGCTATCGTGATGAGATTCGAGACCCTGTATATATCGCTGATGACCACGATGGCATAATATTCAGATTCAAGTATAAAGACAAGGATCTTTGTTTAAAATTGGTTCGAGCCTTCGTTTGATAGAAGGAAGGTTTCCTGACTAACTCTCTCTCTAATTTAGATAATGGATATACCATGGCATCATTCTAGTTAGTAAAGGGACGGAGAAGCTGCTTAGTGCCTTTTGCAAACGAGTGCAGGGCATTTACTCGCCTTTCTGATGTCCGCAAAAATGGAACATTTGCTGTACGGTGCCATGGATGGATGTACTTGAGTGACTTTCAGCTTGCGGCACTGAAGCAGAATAAACTAGACATGAATGAATACACTCCTTGGGCCATTGTCAAAGATTGCATTCCTGAACAGCCAATGCCAGAGGATTTAGGCGTCATACGCTCTAACTTCGATATCGCAAAGCGTGCCAGAATCCTTCCAGGTGATATTGAGTCAAGGAACCATAGGCGCAGTTTCTTCGTTGATTTTGGTGAAACCAGGAATCTGCCATATCGTCGACAATTTTGGTCCCGATTTGGGTTTGATCATTTTTACAATGCTGGCTGGAAATCCATACTACGATTGAATTGGCTTGACTAATGACAATCCCGCTTCGTGGTGGTTTATACACTTTCGATAGATCTTACTATCATCCGTCGTCATTGATCAAAGTAGTGGCTGTAGTTCTTCATAAGATTGCAGCATTCTGTTCTATGAAGACATCGACACCATTATACGTCGACATATTCGATCTGATCTCGGTTTTATCCCCTCTGCGGCATGGACCCCCCTTCGGCAAATCCTTCGTCACCAAGCCTGTTGACAGTTGGAGGAACCCGTCGTCTGTTTCGATGAAACTGTGGAGAGGACAACTGTTTCTCAATACTGATAATGAACTCGTCGCTGATGCCATCGTGTTAATCCACAGTGCAAGTTTGATGGTTAGAACGTTTTCCCCGCGGGCTGACCAAGGAATCGACCGTGCTTCTAGCAGTTCAAACTCTATTCCTGACTCATCGTCTTGAAAACTTGGGTCCGATATTAATACAGAGGAACACGGCTCATTGATCCTTGCTAGATGCCTATTTCTATACCTATTATGGGGCTGGCCCCAACGGTGATCGTTACGGATACTGACCCTTCAAAGCAAATGAAGATATTCGCTTTATCTAGGGCCAACTATGCTCCTTATGTTTTACCCAAACTCAAAGCTGGATCCCGAGGACTTCACCAGAACCTATGGCTTTTCGGGAAAGAGGAGGACGTGACTGAAGTTGGGTCAATGAATATTTTCATCGCATGAAATGCTGGCCAAAAGGAGCTTGTAACTCCTCATGATTGTACTATCTTTGAGGGCGTGATAAGTGACTCAGTGTTGGAGCTGGAGCGAGAGCACTTGGTATCAACAGGATGGACTGTCTCTGAACGCAATATTAGCATGTCACAAGTTGCCTAATCTGTCGATGGGGGAAGACTTCTGGAAGTTTTCGGATCAAGTACAGTAGGCATTATTACCCCCTGTCCGTATGATCAGCTACAAAGCTAAGCTGGTAGACTGCGGGTTGAAAGAGGATGGGGAAGGCGGACAGGCAGCGTCCCAAATATTAGAATGGATCGAAGGAATGCAATATGCAGATAAGAATCACGAATAGAGATAGCTAACTGGATCGATAGGTTCATTTTGTGAGGCTTTCAGGTTTGATATCTAAACTGTCTGGTCCAGCCCATTAGCTCTTATCGTTACTTAATTTTTTATTCTCTTCGAGAATGACAAGTTGTAATAAGCAATTGCAAGAACCTGTATTGTTTTACTGTGCAGAAAGTCTAGTCCCCTGCACTGATTAAGAGATAGATGTCATTTTTATGTGTTTCTAGAGAAAATATATCATCTACAAGAACCGTGGGGAGATGGATGTCATGGAGAAAGAGCCCACATATAACATTCCTTTCACACTCTTATCCAAAGACAACCAATCATATGGGGTGATTGCATAGTTGGGAGCGCGTCAGACCGAGGCTCACTTCAGCCAAGCTCATCTGAAGGTCGCCGGTTTACTAGATACTTTTTCCCTTGACTTTGTAGACGCTTGTTGCTCTTCGTGTATAATGGGAATACTGGAGATTCTATTCTTGAAGCCACTCCAGGGATGACAGTGCACCTGCTAATTTACTGGCGCTTCGAACGAAGCTACCTATATCGCATTTACCCTTTGGCAAATCTCCAGAAAACTAGAACATCGAAATAGGAGTTTGACTCCATTAATTAATAATATTTGCTGCATCTGGCGGCTAATCGAAACGAATTTCGAGATCAATCCACCGAACTAGGCAAAAGGAAAAACGTGCTAAATCTTCGACAAGACAAAATAAATGAAAGAGTGATAGATCTTCTCATCATCAACCGGATCCAGGATCTTTGGTAGATATTTTAGGTACCATTCCTCTTCCATACCATCGTCGAAATATTTCGGATCAAGTCCCACCTGCCGCGCTTTGCAATATTCCCAGTATGATGGATACCACCCAGCCTGGCCCCAGTCGACAATCGCGGCGACTTTCGGATTCGGCCCTCGCGACAGGATGATGTTGGGCGGAGAAATATCATCATGCGTGAACACAATAGGTGCTTCGGTGGCGATATTGATTCCACAAGTATCCTGAAACCGCTGGACAGCATGTTCACCTTCATAAGGGCCAGCCAGTTCCGGGTGGCTCTGAAGAAAGATTTCGTTCAGTGGTTTCTTATCCAGACTGCCTGTGAATAGGGATTTGATGTTAGCTTTGCTTGCATGCTGCCGCCCGGGGCAATTCCCTCACCAATGTAGTGATCATGTCCATCTTGCTCCAAGGCTCTCCATGCCTTCACCATATTTCTGAGTTCGTCACAGACGGCGAGTCTCTCAGACTCATTCATACCGCCCCATCTCTCTTGTAAGGTGTCACCTTCAATCAAGGTCATATAAATAAACCTCTGACCCCCATCCTCGGTCCAGTCAAAGACTCTAGGGATCGGTACCTTGCCTTGTAGGCGCTCGTGCAACGTCTTCTGAGTCGAAGCCTCGGTAGAAGTCACACTAGATCCGTACTTCACAAGCAGCCCTTTCTCTGGGATGATGACTGGTGGTGGACGACCTAATCTTACCCCACGGATATCCCCTGACTCCTTGTTGATGGCTCTGATTTCTGCCGGCGTAGGCAGCGCTGGCTCTGGGCTCATACCGTAGGAGGAAGACGCAGAAATGCTCTTCGTCTCATTGGTGGGGTGAGTGTGTAAGCCTTTGCTCAGCTTTCAAGGTATTCGCTCTACACATTGGATGGAGATGTAGGAGAAAAATGGTGGGTATCACTTCACAGCATGCACTATGGTAGTCATCGGTGTCGAAAGGCTTTTATTCACTTGAGCTGGTTCGCTGCAGCAGCGTCGATGTCGTCCCTCGACGCAGCCATGGGCACCACTAAGCGCCACCCGAACGGCGGCTTCTACTACCTAATAATTACATGACCCTTACCAGGGGAATTTCATACTAACGTGTAAACCAGTAGATAATTTGCCATGAGGAAATATAAAGCTCCATCTTTCCACTGAGTTTCGTTCAGTATCCCAGTATTATATCCATTCTACACCCATTATGGCTTCTTCCGGTGCTCCCCCCGCGCCTCCTCCCCCACCGGCTGCGCAGCAGGCAGGCCCATCAGCTGCTGCGGCCCCTCCGCCGCCAACCGTTGCGGCAACCGGTCCTGCTGGAGCCTATAAAATTGAGTTGCTAGTGTACAACGGCGCACCCTTTAAAGATCACTGGGGATTTTGGATCCCTTCACACAAGGACCCTTCCATTGGTATGATAGTCCACGCGACCGGAGATGTAAAAAACGGTTTTGCCTTCGAGGTCAAGCGCGGTTATGACATCACCCAAACCTCCAGATCTCTGAAGAGCATTCCGCTACAGTGGGTGGATGGGAAGTACTTCGACGAGAGCGCCATATACAACAATGGACAGCTGAAACTTGATAAAACGCCCATCACCGGTTTTGAGATCAGTGCGTATAAGGCCAAGCCACCGGACAAGACGCTCAATGCAGTCGATGACAGTCCGACTAGCCCGCCTAAGAAAATCACGCAGGAAAACTGTCAGACATGGGTCATCAACGCCTCTAAGCAACTAGTCAACGAGCGTATCCTCACCAAGGAGGTTCTTGATTACTTGATCGCGATAGAGCAATAATTATGGGAGGGGCTTGAAGACTCAGGATTTCAGGATATTATAACGGAGTCTTCCTGGGGACATGACTCTTAGATTAAAATCGGCCTATCTTAGAAGGAGATGTAGAATCAACAACACTCGGTGATAATATAATGTGTAACTACTTAACGGATAATCTCGCCATTTATTTTTGCAATACATGTCGCCTCATATTTTCAAATCAGACCAAGCTTTCTTCCAAGAAGGAGGAGTCTGAATCCGATAGCTCTTCTTCCTCTGAATCGTCCGACTCGTCTGGCGCTGAATCAGAGTCAGAGTCTGGATCTGAATTTGATTCCGACTCCGATCCTTCTTCTGACTCAAGAGGAAGACAGTCGATGAATGACGAATCTCCTTAGATGATCCTGGCGAGTTCTTCAGTCATATATGGTACTTGTTCGCCTTCGGTGCGTCGTCTTTGGACTCGGACTCGAACTCAGATTTGGAAGATGACAAGCTCGATTCAGCCTTGCGCTTGATGACGAAGCTTACAATGTTTAAAGCTTTGCGAGGACTCCCGTTCCAGCTCTAGCTCTAGAGCCACCAGGGGCAATTTCTATACATAACCCAGTTGTGCTACTTATTTTTATGATTGCTACTGAGCTTCTGTCTCTTTTCTACTTATTCTGTCTATTCTACGTATTGTGATAGAATTTAAGAATGCCTCATCTCTAATCAATCTATATAAGAGCTGGGAGCATCAGGCTGGTAGTGCGGATGCTCAGAAATCCGCCAGCTCGAGTAGTGAAGATGAATCTAGTGGTTCGGATGTTGAGATGGGACATGTTCCCAAGGTCCAGTCTAAAAGAATAATAGCAGCTCCTTATCCTTATCTTCTACTTCCTATTCCTCAGGTTTCGACAGCAATGCCGACGATGAATCGGAGAAAGAGGCACCCGCTCCCAAGTCTGGTAGTGTCAAGAGGATATACCATGTACCCCAGGACCGTATAGGCAACGTACTCAGCGGGACTGTAAATATAGGAGGATTGTTTTTCCCTGAATTTGTAATGGATTTTGGAAAAGATACTGGATAGACGCATTTCACAGCGACATAATGGGGTAAATTTATTTTATAGCCACCGGTCTCAATAATGTGATTTAGCATTGTAATAAGTGCTTCAATTGCAAATTATATATATATAAACAATTAAGATATAATAAATAATTATATAAAACTAAAGAAAAGGAAAAGTTTGCGGTTTGAAGTTGCGTCACCAAATAGGTGAAATTTTCGAAAAAAAAAAAAAAAAAAAAAAAAAAAATCCACAATGCAGTACACTTATTATAAGTTCCCTTGTTGGACGCAGTGACCAAAATCTATATTCTGAAGGGCCAGCCTAATTAATAATTTAACTATTTTGCAAATTTATTTGTCAGCCGCTAATATACTTCCCCCTTTATATAAACTCTAGTGATTATCTCTCAAGGGCTCTGGCCCGTATCGCCCTACCAGCCTTCGCGGTACTGTCATTTCCAATGAGTGAATCTTCCAAGTCTTCCAAGTCTTTTAAGGACTAGACTGACTTTGCGAGACAGATTTTTCTGTCCATCCTATGAATGATGTCTCGGAGGAATATGTAAGTCCCTGTCAGTCCTCTGTCCATATTTTCGGATTCCTACTCCCCTATGAGTGCCCTGTTATTAGATTTGTTGACTAGATTCGACTAAACATTGGTAGCCCGCCTATGAAGATGTGATATGTCCCCGAGGTTCTAGTTGTTTTGTTTCGGGTTGAGTTGTTTTCTAAATATCAGATCTTACTATGTTGATAAAGCATATCGCTGCTATGACTACAGTCATCAGTGTTCTTGAGCGGAGCGGTGTTAGTATTATATTACATAAAAGAAACGATAGTCGGGAGATCTCTCTGGATATACTCTACATATTTCAGGAATTCGTAATGGGTAGCAATGTTTCGGGGTGTTATTTATTTCTATTATTGCTTATAGATGAAACATCACAGGTTTGCCATTGCTGCTTGGTTCCTAAGATCGGAATGATTGACAATTCTTCACATATACATTTACGTATCTCATCATGACGGTGTTGGTTTCCTTCCATAAGCCGTATGTCTTCATAGATAGTTAGCACGTCGCCTCCTCTCTTGAAGACTTTTCGTTATGGGAGAACATACATCTTCGTATATAACTGTATCTTCGGATCCTTAAGCTGGTCCCTCACAAGTGCATAATGAATTTGTGCCTGCAGAGGATTCCAACCCAAAATTTGCGTATAAAGACGTAGTCCATACGCTTCGACTGCATCCTGTGCCATAGCCGCATAATATCTCCCCACTTCTTTAAGGGCTGGGTCTTTAGGCCAGGGAGCCATGGGCACGTAGTATACCTGCTCGACAACATCAACGAATCCGGCATCGATCATCCATTGCTTCACTTTGTTGTAAATGTTCATTTCTCGACCGGTTTTCTTGCCGGCTTCGTCGAGAAAAGAGAGGTATTGTATGTATGGTGAGTCTTCAGCCAGGGTGTTGGTTTCGTCCCAGGCCCAAATTGCACCTTCTTGGAGTTCGATATAGCCACCGGGTTTAGTGTGGGCGAATGCTTGTTGGAGAAGGCGTGGCCAATCTGCGACGCATCTACAAGGCATCAATTTATATACAGAGGATAAATAATGAAGATTAGAAATACACACCCCGCTATAGTTCTCGCATGTATATAATCAAAGTGATTTGGCGGATACATCCAGTCCTTTTCGAAGTCGTCCACGATGAATTCTATATTTGGTGGGACCCAGCCAGGTCGGATGGGACTGAGATCGCATCCGATAACGTGTGCTTCGGGATATGTACTATATGTGTTAGGATGGCCCTTTAGTGTCAATAAAAGATTGACAGAACGCTTACTCTGCCATGTCAATGGCCCAGATTCCGGTGCCCGTTCCCAAATCAAGAACTTTCTGTGGATTCTGAATAGGCGCTAGATGAATTTTTCCTCCCAGAAGCAACAAGAATCTATGATATATTCCGTATTATTAAGGAAAATATTTATCTGAAGAAGATGACACGGGTTTCGAAAAGAACTAACATACATATGATGAGTCTAATGCGCCTGTTAGACAATGTAATCAAGTGGGTATTTAGGATTTTACCAGATCGAGGCGGTCTTGCTCACTATCATCGTTGGGCATCCTATTATCGTTACTAATAATTCCAATATTCGCATACGGAGCTCAAATACATGTATTTCCCCTATAGGCGGAGTTAGCAAGTAGCAGGAACAAGATATACCCGACAACAACACATACATCGGCAGATCCATGGTATCGCCGGCCATTTTCATATTGATAATTTAGGATACTTGAAGATAAAGATGTCCTGTCCGACTCTCCGTCGCCGAAAACACTATTATTCTCTTCCTGCAGGTTTCGTGAATTAGCTATATCATAGCAAAAGGGCAAGGGCACTCGTACATTGCCACTATCCGCGACCACACCAGTACCAACATTAGCGTATGTCTGATTAGCAGTAGTAGCTGGTGAAGCAGGAGCAGCTTCTGTCTGTCTTAGAGTTGCGGAATCGCTCGCCATCTTACTAGGGTGCTGAGAATATCCGTACCTAGACTAACACAGACATAAAAGAAAAAAAAAAAAAAAAAAAGAAAAAGCGGGAGCAGAAGAACAAAGAAAAACAATCTCAAGACGGTCGATTACATATTCCTCGGTAACTCCGAGACTAACACGCAATCGCTTCTCCCAAGAAATGTCGGCAGTACATTGGCTAAATGTTAGTACTTAGTTGGTCCTACATACAAATTGGAATAATCGATGTTGCATTCTATGCAGCGTACATATTTGTCCAGTAGATTTTAATATCATTGGCTGTTAGGGTATTTGAAGCAAGTCAATGGCCTCCAAGACTCCTGGACGTAATAGGGCATTGGCCAGAAAGAATTACTTGAAACGTGGTGAACGCACAGAAGACGCCCGCCGTTGACGGGGGGAACGTGCTCCGCCCGAACAGATAACTAGTGGTCTTGGATGGGTGGGCTTTCCGGTTCCCCGATAGCATCTTTGAGAGGCTAGCAAGGGGATATTTCGCGTAGCTCTAGCTAGCGTGGGATCAGTTCGCGGTTCATGTGAATATTGCCTGTGCAGTGATCACACCACGAAATAGCGGCAATGAGATGTCCTATCTTGCCGAGAAGCACTCGGGGCACTATGACAATCATCCTGGATATAATAGCGAAGTGTGCCAGCTTTGACAGCTAAGATCTTTATGCTGAAGGAACAATTTTTTGGTTGACGTAAACATATAAAACAGTTAACTACCACCCTTTCTGTGTGTCCTCCGGATTCCACACAGAACTTGAACAACAGTGAGGCGCGCATCTAATAGATTGTAGTCAGTGGGGGCCCGAAACAACGTTACACGCACGTCTCAGGATGAATAAAGTGTTGCACGAGTCCGTTGCTACAGACTGGGTTGTGTGCTAATATCTGCATGATTAACAGCTGAGGCTGTCTGAAACAGCACACAAAGGCATAGTTCTTACTCCTTAACACAGGATTAGTATTACCATCAAGCCACATGTGTGAAATTCTATTCTCCCTCTACCAAAATAATCGTATTCTAAAATTTCCACTAGAAAGGTACAAAACAAAAATACAGAGAAAGGACGGTAAGCAGTAACTCAACATCTCCTAAAGTAGTGAATAGAGTGGTGACTGACACTTCAAGAGTTTCTAGGTCCAACGAATAACGCTAGATAAGAGAAATTACCGACAGGTGGTTGAGACCATGGAACTTGATCGTGGAAAGGACATTTGTATCAGCGAACTTAGGTGTTTTTGTTTCTGCTTGTTGTGTATTCAAGTTGATGACCTTTAATCCTATACTAGACCTTGAGAGCAGTCAGTGCTACCTGCATGGATGGTTCAAGAAGTTTTGATCTTGCACTGTTTTGCTAAAATTGTATGTCCTATTAGAACACACCACCTTTGCCCTTATGTGGAGGGTTGGACAACCTGTTACCAAGACAAATGCCATCCTTTCTTTCTACTTGGCGAACCACCGCTGATACCAACCATTAAATCCAATAAGAAAAGCTCTGAAGCAGATCTCTGGGAGCCACCAGGGGAAACTTCTATACATGCACCAGTTTTGCGGATTATTTTCATGGTTCTATGACCACTGCTGACCTCCTGCCTCTTTCCTATTTATCCTGTCTATCCTATATGCCGTGACAGAATTCAAGAATGCGCCATCTCTGATCGACCTGTATAAGAGCTGGGAGCATCAGGCTGGTAATGCGGATGCTCAGAAGTCCGCCAGCTCGAGCATCGAGGATGAATATAGTGATTCGGACGTTGAGATAGGAGATGCTGCCAAGGTCCAGTCCAAGAAGAGTAGCAACAGCTCCTTATCCTCGTCTTCTTCTTGTTCTTCCTCCTCAGGTTCGGACAGCAATCGATGAATCGGAAGAGGCACCGCTCCCAAGTCTGGTGGTGTCAAGCGCAAGGCTGAATCGAGCTCGTCATCTTCCGAATCCGAGTTCGAGTCCAAGTCCGAAGACGACGCATCGAAGGCGGAGACGGCCAAGCTTTCTTCCAAGAAGGAGGAATCTGAATCCGATAGCTCTTCTTCCTCTGAATCGTCCGACTCGTCTGACGCTGAATCAGAGTTTGAGTCTGGATCTGAATGCGAAAGAGACCAGTCAGCTTCCCCGATTGTAAAGGGAAATCTCAAGGAAACTGCATCCTGTTCGACCCAGCTGAAGACTATATTCGTTGGCGCATTACGGCCAAGCAAAGGGGCAGCCATTGTGAAAACCGAATTCCGACAAACCAAACGAGTTCTACTAGGCGCAAAGCTAATTGTCCAAGACATCGTGATAAACCAAAGTCCAGCTCAGGCGACACCGGAGAAGGATCAGGGCGACCGGGGGCAGTGGAGGATTAGTTTCTGGACGAAGTGTGAAGATTGGAGCCTGATATTTGTTAGAGAGGGTAGACAGCCTATGACTTCTTACCAGACACTAAAGCTTCTATATATAATTTCTATTTCTAAAATATAGTCTAGTTCACCACAGATCTTGTCTATTATTTCGTTATCAAACCCGTTTAGTGTGCACTTGTGGATGCGAGAAATCGTCCCACTGCATACTAGTAAAGATAGTTTTACGTGCTTTTGTTGATGTATATATTCCTCCCTCATATGTTAATATTTTGTCTCAAAATCTAAGATCCGAGATGCAAATACTGTCTTTCTATTGGATGAAGCTGATATTAAAATTGTTGCTGATGAGCCTCTTGTCGCTCTCGTTGAATCCGGATCATTAGCTTTAAATGTTCATTGATTGGTTGTTGAGGCTAGCCTCCGTCGGCGGCTACGACTCAACCTGCATATTCGCTACCTAACGGCCAGGAATCTATTGAAACATACTCTACTGCGTAATGCCTACTAGATCCTATGATTTATGTCTCTTCACAAACAAATTGGTTTACCTTGAAAGCGTTTGATTGAGTCTCACCTTCCTCCATCTTTGATACCTCCTGCCTAATCTGACTACCCCGCATACGCAAGATGCCTTCTACTCCTAATTCTGTCGCACCTCCTCCACCTCCACCACAACCGATATCCGGAAAGGCATCCACTCTCTCCCCCGCGGCGAAGCCACCCGAGCTGCCCCCGAAAGGTCCTGCTGGAGCTTTCCTGGTCGAACTGTTGATCTACAATGGGGCGCCCTTCAAGGACCACTGGGCGTACTACGTAGGCTCACATAATGACCGTGAAATTGGAGTGAAGATCCATGCTACCGGGGACGTGAGGAACGGTTTCAGGTTCGAGATCAAGCGCAGCGAGAATCTCCGTACTAGTGAGGATATCCCCACGAAGACAATCCCGCTGCAGTGGGTCGATGAAAAATATTTCGATGAAAAGGCGATGCTTAATAATGGAGAGTACAAAGTTGACAATGAGCCTGTTTGTGGATTTGAGGCAAGTACATATAAGGTTAAGGCTCCTGAAAAGAGCCTTAATGAGATAGATAACACTGTGAGATTCTCAACTTCATCTCCCAGCAACAGAGTATCAACTAATCATGAGATTCTAGGACACGCCGACAAGAAAAATTGGGAAGAAAGTTGTGCAGAGGGATTGCCAGACATGGATCGTCGAGTCTGCTGATCAACTCGTCAAAGACAATATCTTTTGTAAGGAGGTTGTCGACTACCTTCATGGCATTCAGCAGTAATTGCCTTTTATTTATGGAAGCCATAGCAATAGATTTATGAGCTGAAAGACTTGAACGACCGGCATACAGTGTGGACAGAACAAATAGGAAAGAGACACAAGCTCAGTAGCGGTCATGGAACTATGTCGCGCAACTGGAGCATTCATTGGGGTCGTCACTGGTGGTTGGTGCAGGAGCTGGAGCGGGGTTCTCCTAGAGCTTTAATGGTAATAAGCTCCCTGGTCAAGAGGATGAGGTGTCTGATCTGGTCACAGCTTCAGCAAGGCATCTTTTGCCGCAGAAACCTGAGAGGCATCCGTGACGAGCCCCAGTTGCTGAAACAGAACTATCTGTTCCGATAGCCAGTACCTACACCCGACGCCATTGGGATCAAACTCATATTTATGACGCCCATGCTCCGTAAGTGTGTTATAAACATGCGCAACCGTCAGTCCGGGTATAACATCGAGCTTGAAGGTTGCTTGAGCATCATGAGAAATAGCGCATTTTAACTCCGAAATGACCAAGAATGCCTTGGGGCCCCCCGAATAATAGTACTCGGGACACTATAACTTGGCTGACAATCAAAGCAAATAGAGCTTTTAGGCGAAGTCAACAAATAGAGGCACCAATAATTTGTGCCTGCTTCTTTCGAGTGCGGCATAACGATAATCTGAGTCACTGGCAAGGCCAAAATCTGGGCTTGGAGGTGCTTTGGTACAAAATGAATGGGCTCAAAGTCCGCCATTTCGTGCGTATATATGTATCTGGCGTGCTGCTGAGTATATTTTGTACTAACGGTTAGATACCGTATTCGGCGGGAAGCAAGAAGTAGATGGGAGGTACCGTAAATATAGAGTCACAGTTTTTGTAAGCTTGTAAGGTTTCGTAGCAGATAGTCGGTAGACCCCATGTCTCTGTTATGAATCTCTCTCTTAAAAGAAAGGTATAATCCCGGAAGTGCTGAAGGTGCTTATTATTAAAATGGCTCTAAGCAGGTAGGAGTGTGTTGTCAGCTAGTTGGAATGCGGCACTGTTAACTGACACTAGCAATTCAAACCACACAGTTATCGCTGTTACTCAATCCTCCTACACCTTCTATTATTCTTCCTTCTTATCAAGCTTATTTATTGTACATGCGTGATGAGAGGAGTGGCATAATTACTCCCTCGGACAATGAACTCTATTTTTTGTCCTTTTGTTGATGTATGTATCTTGCATTCTTGCACCCATAATAGCCCCACGTACTGACATCTTATCATAAAAGCGAAAAAGTAGAGATACAAATACAATATTTCCATTGGATGGGGTTGAGATCAACAATGTTACTGATGAGTCTCTTGTCACCCTCCTTCAGTCTCTGCTCTGATCCTACATCGGCTTGGCGAAACGATCGTTGTGAGAGTCTCAAAAAACTTAGTCCTGAAAGGTGGCGGAAACGTGTTACGCTGCGAAGCGGATGTGCTAGAACTCATTAATTCGAAATCCTCCATTAGAGTTCCGCGGGTTCATCGTTCCTTCCAACTGGCTGACGAGACACAATACTTCGGCGCCGCCGGATATATGGTGATGGATTATATCGATGGAAGACCGCTCGATACCTGTTGGAAGGATCTCAGTGATAAGAAACAAAAAGATGTTACTATGCAAGTTGCGAAAATGATCGCGGACATGCAGTATATTGCGATCCCGCAACTTGGACCAATAGGTGGTGGACCATGTCGCGGTCGGTGCTTTATACACTACAGCGCCGGTCCTTTCAAGGATAAGTTTGAGATGGAAGGTTGGTTCAATCATAAGCTTGAGATATGTAAGAAATGTAATCAAGCTCCACAAGATATCCCCCCCTTCAAGTTCACGGACTTTATCCTTACTCACCAGGACATAAGTCCACGGAATCTTATCTTGGATCGAGATGGAGTGGCCTGGTTGGTCGACTGGGCAGACGCTGGCGCATATCCACCTGCGTTTGAAAGTTCAGCTTTAGCATCCCAGTCAAGTTTTCCTGACTTCAATGAGATGGTGTTGTCCCTTCTTCCACCTCGCGCTACGGAGATCCACCAACTTCGTTCCATTACATATGGGCTGATAACAGCAGCATTCGCTTGACAAGACAGAATATATGGAATTCACCTAATGAGAGGATCTTTATCATATCAATATTTATTGTTTTAAAATTACAAACTTGTCTCCTGTACTATAACACCCATTAGAATATCGATTTAACATCGCAGAATATTCAGCCCATGTCTATCGTGACTTATTCAAATTGTTATTCTATCTGTATTCTTCAGTAAACATGTGGAACGAGAGATGTAAAGTCCCACAGTTTATCTTCACCCGAAGACCGATTGTTTCCCTCCAGCCAACTGTCCGAGAATTTCTCAGATAAATCTAACTTGGAATTTACTACGTCACAAGAAAAGTAGCTTTGTTTTCCAACACAGTCAGTTCATAGAAACCATGTTATTATCAGGTATGTTTGCTCCAGGCCTAGTGAGTACCCGGATAAATTCAAATTGATAAGAGGATTATTGATTGACAGTTGCTGAAAAGTGCTGAACCTCATAAATCTGCTCTTAGGCTAAGTGATTAGACTTAGGTACAGTTCAAGACCCGAAACCCAAGATGGCATTTGCTGTCTTGGAAGCCACCTGTTGTCTGGGTGAAGCCGAAGGGTTGACTGTGAATTCCAAACAACCCATCGCGCGCTTGCCTTCCTCGGACATATCATGGATAATGCCTCTAGATTTATGTTGACTCTCGCTGATACCGCCAGGGAAACCTGGGGTGGTCGGCCTTCAAAGAATTGTTGGCGCTGATTCTTCAAGTAGTGCTATTCACCTCGCACAGAGGGGCCGCTGGAATATACAGTACACTGGAGTCACCGGTGCCGTTGTATTCACTTTCCACCATATGAGCAACATCGCAGTGCCAAAAGACCGCGTCTCCAGGCAGAACACGTAGAATGGATACAAAGCCCCTGGAATAAATATGCGAGTGGTCCGCAGCTGTCCATTCCTGGCCAGCGCCCATTGCAGCTCCGTGGAAGGTGCTTGTTTCGTGGTCGAGAACCCATATACCAGTAGGATCCTGGCGAACGAAGGGTCGGAGCATGGTGTAGGCAGTGGAAGCAATGAGATCTGGTATTACACGAAGTGTACCAGCGCCAGGTGCGCAATCAGAGAGGGAAAGCCATCCCTGTAAATGAGTAAGTAGTGGATCTCCAGTAGGGAGAATGTGCCTCATACCTGGTAGGCGCGGAAAGCAGAGCACCCGCCAGGTCCATGATACAAGTCGACCGTAGCATTGAGACGATGGGTGATCGCAAGGGGGCCGTGTTTCTCCCACTCGCCTCTAAGGATTTCTGAATAGCATTTTCGATACTCTGGATCTTCCCAGCGCTCTAACGAACCACCATCAAGATGAGGCCCGAGGTTGAATGATTTATCACCTGGCTAAGGATTCATTTTTCAGTACACTAAACTACGATAATTGATTCCGGACCAACATACAGTGCGAATGCGCAATCGATCACAGTAAGAGATTGGGACTGAAGTATCGACAGGGTCTTCTGGACTAGCAGCCCAGACTTGATTGAGCCCAACTTTGGATAACAACATGTTAGGGTGAGATCGGGCTTCCAGTTGTGCTTTTGACCAGTACAGCTCATAAACCTGTGGATTTTCTGCAGGAAATCACTTCGTAGACGGGTTTAAACCCACATAATCACGGATTTGCTTTCTTCCATCGAAGGGCCTCGTCCGGAGAAACCAACCCTCGGATTATAATGGTTCCCCGCTCCTTCAGCGCTCGCTTGGCACCTTCAGGAAGGCACCCATTATCGCTTCAATACTGGAGAACTGGATTTCTGGAATCATTTCAGAATACCAATGAGCTAGTTTATTTGCCGCAGCCCTATCAAGCAGACGTTTCCATCCGTCCAAGATTGCGACCTCATTTTCCCTTAAAAGCTCTCTCTTCAAGTCAATAAATCGATCAGGGAGTTCAATTGATTGGTTGGAAAGGGAAGTGAAAGCAGATGCAATTAAACCCTCGGCTCGATTCGTCTTTCTTTCACTTATGCTAGTCATTGTTTCCATGGGTCGGTAGTGAGATGATCCGGTAAACTGCCCGCCCGACAACAACAAGGAGGAAGGGACTCGCGCTTGCCGAAAAACTCGGGAAAACTGCATGGTTAAAGTAATATAATAATCCCTAGAAAGTAATAAACGCCATGGAATACTGTATTCTAGAGAAGGCTAGTTCGATTACTTATGCCCTCACTGATCCACACAAAAGTGCAAGCGGTGGAACCCTCAGGACGTTTGTGTCCCACAGATAATCTTCATGTAACATTTCATCAGAAGATGTTACATGCAACTTAAGCATTTTAAGGTTATTACGGATACACAAATGATAACACTTTCTGACATCATTTCGCCTTAACGCGACAGAAAGTCGTATCACTGTAACCTG
Source organism: Paecilomyces niveus (assembly GCA_003116535.1). Lineage (NCBI taxonomy): Eukaryota > Fungi > Ascomycota > Eurotiomycetes > Eurotiales > Thermoascaceae > Paecilomyces > Paecilomyces niveus. Next base: position 372,055 of record QEIL01000087.1, read on the forward strand.
AGTGGGGCTACTTATCTCTACCGTAACACTCTTGGTTGGCTACTAAGTACTCGTAGGTATTCAAGATCCTCCTAGATCATTTCTAGTATTAAAAGATCTTTTTTAAAATTATAGGCACTGACTAAGATATTCATTTCTATAAAGAAATCATCTGTGACTTCTAATTCATCATTGACAACTCCTTAGGTTTGCATAACCAATAATGGCTTTCTTCCATCATGACTCAGCCTTATATAGAGCTCAATAACTGCGCAGACCATTGCTTACTCAAAGCATCATAGCTGCTTGTAAGTGACTAATTAAGTTTCATCGTTTGGATAGTGTTCTGTCGTGAAAAACATATCGGACGTTGTATGCTACAGGGGATATTATTGCCCAGAATCTTGCTATGGCGAAGTCGGACAACACGCGTGATGAGAAATTGTATTGGCAGCGTGTAGCAACTATGACATCGATTGGCGGATGTGCTTTAAGTCCCACAGTGGCTAGATAGTTTGTCTGCAGCCTTTCATTTACGTCTATTCAAATCTGCTGACTAGAAGCTCACTCCTCGACTCTCTCAATCTGCACCTCCTCCACACCACGTAGCTTTTCATGCATTCCACCCGCAGCATTGATCTCCTGGAAAGAGATGGTCGGCTTCCATCCTACGCTCTTCCTCGCGGAAGACACTTCCGCGTAAAGCTCATCGACCTGTTCCAGGGTCAAGCCCTTGGTCTCGTATATCATGAAATATACAAAGGAGATGCAGATGAAGCAGCATCCAAACCAGATAAAGAAGATCTTCGACTGCAAGTTGGCATTTCCCGGACCGTAGTCTACGAGGAACGGCGTGCTGTAGGCGAGCGCCCAGTTGAAGAGCCAGTTGGTGGCCGTTGTCATAGAAAGGGCTTTTGCACGGACCTTCAATGGGAAGATCTCGCCCGTGACGACCCTGATGCGGTCAGTTCTGTGAAAGAGGAGATGATTAGGGGGAAACATACCATGCAATAGGACCCCATGATGCAGCGAAGAAGAAAATATAAATACAGATAAAGGCAATGGATGCCTTCTGTGCTGGGAGGTTATGAACAATGATATTCCCGGCGGAGTCCTGGCTGGTTGTCGTGGTACCAAGAACTGCAACCAGAAGCTGGGCGACGGTCATCCCAATAGCACCCCAGAACAGCACTGGCCGACGACCCCACTTCTCAATCGCCCACAGCCCAGGAAGTGTCGATGCCGTGTTAACACAGTTGCAAATCAGGCCGTCAATGAAGCTATTTTCAAACCCAGAATTCTTCGAAGAATTAGCGTGGCCGGATTGTAATAGAAGAAGTTCACGGTCATCAGCGACAATAAGAAGAGAATTGTATATTATGGTACCTCAACACATATTGTTGGCGAACCGTAATAAAAAATGAATTTAACGTACCTTGAAGAACTGGGTGCCATAGTAAAATATGAAGTTAATACCAGTCAGCTGCTGGAGCCCCTGAAGTGCGCAGCCAGTAAGCAGACGCTTAAACATACCCCCCTTGAAGCAGTCGATGTATGTAGCTTTTCCAAGAGAAACTTCGTATTCATGGTTGGCGCGGATCTCAGCCAATTCCTCGACAACAGCTGGGTGGTCTGCAGGGAGGCGTCGAATTCGGGCGAGTGACTGGGCTGCCATGTCATGCTTGTCTCTCTTAATCAAGTAGCGCGGTGTCTCGGGGAGAACGGTCATGCCGCCCATGAGGATAATTCCCCAGGCAAATTGGACCGCGATTGGGATGCGATAACAGCCAGTATCATTGCGATTGTGAGTAGCGTTGTTCACAATAGATGCGAGGAGGAGACCAATGGTGATGGCAAGTTGATATGAACCGACGATGACACCACGAATCCACTTAGGTGCCGTCTCGGATTGATAGAGAGGGACTGAAACCTTCTGTCAATGTGTCCATATTAAAGCGATATCGGTGTTGTGGTGACTTACTCAGAGCCGACACTTGTCCCACACCAAATCCTGCAAAGAAGCGACCAGCTACAAACAATGGGATAGTTGTGGCAGCCGTCTGAAGGACGACGCCAAACGTAAACACACAACATCCAGCAATAATAGAAAGTCGACGACCAATCCGATCTGCGACTGGTGCCGCAGACAAAGATCCAAAGAATGTACCAGCCGAGAGGATGGAGACGATTTCCGACGACTGCGAGGATGTGATGTTGCGATGACCGCTGGCATCTACATATCCCGTGGAGAAGGTCTTCTGCCAATAACTCATGGCTAGAATCCCACTGATGGTTCCTGTATCATAGCTGTGGTGATCCATTTTATTAGTTTCCCACGAATCTGCAAAGATGAGTATATCTCATACCCGTATAGCACACCGCCAAAGGAGACGAAAAAGCCAATGACAATGGCGGGCCATGTTGCACCAACAGTGCCCTCAGGCTTCTTGATCAGAAGCCCCATATTAACAGAGATCACAAAAATGGACACTAAAGAGTAGAATTTGCGCGGAATGGGAAAAATCACTGGAACTGCTCTGCTGGGAAGCTGCTATTTATAATCATCGCTCCATCCGAGCGTCCAAGTCCCTCCACGGAGAGAGTCTGTCGATGTTGTATACCGATGCCATGGGGATTATTTCACCGGGAAAGATTCGAGCTTAGCTTGAAGCTTTGGCCCTGTAGATTCTAGCCCCGTGTGGGGGTTAGCGCTTCCCCGGACCCCGGAAGATATCAGGCTGGGCTGGGTTCGCCCGCGCCAAGGCTAGTTATACACTATGGAGTAGCCCTAGCTAGCTCTAGAATGCAAGCTTTTCACCACTTCCCCTCTCATGCTAGGCCTGAGTCCATGGGTAGTCTTTGCCTCACCGCTCTCCTGATTCTGGATAGTCTGGGATGAAAGCGGGGTTGGAAAACGGAAGATGGAGGATTTTCGGCGTGTTCCCGGGTCGATAGACATGCACAAATGCAGAGAACCGTCTCCTTTCTGCTCGACTCTGTTCTTAATCACTTATATTTCTCTTCTCCCTTTTCCACACACTAAGAAACGATGTTCGGGCTTGATTTATCCGGAGCCCTATGCCTCTTGACTGCTGCAGCTTATGTGGCCCACGGCTGTTCTACCACCACTCTACCCAACTGCAACCTCCACTGTTACCCAGGCCCTGTTAATCCAGGTTTTGAAACCGGAACTCTTGATGGCTGGGAGATAGTCAATGGCGCGACATTCAGGAACGATTCTGTCACTACGGATGTAACGTTCTGGGGTGGGACCTTCAACCAGGCTGACAAATATTTCCTCTGGGGCTTTGCCCAAGGTGGTGACACCGCAGTTGGAATGCTGCGCTCAAGTGCTTTCCAAGCTAGCTCGGTCATGAGCTTCTTGATCGGTGGGGGCTATGATCCGGTCAACCTGTATGTTGCATTGGTACGCGAGAGCAATGAGCAGCTGCTCCTCAAGCAGACCGGCATGAATGACGAGGCCCTCATCCGGATCATCTGGGATACCAGCGCCTGGGCTGGTGAGCTGGTGCGCCTCGTGGTTGTCGACTTTAGCAACGCAACTTCATGGGGCCATATCAACCTCGACGATGTTCGTACCTGCTGTGATGCGCTAGGGGATGGGTCACTGAAGTTCAATATTCTGGGCCAGACCAATCAGCGGGCAGCAACCCGTGAGCCAGATGCCTGCCTCTATGCCGTGGATCCGTTTCGGCCACAATTCCACTATACCCCATATCAGGGTTGGATCAACGACCCTAGCGGCCTGATCCAGTGGCACGGCCAACATCATCTATTCAGCCAGTTCAACCCAGATGAGCCGCTGTGGGGACCAATGCACTGGTCCCATGCAGAGAGCAAGGATGCAGTGCACTGGAAGAACCTGGCAGTGGCACTGTATCCGCCATATCCCAACAACTCAGATGACATCAGTGGTCGTTATACGGGAAGTGCTGTACATGACCTCAGCACGGGTGACCTACGCATTATCTTCACCGAGTACACCGACACCGCGTACCACCCGGGCGCTGTTTCTGAGCAGGTTTGGACAGCGACCAGTTCGGACGGCATCAACTTCTCCTACTACACAGGCAACCCAATCACTACGAATCCTCCGAATACCCCGAGCGGGTTTCGCGACCCAAAGGTATTCTGGGACATTGTCCTGGACGAGTGGAAGCTCGTGATTGGAGCCGGTGACTCTGCCAGAGGCAAGATTGAGCTCTACCGTTCGGACGATTTGGTGAACTGGTCTTATGTCGGTGTGCTGTTTGAAGGAAATGGCAGTACGGGGACGATGTGGGAATGCCCTAATTTTTTTCCCCTAGGTGACAAGTGGGTGCTTTTTTACGGCGGTAACAACCAGGGACACTATCATGTCGGAACATACAACGGGACGATGTTCGAGAGCGGCAAGGAAGGTCTGGTGGATTACGGCCCAGACTCGTACGCGACACAGTGGTACCAGGACGAGTCCGGCCGCAACCTAGCCATCACCTGGATGGGCAACTGGGCCACATACAAATGGCCTAGCCGGGTCAATGGCTGGGCAGGTCAACAGTCGATCACTCGAGAGCTCTTCCTGCGGGCAGATGGCGGTCTCGGCAGCAGGCCTATCCAAGAAATCGTCACTCTTGCTAATGGCTCATCAGTCTCCATGAAGGGGCAGTACATTGAACAGTCAGTTTATGTGGGCAGCATGAAGACCGCACGTCTCGAAATAAATGTCAATCTGACAGCCTCCGAAGCTGAAGCGGTAGATATCCGCTTGTTCTCCTCATCTGCGGAGTCCGTCAGAGTCGCATACTATATTGCAAATAGCTCCTTGATCGTTGACACAGCTAATGCAGGTTACGGCCAACAGGGCACTTGGGTCGCTGTCATTGACGACAGTCAGGAGAGTATCGGTTTGGACATCCTCATCGACCGGTCAAGCCTTGAAATTTTTGCGAATGATGGCACTGCTATTACCGTCACTGTGTGGCCGAGATACGAAGAATCCAGTGATATCACCATTGCAGGTGTCAATGGTAATGTCAAGATCGAGAACATCATACTCACTCCCTTGGGGTCTAGCTGGAGTTGATACCAGCTATAACGATGGCTTCATTTCAGACTTGGGGCTTGTAAGAAATGCTCAATTGTCGCGATGACGCTGCCAATTTCGGTTCCTTTCTGTACCTGGTGGCGGCGCAAGCCATGGAAAGGCGGCACTCGATAAACTATGTGAATAGCTTTAAATTTTGCGTTAGTATGAACACCAATACCGTCTTCGATACAGGTGCATTTAATTCCAACACGCTTAACTTTCTCATCAATCTCAATAACGTAACGTATTTTCCGGGTCACCCAGACAATATTCCAACTAGCCAGTCCGTCTGCACTTAACATTCAACGCCGCCACTGCATCGATTCTTTAGGTATATTTTATTTCTGATGGTTACAGCATTTCGTATGACATGACGCATAGTATGCCGATCACTACAGGTCGGAGGTACCCATTTTTATGGTATTATAGGGTCAGATGTCGGTTTGGCCAATTGGCCCAGGTAAAAAAGACCTGTCATCGACACTGGAGCGGAAACAATCTGATCGATGGCCAGTCGGGCAATCGTACTGGATATTTGCTAGGATAGTTGAATCCGCGTCTGTAGATAGCGATACTTGAAAAATGAGGGGATGTTAAAGATGGCTGTGAGTTGTCTTGCTACTTGATGATTCTACTATGGAGTTTGGCAGGAGTGGGTCCAAACCTTCCTTAGCCTCGTCTTCCGCCCGCAATATGCATTTCTCGTCTTTCCTCCCCCACAATCTCGCAAAACTCGGCAATCGGGGCACATCATTGACGGATAAGGATCACTTGGAATACGAAGGATCCGCAACATCTGGATTCGAATCCTGAGGTGAGATCTGAGTTCCTCTATTAGTAATGCTAGATACTATCCGGGCTCTGGACCAATCATCATGCAGCATCGTTTCATCAGGTGAATGTAAGAATTCTTCGAAATTTAGCTCTCTTAGACTCTTTGATGAGTTCTAAGAAATTGTAACGGTCTCAAGGGAGTTTATTCAACTAGCTAGACCACTCTACGAGTACATTAGATCTTGAAGAAAGGAAGGGAAAGAGGTAGTGTAGCTCCTAGGGGTCTGTTTACCTAGGGAGCTCGGGGCGGAATAATGTGGGTCCGTGATGGCTCGAGATGAATAGGGCGGTAAAGGGTGGCAGAATGAAGTTTGTAGACTGGGCTCCAGACTTCTAGTTGCTTGCTGTTGATGCTGGCTGAGCGTATCCGAAGCCCTATATCGGGCCTAGCCCGTCACACCTATCGAGCTTTCATGGGGTATCACATATAGTTCTTGGAAGCAATCTAGTATTGCCAATATTAAAAAAATCCTCTAAGCTAAATATTCTATTGCCGGACTTGTTTGCGAGCCCGATTTATCGATTTTCCAAGTGAATCGGAGGTGTCGTTCTATTGGACACTGGATCCACGCGTATGAGCTAGTTGAGCTAGATTCTAACTTCAATTCGGTCAAGAAACACAGAAATAAAGGCCCGCTTCATTTAATCTATCTAGATTTGACTAGTTTTGTACGCGAATACTAGACCTCTATAACTAGGGATGCTATAAAGTTCTGCCTACCATAGCACGTTGATCTCTAGCATGTTTTTTTACGTGCGGAGTATATTTAAACGTCATCCGATTATTATACAAAAGTTATTATAAGTCTCTTCGTGAATCAATCTGGAGATTATCAACAAAATAAACGAGGCCATGGGCAATAGCCGCAGTGAGAGGCCCCACCTGCAACTTCTGCATCAGTATCAACATAAATGGAGCCGATTATAAGTATAACTCACCCAATGAATCCAGTGGTAACTGGGAAACTCAGATGCAACATATACACCAAAACAACGTGCGGGATTGAGGCCTCATAAACATGTCAGCTTGTTTCTTTGTTAGGGTATCTGCATTCGATCGTACTGGCTCCAATGTAACCCGGCAACGTAAAGGCAGACGCCCAAGAGACCACACCCAGCACAATACCCACCAACCATGGTGCCGTGCTATATCTAAAGATTTTTGCCTGTCGTGGTTCGAGAATTACGTCGAATGCGGGGAAAATGAAAATCAGGCAGGAGAAAAACTCGATAATAAGGGCCGAATTGACCGGCACGAACGAGGTGTCCACATGACAGCCTCCGACAGTGAATTCACGGCTTCCGTATGCTGTCTGAATGGCGAATCCAGCAAGTGCACCCCCAAATGTCTGGCCTGCCAGATACAGAATCGCACGAGGAAACGAAATAACGCGGGCGAAGAAGGTTGCAAGAGTGATGGTAGGGCTAATATGGCCACCACTGGAGGAGAAGAACGTACGGATGAGCAGCGGTGTCAGAAGAAGGTTTGTGATGCCGCCGAACAAGGGAGAGAAAAAGGTCACAGTATCGTAGATCCCAGCCTCGGTTTTGGGGGCCTTAACAGCTGCGGGAGGGTGCAGGGTCACCCATGCGGAGATAAAGACATTCATCATACTAGCTATGGCTTATATTAGGGTTAAGATACCACCACTATGGTTATCTAGCTACACTAAGGGCTTCAGACAACGCACCTATGCATTCCAGACTGGCAAACTTCCATAGATCCGGGCTCAAAAACCCGCGAAGATCAAAAATCTCCTCCAGCGTCATCCATGGGGCTGCATCGGCCACCTGAAGGACCTTGTCATTGCGCAGATCATTCTGGTCAACAATAAAATCATGTTGCCTCCCTACCAGGCCTGCAAATGGAGGAATACCAGGGGCCAAGCCGCTCTGTGGCTCCTGAGCCTCATGTTGGGGCAGATACGGCACCACCATGCTGCAATTGACGTGATTGAATGAATGACTCCCTTACTCGATGGAGTGCGATACAAAATAAGTGAGAAAGAGGAAGAGAAAGTAAAGATATATTTCCAATCTTAGAAGAGATATAGCAGAGGTAGTACCTTGGGAATAGATTTATGTCGGCTAGATACTACGGTGGCGCCATGACTAGAACTCCGACTCGTCTTAGAACCGACTATACGGGATCTCTTAGGGATATGGCTCGGCAATTCGACATCGCCGCATCATAGTGGAACCTCTTGACAAAATAGGAGTGTATTTAAATAATTTGTGGAGTGCGTTTGTAGTTTATATTTTGTCGAAGCAAATCCCAGCAGCCGTTCACATGATAGAAGAGATTTATAGCTGGAAACCATCTCCGGTTCATGCTGAATACGGCAAATTATCTTGAACTCTGATGGGTATATAGTCTTGCGTTAACTAAGAGTTGTAAACTTTTCGCGGTGTGTGTTGCAAGTCCTAGTGTGTACCTTGCATAAATGCATCCTTTAACTATGAGACAACTCCAGGAACAAGGTATAGGGCCATGAAAACCTTGCCAAAGTATCTACTAATATTGAAACCGGAAGTTTCGACTACGCAACTGACCGATTTTTATCGGCAACACGGCACTGCGGGAAGTATCCAAGCGAGCCAAAAGCCGCTCATTCGCCGTGGCGGTGAGAAAGGGGGAAAAAGAGGCAGGAGAAAAGTTCGCGACTTTACCCGATACACTGCTCTTGTCTGATTCTCCCGCATAAGATCTCCCTATCTTCTGTTGTATCAGAGAGTGCATATACAATAATTGCGCATGCCATTTTTTCCGGTCAGGCTCTTTGCGGAATACTCTCGCACATAATATTTAGATAAAGATTTGATGAACGTTGGAATACCATATTAGGTTGTTTGATTAAATTGTAGCACTTAGAAGATTTCGCTTTAACCACGCCCCTGCATTCTTTTCACGCATGGTTCCTCTTATTGGGGATCACGGGGAATTCCTATGACTCTGGTGATTATAATTTGTCTGACATATACTAATAACTCTTGTAGTTGTCACTGCCATTTATAAAAATTAATCTATAGTAACTGAGTCATGTAATATGTTCTGGAAAACGCAAGGCTGGGCTGCAGGTTTGGTTTCATCCGAGTGTATCGGTTTTTTTTTTTTTCTCTTAATTCTTTTTAGAAAAAAATTACGGCATAGATTAGAATCCTCGGCAGTGTATTGGCATTTTTTGTGGCTTGTGCTGGTGAAATTTAATGTGGCAGTGCGGTGTTAAATATCGACGTCAATAGGAGTACGGAGGATTGAGGCGCAATCGATTATTGTTCCTCAGACGCTTCACTCCGGATGTAAACTACAATATACAGCAGCCACTTGAGTTTTCGTGCTCCGCAATGAGTTCTTCTGCGAACTGATTTCGCGCGGGATTTGTCTTATTTCCCGAAGCATAAACCGGTCTTCCGCCAACTAAATCCCACGCGGGATCTGCCGTGTTTTGAGATCCCGATGGGAAAGTATGTGTCCATGACATAATCATTCCCTGTCTTATCAACCGATATTGTGAGTGGCTATGTAAAATAACAAAAATGAAATTAGACTAATTCATATAAAGCGGGTCCTTCGGGGTAGAGAACGATCCTCTCGTACAGGTAAAATTAACCATATCCAGAGGCCTTCTTTATTATATTTCTCTAAATGGAAACCAGTTACCGGCTCGTGTTTTAATATCTATCATATTTGGGAACCGAAGATCCCGCTCCCACAAGTATGGCATATATAACTCATCTCAGACATTTAGTAGGATAAAAAAAATCAATAATCAAGCCCCCTTGATGTCGTCATATCATCTTCCTATAGCAGCGATTCTAAGAGTTTCTCCCCGCATGCTCATAGCTATAACCTCAATAAAGGGAATGTCTTGTTCATTATATTGATAAAGGTATGGATATAGTGATCATGTCAAACGAAATAGAAATGATAAGCTTGGAATGAGTCCGACGGCCAGAAGCTGCAAGTTCGACAAAAGAAACCTCAAAGGGCTCCAAAGATCGCCAAGTCAACATTCTCTGGAGCAGGGAAACACCGTTTGACTGTCCTGAGGTCTCCGCCGCAAAAAAAAAATTGAATGATAGTTAACCAATAATACTGTGTCCCCCTGTCCCTCTCTCACACTTCCGGCACCGCGCCTGTAAAACTCGCATGGGCGTATGAGGATCACAGTTGGAACAATTTCCTATTAAAGGAGCCGTTAAGTATAAGTCAAGAACATCTCTTACGAAGTCGGGAACTTCTATCGCAATCTTTTCGTAAACGTCTCTGACAGATTGATCCTGCAGATAGTTTTGAAGGTTGACCCTCGCGAAATAGACGACCTTATCTCCCAGTAGCCTTACCGACGGTGCTGTCAGATTGTTGATATCTGGAACAGACTCTAAGAATTCAAAAACAGTGGGAATATTTCGAGTCTGCTTGAGTATTTCTTTGATAAGAGTAGCCGAAGTCCCTGAATGTCGTATTTATCTGCCAGTGCGAATATTCTCGCGTGAACTTGGAGTCCCGAAATAAACGGGGCACTAGTATCTGGGTTTTCTACACTTTCGTCGTAGTCCAACATATGAAGGTAATGAATCAGTTTCCTAACCATGAGTAATGAATCATCATTCATCTCATAGATGCTTGACGAGGCTTCTTGTGGCATGGTTAGAGTTAGCTATTACATCGGCTATAAAGGCAATCTCTTGCCTTGAAAGGCCCTATCTAGGCGGCACGCAAAACCGCTGACTGAGAATAGACTATGACTTTGTGTACCTGAAAATGTTCACTTTCGCAGACCAAGATGAAATCGGTGAATTCTCCACGCTTTTGACTCCTATGTCGTTTGTAATCAGTATTTGTAAGGAAAGCAGAAAGTATAAGGCTAGCGAACTCGAATTGACCGTTTACAAGCCCTTGAAAGCCTACCAAACATGTTTTATTATCCATAATAAGAGTATCTGAAGGCTTCACTGAATCAACTTAAGGAGGTGAAAAGGATGATGGGACAATGGGTCAAAGCTACACTTTAGTCAAGATGGGGAAAGTTAAAATACTTGGCACATGCATGAGGCCTTGGAGAAGAAGGCAGCTTATTAGTCATCATTATAAAAGTCGGACCTGCCTTGCCCAGATGTCATTTTCCAATTCATGCTTAGATTAAGACACGGTAGCTATATTATGAGCGAGTCCTACTTGGGTGACATATCCAGTGACATATCAGCGCAATTTTCTAATCAGTTCCAGCGCACAATACCGAAGAATAAGACGCTTCCTGGACCTGCGTCCCCGCATTGTACTGTATCATTGCTTCATGTCCACGCTCACAGAAATCTGTTTGACCGTCTTGCTGGAAAACAGCTCTTTAAGGCAATGTGCTGGTGGATATGATTATTATCATTATTATTTATCTTCATTTACCTAATTCTACATTCTTCTTTAAATATAATTAGAATAATATTACTGAAAAATGGTGGAAACATTTTGCTAACTATTTCTAAGATCAACGCTTCTACTGATATATTTAGCCAGCCTGATGTAGCTCTAAAAGTTATAAAAATTAGTGATTGCTTCATAGTAATTATGTGATAGAGTTACCACCAGACATGATGAAGGATTAGAGTGTAAACAGCTGCACTCTTGATCAAGAATAACTACATCTTAACCTCTACAACATTGCCATTTTCCTACGATGCACTAAGCTAAGCATAGTTAGCTTCTAGACTAACTTGCTAACATGTTGCAGTAGCCAAATGGTCTTCTGCAATTCAGCGTCCGTTTTGTCAAATTTAAATTTATCTACGAGTATGTAGTGGTGATGGTATTCACTTTTAGTTTCACTAGCACTCCTTCGGTATCAGAGGTTGCATGACTGCCAAGCATCAGAGATATTATGAGATTCAGATAACTTATACTGTTGCATGGTTATAATAACACAGTATATTTATTAGAGCATGCACCAACTGTAAATAGCTAGATAAGGCTTCAAGGCTTCTTGTTACTCTGTCCTGGATGAGTACTAGCATACTATATATGGGATATTAGGAATTAAGGAGTTGGGAAATGAAACAGTAGCTTCTATTGAGAAAAAAAAATATAGAGAAATACACAGGCTCTCATTAAGTTGAATAGCTTAGGGAAGGAGGGTCCTTTAACGTTTATATCTCATAGACTAATATAAACCTACTTTGTTTTCGCCTCCTTGTCCTTTGTGGTATAACCAACCTGATCAGCCTAATCTCCATTTACTGATGGATTGTTAAAAGATACACTCCCCTCCGCCAGTTGCTTCAGCAGCTTGACAATCCGATCCGTGACATGACTCCTGTTCTGATCAAACCGCGCCCATTTGCTGATAGGTCTGAAGAGACGAAACGTTATTTCTTCAAGAAGACACAGATCTGATGACCCATTTGTCGGGTCTTCAGTCGTTGGTTTCGCACTCGAGTCGGTGTCCGAACCGTCATGACGATTTTGGATAGTCCATTGGGAGGTGATGTGCATACCCAGTCCAGCATCGGTAAACGCGCTGACACCATGTTCCAGGCTGGTGAGTGTGCAAGTCGTCGTTATATTTGACTGAGGATTCAGTGATGAATATGTGGTCGAATAGAGGTCCCGCCGGATCGTGTTTATCTGTCCAGGGTAGATGGTGTTTATCATCAAGTCATGATTGTGGAAGGCTTCGAGGATAGTAGATCGAGGCAGTCCATTGGGAATATCGTTTACCCGGCGTTGGCTGAGATCTTTATAGAAGACTTAAGAGTTTCAACATAGAAAGAGTTAGCTTTTGATGCACTTATGCTTTATAGTGTGAGAATACTGAGAACATACACGAGGACATTGTCGATACCCAATAATCAGATGGATAGCAAGAATGATAGATTTGAGGGAGTCGGATTTTGATCGATGAACATGGTGGGAGTCCTGAGATATAGATCTTAGATGAATAAATATTGATGTGATTGTTCCCCTGAATTTCCCCGAGAACGTAGTCTCCGAAGGATTCTGAAGGACTCGAAATTGCTGCTGAAGTGAGACATTTGTGGAGTCATTCTAATTAAATATCGGACCGCTAGACTAAAAGAGACTGCCAAGGCATTATCTCCTAGCTATCACGGATCCAAGAGGGCCCTGAGATTAAACTTATAATTTGAGTTTCAATCCTCGCAGTTCGGAGACCCACCATCATCGTCAATCCACCCCGCGGCTCGAATTCCCCCGCTGTTTGCTATCTCTAGAAGGTCTGCGTTGTAGAAGAGGTACAGAATCGGCCGGGGTGGAGAGCCCTGAGGAATTCCCACATTGTCCCGATTCGATGTCGCCTATCTGTATAATTGTTTTTCGATTGGGGAGGAAACTGGTGATCCACCTGACCATGTCTTGGCGAATATGCCGCTTGCGCAGGTTGCGGAGTAGGGTTATCTTCCAGGTTGGGTTGGTTTTTCCAACAAGAGGTGAAGCGCCTGTTCAGTAGAGGTTGTTCCTCTTAGTCCCTCCAAGAAAACCTCACCGGCAGAATCCTCTGATTGGTCTATTTAGTTTGTGAAGGAAGCGGTGGAAAGCTTGCTTGGTGAAAACTAGCTAGCGAAGCTAAAGCTAAACTAACGTAATCCATAAGCGAGCTGTTCATCCAACCGAGCCGTTCACCCCCGACCGCGACCGCGACCGCGTCAACTATTCAAATTCGAAACTATTCAAATCACCTAAAACAGCAATTATATACAAAAAAAATTACATATTAATGCGAGTAGGACACTGTGGTATCCTACGCCCAATTATACCGCAATTACTATATTTTGGTGGGGCACGATGGCGTGAAGAAGCTAGGGGAGCTGCATCTACAGCTGCTTCAGCTAGGCTTCTAGGGCCCGATTCCTAGCTGCTATAAGCTCTCGACCTTCCTATACAGATAGACCTTCAAGATAGTACATCTGTTCCTTAGATTGCTTGCTTTTTTCCTGTTTCTTTGTATTTGCAGCCCCTAAATCCTGATTTTCCTTTGCAAGCAGAACCGCGCTATTTATTGCTAATTGGCACCCTTTGATAAGCCGATTCAAAGCTGTATTCGTTGGACTTGGGGGCCTTCTTGAACGTCGCTTTAGAAAGGCCTTTATTGCTGTAGATTGACGCTCTAATTCAGCAATATTATGCGGAGTCTCTGGTACCCAGGTGGACTGATTGCTGGCTCGGCTTCCAGGCGGGGTAGGGGGTCTTGGTAAGCTGTATATCAAGCTGTTGAATGACCCGATCTGGATTGAATGGAACTATCCCAGTAGCTGCAAAGACATTCCGTATATTATCTGCCTTTAAAGCCTCCGTATGGGCTTGAGGGTAGGCTGCAAGGAAGTCCAGCTTATCAACATGATTGAAGCCAAGCCGTTGCCGCACCTCCACCAAACTATGATATGCGCGCTTTACAACTGCAAAGCAGGCCACATCCAGAGGCTGTAAGAGGTAAGATGAATGGGCTGGCATAAAACTTGGTATGATATCATTCTCTTTGCAGATTTGGTCAAATTCAGCTGTGAGATGGCTCCCATGCCCATCCATAATAAGCATCCGATATCTTCCTTTTGTACGCGCAGTTGTAGATGGAATAAAGATATTCTGAAGCCAAGAGATTCCAATCTTATCAGTAGTCCATCCCTTATCACTTTTTTCAATCCTCCAATTACGTGGTAAGCTTGGTTCCTGATACCAAGCTTCCTGAAGCAGCTGTGCTTTGAAGATAATGAAAGCTGGTAAAGCCCATCCCATGGTGTTGATGCATTCGATAGATGTGACCCATTCACGATTACCAGGCTGTAGGAGATATCGATGGCCATACATCTCAGCTCTAGTAACTACTTTAGCAGTAGCAATTAGGCCCATAGCAAAGCCTGTCTCATCAAAGTTGTAGATATCCTCCTGTAGAATCCCATTCTCCATAATTGTGCGTTGTACAAGCTCAAACCATTCACGTATGATCTTTGGATCTTCGCATTGGGCACGTCGATAATCATATCTTCGAGAAAATGTTGTTTTCAGCTCAGGACGGTGCTTAACGAATTTATAAGCCCAATTCTCACCAGTTGGGTTGGATGGTATGGTGGAATCGCGTTTTGATAGAATGAGATTAGCCATATCTTGTACAACTACTAGTCGGGGTGGTGATCCACATTTATCCATAGATAGAATCCACTGTATAAGCGATTCCTCCTCAGGAATTGATAATACATGTCCATTGGCGCGCTGCTCAGGCCGTTGCGAGAAGGGCTGCACGAGCGATGCCGGAATGAGCGTCGAGGACGGCTGAAAGAGGCATATCGGGTGCAAATTGAAATTATAATAAAGGTATAAACGGGTATAAACGGAAAGAGAAACATACCAGAACAGGTATACGAGGAACTGGATATATAAGGAGGACGTTTCCCACCTAGCAATTGTATTTAGTTCTTCGTGATTATTCAATCGAAGTTACTACACTATGTGACGATCCTAGACCTGGATATCCAGAGATCCGTCGGCATCGGCCATCTAGCAGGAAGGAGTTCAGGATCTAAGCCTATTAAAGAAGGCGGTCGGGATGGCAGAATACTTCAAAGGTTATTGATATGGAAATATTGTCGGAGCATACGGACTTCCCCTACCGCCTGCCCTGGGGTTCAACCTCGCTTAGTCATCATTTAGTAAGCTAGTCTCCTAGACAGTTTGGCCGTGCCGGCCACCTAATAGCAGAATAATCAATCGCTTCCACAAATATGCGGAATCACGTGAGTGCTAGCCGCTTGGCAACACCATTGGGTTCAACCCCTTATTCCTGTATCTACAAGAAGGACAATCGACTCATGTATCTAGATGATGGCTGTGTGCTAGATAGCTGTGTGCTATAATATCATCTAGCTCGTCCCTATTAGGCAACAGCATGTGTAGCTATCAATTAGCTCGCTGCGCTCCTATTTCCCTTGATCGCTAAATCAATTCTCTTACTAGCCTGGGTGTCTCACACTATCTACTTCGGGTCGGTAAGAACACTACCACTGATGTCACGACCGAGGTGGGCCCTACTTCTGACTTAATCGTTGTTTACCTTTGAGAGACCCTTTGTTACATGTTTGAGATATACTCGAGACAATCCTTACTGACAACGAAACTTCGGATAGGCAGTATACTGAATACTGACGACTCCAACGAACCGAGAGTCACCAGGAACCACAGAGTCAGACGGACTTGACTCACCGATCCTTCTCTAACTACAGCAGATAGAACGATTAAGACCCAGATACTGGGGCTCACACAAATTCAGTGGTTTGATAACTTGAATGGCCATCAAGAATAAGCAAGCGCTTTGCGCCAGTTGAATGTAGCTTGGAAAAAGGGTTAAATAAATGCTGTAATTATATCTCGGGCCCCTAGGGGGTCCAGTAGTAGTCTCCTACACCTCCATATCAGAGCTTAGTCAGCAACACCAGGGGTAACGTAATCAACGGGCGAGCGGGCCACCCGACCGAGCGGGCCACCTCACGCGTTCAACTCGTGGTTTAAAATCATATAATCTTCAACCGTCAACTATGCCTCCAACCCTGCCTGAAAAATCAAGATATTCTATTCAACAAGAGGGTAGGATATTACTTGCAATATCCGCTATACAAAAACAGCAAATCCGCACTATTCGCGAAGCCGCACGTGTCTACAACGTCCCTCGTACAACCCTTCAGCGCCGACTTAATGGACATTCATTTCGAGCTGAACAACGCGCCAATTCA